>MU006586.1:0-366073 GCA_010093795.1 Sporormia fimetaria CBS 119925 | reverse complement strand
AACATCGAGCGCTACTGCATATGGGCAGTCTCCCATGAGGTGCTGAGCTGTGTATTTTGCCCAGAATGAAACGGCTTGCCCGCGTTCACTTGAGCTGTGCTCTGAGAGGTCATCTTGAGCATCGCTAGCGCCTGCGGCACTGGTGTTGCTTTGGTTGTTTGCCATAGTGCTGGCAGGAGGTGACGCGTTGTCGTTGGTATTGTCTCGCCGGTTGGTCGTTGCCGGCGCGTGTTGTTGTACGTATTTCCGTCCTGAAACGTTCGTACTTATGAATTGTAATGCGTTGCTGACGCGCTCTGTGTTCGCGGATCGGCCGAACCAGCAGCTTTAGAGTTCGGTTAAGAGTGCTTCGTGTTATCTCTGCCGTCCTCTGTCCTTAGCACAGATGTCTCCTTCCCGAGATTTCGCACGTCGGGTTGTTGACAGTCTGTCTCATCCAGCTTGCTGTCTGTGGGTGCATCAAGCAGCCACTGATCAGTGTTGGTTGGGTCTTGTAGCACTAGTGCTGAAATGAAATGAAAAACGTTATGCAGTCATGAAGTCTGTTGATTGATCGTGTTCTTCCTAGGTACTGGACGCGACGTGTTGGCCACTGAGAGTTGCCAAGCACTCTCGTGTTACACAGTCGCGTACCACGTGTTTGCTATCTTTGTTTACCCACAGTGGAGATAATAGCTATACAATGTGTAAAATGTTGGTGGGGTGGCCCACTCGTCGGGGTGGCCCACTCGCCGGCCGTTCACTGTTAATAGGACTTATCATCGTCGCATCTTTAAAACACCTTGTAATCCTATCTTTAGCGGAGGGCTATATAAACACCCTCTCTCCCCGCCCCCTCTCTTTTTCAACACTTGCGCAGCCACTTCTAATTAAAAAGCGCAGGTCATCCTCTACGTGTCCGCGGCAGTCTACTTTTTCTAATACAAAACATCCTTGAAACCCTACATGATCGATGTGCAGGGCCACAGGGCGTTGTTAGTTTATTATAAGTTGAAAGCCGAGAGCATCATGTGGCAGTGTTGGAAAATGTAATACAGTTGAGTCTTGAACTTCTCGCAAGTATGGAGAAGGTCTGCAGATGATGTTGATGTTGAGATAATGATGATGATGATGAGAATAATACTACCTCCACAATGAGTCACAAGAGCAGAGGAGGCCGGGTATATAAACCGCTTCTGTTCCCGCTCTTCTCTCCCCTCACACTCGCAAAGCTGCGTATGACCAAAATTCAACATCAACCCGCTATGAGGTGGGGCCCTTTCTTTTCAAAAACAACACATTCTACAAGCCTATGTGCCGGTTCGCTGCTACGTTCTCCAAATTTCGGAAGCTAGAAGTATCATGCCGTGTGCCAAAAGATTATAGCTTCACAGATATAGGGGGTGGCGATGATGATGTTGATGATCCGCATTGTTTTCAGTACAAACGAGGCAAGGACCACACTACAAGGCAGCGTGGGGTATATAATCCCAATTTCCGCCCGATTATCATCTGCTCACACACGGTGGCACCTCCGCCTCAACAGGCAGGATACTCCAAAAGATCCAAATAACCCCAACATGTCTGCAGTAGTCAAAAACGCTAAGGTTATCGATAAATATTGTTGGTTCTCCTTGACGTGCGAAATCGCCGCCGGAGTTTGTCGTTATCGGGTGCGTGATCTGAGATATAAGAGGTTCGTGAGAGGTGATAATGATGAGAATGTTCATGATGTGAGAGTCAATCACATCATCACAACACTTTCGAGAAACGAGGAAGGCGGAACAGCTGGGTAGGGTATATAAACCTCGCTTTTCGGCGTTCGCCCTCGTTCTGTTCTCCCTACACGATGTGCGCCTCCATGCGGCTCAAAACCATGTGGAAGCAAGAGCATGTCTGCGGTTGGGTTCAAAATTGTAGATGCTCTCCATGATGTTGTTGTTGGTGTTGGAAATAGAAAGGTGAAGGAGGATGTTTTGTGCGAGATCGATTTGGCTTTTTATCTCATGGCTCCATAATTCGAGTTTTGTACATGTCGTGAAACTTGATGATGATGATGAAGATAATGAACTGCAGTACCATTTCAAAATATTTTCCACGGACAAGACCAAAGACGAAAAACCCCCCCTTCTCATCCTCTCCTTCCCCTCACTCACTTACGCTCATGTTCGCACCCTTGGGAACTTCAAAAGAAACAACGGGCCAAACTCATGTCCTGTGCTGGATCAAAAATAATAGCAAAGCCTCAGCATGTTCTAGGTCTCTCACTTCCGTCTAAAATCGTTGGATGAAAGAGCAATGTGTGCAAGTTGCTGCAGGAGTTCGTCCGGTGAGGGTGCGTGCGAGTCCTTTCAGTAGATTTTGAAATTGGTGTGGGGGTTGATGGTGATGATATTCGGTAACACCCTAATGAAATGATTCCCGAACGAAAGCATGGGAGAACAGGGTATATAAACCCCCATTGTCACACTCTACCTGTCTTTTCTCCCTCACACATATGTGTATGCCCGCACCCTCAAAAGAGATCGCCTGATGTTCGCGGCTGCATCAAAAATACTTCACAACACGCCCCCATGTTCCAAGACTCCTTTGTTCTGCCAAAGACGAGTGAGCTAGAGTTCAAAATTATTGATTCGCTGGTGATGATGAATGTCATCATCAGAGTGAGCACTGGATTGCATACCGCAGCTCGGATACCACTCGACCATCGTATAAACGTACAAGGGGAAGAACTATACAGCTTTTTCGGGTTCCATTTCCCATTGTCCTCCACTCATACAGCCCACCCAACGCCATGCTAAACTTAAACGCAGCAAAGAATCAATATTTGTACACCGAGGACACCGATTCGTATACCCATGATCTGAGATCCCATGCCCAGACCTCGTGTCGCTGAGACAGAAGAAGCCGAACAAGCCCATGCAAACGCCGATCAAAACACCCGTTCCCATTTCATCGTCCACCAATCCACTTTCAAGCTCAATACCCCCATCGACCCTCCTAATTCTTCATCTTCCCCAAGAACCCCTCGATATTGAACTCCTCCTCATACAACCGCTCATCCCACAACTCTCCCAGGTCATCCAGGAATCCCTTCTTCCCCTTCTCTCTCAACTCGCCCGTCGCATCGACCGCACTATTCTCATCGATGGCCTGGTCCTCACTAGGCACAGGCGGTAGCGCGGACGGATCTGCAGAGTCCGCAGAGACGTTGAAAAGATCCAGAATTTGGTCTGTCTGCATGGAGCCCAGACCCGCGTTTTGTTGGTTCACGACCGTGGAGGCGACGTCGATCTTGAAGCGTTGGAGACTGTTGCACAGATTAGCATATGGCGAAAGACGGAATGTGAGAGGGGGACGTACTTCAAGATCTTCTCCTCCAAGGTCCCGCGCGTAACGATACGGTAGACATTCACCACCTTCTTCTGGCCGATACGATGCGCGCGGTCCATGGCCTGAATATCCTTCTGCGGGTTCCAATCGTGCTCGACGAAGATGACCGTGTCGGCGCCCGTCAGGTTGAGACCCAGACCGCCGACCGAGGTGGTCAGAAGGAGCACATCGTACGAGGGATCGGAGTTGAATTTGTTGACAATGTCCTGCCGCTTGTTTGCTTCCACGGAGCCGTCCAGACGCATGAACTGGACAGAAGGCAGCATCTTTTCCAGCACATTGTGTTGCACCATGTCAAGCATCTCTTTCATCTGGCAGAAAACGAGCGCGCGGTGCTGGGAAACCGCTTCTGGAAGGTCGGCGCCTGGGGTCGTCTTGTCCTTGTACACGTCCGTGGCACCGATGCCGCAGTCGACAAGGAGGTCCTTGAGCGCGTTCAGTTTGGGGGCGTGCGCAATATCCTCCAGAGACGTGTTGTGCTGTTTGAGGTAGCTCTGCGTAGCGTTGTACTGCTTATGAGTCGGCTTGATGACGAGGGCAGGTGAGTTGCAGAGCTTCTTCATGTACTGCAGCGCCTGGAAGATGTGCTGTTTGCTCTCGCGATCGCCAGCGCCGGCCTTGTCCTGAATGTCGCGGCCTTCTCGCTTCGTGAAGTCTTCGAACAGCTTCCGTTGGAGGTCGGAGAGGTCGCAGTAGTAATTTTGCAGGATCTTCGGAGGCAGATCGTCCAGCACTTCTTCCTTCAGGCGACGGAGGAGGAACGGCAGCACCTGCTTGTGCAGCGCTTCGATCGCCAGTGCACCCTTCTCCTGTTCCTTGGAAGACGACTTGGCAAAGCGAGACTGGGCGATGGGCTTTGCGAAGCGCTCCTGGAAGACCTTCTCAGTGCCGAGAAAGCCGGGCATCAGGAAGTCGAATAGCGACCACAGCTCCAGGACATTATTCTGGATGGGGGTGCCAGAGAGGATGAGGCGGTGGTTGGACTGGAAGTTCTTGACACACTGGCTGACCTTGGACTTGGAGTTCTTGATCAAATGGCCCTCATCGAGCACGCAGTAGTTCCAAGGCAGCGGCTTGAGCACATCATTGTCGTTGCGGCAGATGTCATACGAGGTGATGACAATGTCGACCTTGTCGAGTTGAGACCTGAGCTGGCTACGTACCGACGGCACTCCCATGTACGCAAGAGACGTAAGGAAGGGCGCATACTGCCGAATCTCCTGCTGCCAGTGACCTGACAGCGTGGGCGGGCAGATGATGAGGGATGGAAGACGCCGGGAGTTGGGATCCCGAGTCTTGGCGTACTCCTCAGCACGCATGTGGTGGTCGCTAGCAACCATGCACAAGGTCTGGAGCGTCTTCCCTAGGCCCATATCATCACAGAGAATACCGTGAAGGTTGTAGCGGTTGAGGAACGCCAACCAGTTGACACCATCTTGTTGATAGGACCGCAGCGTCGCCTTGATGCCCACGGGGATTTCGAACGGTTCCACCTTCTTAGCATCCAGCATTTGAGCGACAAACTTGCGCTCTTTCTCCCTTCCTTGAAGAAGGTTCTGTGGCAGGCCCGGTGGATCGGGGATTCCAGCTTCCAGAGGTACTAGTTTCACCAAGGTAGCGAAACTCGTCGTCGCCAGTAGGCGTACGTCGTTGTCGGAGTCGCTCATTCGACCGAGGACTGGCGTGATCAGGAAAATGACATATGGCAGAATGCTGTCTTCCATGACATGGATCAGATGGTAGATGCACTCGATTGCACCCTGTCGCCAGTGGACGTTGCTCGGATTGCTGATGGTGGGAAGGACCTGCTCAACGAGCATGGTGATGCCTTGGACTGGGATAACACTGCATATGGTGGCGAAGCACTTGGCCGCCGTGTAGCGCAGCACATACAGCCTACACTGCAAGGCCTTGGCGAGGTAGGGAAGCAAGCGTGTGACGACGTCTCGCGCTTGAGGATGCAACTTGCCAACAAGGGCGCGGAGCGTCGACATGCCATCAACCACCTCCTGGCCAAACACACCGTCGTCATTCATGATCTCAGGCGGCAACATGTCTTCTGAGGAGTCTGCCGGGCCGCTCTGCGTTGTCTCCAAAGCTTTGCCAAATGCGCGCACAATGGGCGTCTCAATGAGATTTGTGAGAATGGGAACCTTGGTAAAGAGATCCGGCCCAAATATCTCCGCTACCTGCTCGAGAGCCTCGCGGGCGCCGCGTTTCGTGATCCGAGCTGCACGAGACTCTTCGGCGAACTTTGCAGCATCTGGATGATCGCGAATATCTTCGTCCTTTTTGAGTGTCAGAATGCCGGTTTCGATATGGGCTTGCCCATTGAACTCGGGTGTCTCGGCTGTCTCCATGCAGTAGAACTTGACAAGGTTGCCGACGACCTTGTTCACAACGACATTGCGACCAGAATCCACAAGGTGGGCGATGAAGCGAGCAATGGCAGCGGCCGACCGCTTCTGCAGCTGGCTGTTCTCTTCCTTCTTGACGCTGTCCATGATGGCCTTGATTGTCAACGCTGGTTTCTTGGGCGGTGACTGGAGCGCAATCAGGGCTCCTGCGGCTGCAGCCTTGATGCGGATATCACGTTCTTCCTTGACATCTTTGGCGCTCTGTAGGGCTTCCTCCAATTCCGCCTTCGCCGCCTGTAACTGTGGCAATGCAACCATACGCGCAGCAGGCGTCAGGGCCTTCTTTAGCTTTTCAAACTGCACGTTCAGAAGCTTGTCAGCATCCGCGGTGGAAAACGCATATTGGCTTGCAGAAGGATCTCCCTGAACAACAACGGCAAGCTGAGGGATATTTTGGACATGGCTCGTTCGGAATATGTTCAGCAATGCGGTGCAGCGGGTGAGGACAACGGCGAGTTTTGGCACCAGGTCCTGATAAGCGGTAGGCCTGTCTCCCTCCACGACAGGGAGGAGAGCAGTCGCAAAGGCCTCGCCCAACGCGTCCTTCGCACCCAAACTCTTTCCAAACTCCTCCATGATGACGGCCGTGGTCAGTTGTGTTGTAGAGTTCGGCGACTGCAGAGCGGGGAGGACTCTCTGCTCAAAGGCCTCTTGTCGCGAATCCTCTGGCCACGCCGCCATGGCTTTTCCGAGTGCCTGTGCAGCCGATACCCTAGATCGAACCATGACATCAGCGCCAATTAGTTCGAGGTCTCCACTGATCATATGTCCGTCAATGTTGTGCGACGATACGGTAGCAGGAGTGATGGCCGCGTCGTCTTTACCAGCTCGGGACTTCTTGCGCTTCTTGGGTGCTGGTTCACCTCCTCCGCCGGGACTCGCCCGCCGGTGATGCTGCACGCCCAGTGGGGGACCGAACGCTTGCCCTGACGGCCGGATGAGTAAGGATGGGTCCATGGGAACGGGGTGCAGAGGAACGCCTATCGGGGTAAGGGTCAGAGGTATAATTCGGTCCAGGATGGGCTCCAGGCGGCGGATCTGGTTCGCATCCTTTGTGAGGGTGTCGATAACAGCGTCCCAGAGTTGTCGGGACAATGAGAGAACGCCGTCGTCTCGTTCAAGCAACACATTCTGGAAGAACAGCTGCAAGGCTTTGCTGTCAATCCATGTGTCGCTGTCGGAACCTTGGATGTTGAGGAAAGTAAGTAGCGCGCGGAGGACAGCAGCCCGCACACTGGTGATGGTATGTCGAAGGAAGGGGAAGAGGCGCGGAATGAGCTCGTGGAATGATTGCAATGGATCTGCTTTGGCGTTCTCTTGCATAGCACTCAGCACTTGAGGGAAACTGCAGAGCTTCGCCAGGAGATCCATGATGAAACCAGTACTGGCACTCAGGTCATCTTGTAGGTTCGAGAGGCAGGCCCAGACCTGGTTGATGAGGTCTTTCAGGGCATCCGGTCGCCTTTCCACGAACTCCTTCGCCACGGGAATCAAGGTTGCGGCACTGATTGCGCGGACGTCGTCATCGAAGTCTTTGAGACCCTTAATCACAGCCTCCAGAACGCCATCGAGAAGGGTGTCCTTTTCGAGCAGCAAATCATTCCGCACGGCAACCAGATAGCGCAGGCCAATCATGCCTCCCTGACACACTTGCCACACACAGAGGTTCTCGGAGTCGACTTGCATGACGAGGCGGTACAGTACGTTGAATGTCGCAATGACGTTATCAGGGGAGAGATACTGCAGCACGGCACCGAGTGTCTGGCCTGCCGTCTCACGGATAGGCGCGACGGCGTTGTCAGATGTGTAATCGGCGAAGCGATCGAGCATAAAGACGCAGCATATGCGGCAAGCAAGGTCATTGAGCCAGCGCTGGTTCAGCTCGTCATTCTCTTTTCGGCTTTTGCCCTTCTTTCGGCCGGCGCCTTTGCCATGGACTCGGATGACCTCTCGCAAGCCCATGGCGGCACCGTGGCGGGCTTCCCATGCATGGTGGAAGAGGTCGAGGCTGAGAAATTCACAAAGGCGCTCAAACGGCCATTCCAGGCCGCTCTCTTCGGCTTCTGTCTGGAAAGAGGACTTGTCCGGTACGGGGACGCCCTTGAACTCCTTGACGAATTTCGTGTCGTCGTCCGACGCCTTTCGCTCGAGGGAGAAATAGTCGCCCACGCCGTCGGCATTGTTGCCGTTCTCCTCGGTTGGCTCCCTCTTAATGGGATAGGGTGTCGCAGTTGCGGGAGTCTGGGGATAGTCTGTCTGGGAGCTCTGTCGGCGCGGTCCGAGGTCCACTATCTGGACCTTGTTGGCCTTGTTCTGCACATCCTTCTTCGCCTTCCGCTTGAGGAAGTTCAACTGGCGCTTGCTGAGACCGGACTGTTCACAAGGAGTCGTCGCGCCAGGAGGTGGCGGTGATGCGCCGCTCGCTGACTGCATGGTGTTGGAGCGGGAGAGGTCAGTATCCAGGCGTGGTGCGGGTGTGCGGGCACCCGAGTTCTGATCCATGAGGTCGCTCTCTGTGACCAGGTCGTCGTCCATGTAGGCGCCCCCCAGACCAAGACGCGAGGTTAGTGTCTTCTTTTGGTGGGCCAGACGAGCGGCGGGGTCCATGGAGGCCAGCTTGAAGTCATACTCCTTTCCTGCACTCCCGAGCAGGGGCTTCCCGAACTTCAGGATGGAGGGAAGGTCGAGGGTGCGCAAATCCAGTTGGATGTTCTCGTCTTTGATGCCATTCTCCTGCTTAGCGTGGCCGTTGCTCTCGGGCTCCGGCTTGGGCTCCGACTTGAGTGGCTCGTCCTCGGACTTGGATCGCTCATGGTCCGACTTGACTGGCTCGTCCTCTGAATTAGGGTCATACTTCTCGGCGTTGTCGACGATGCCGCCAATGGCCCGTGCAGCAGCAACGCGAGTCTCCCAGCTTTTGGATTTGAGATAGGGGATGACACGGGTGAGGAGGTTGAAGAGGTCGTCGGGATGTTGTTTCTGGACGTCTGCGAGCTGGTCGGCGGCGGTGTTGCGGATCAAGGCGGTGCTTCCCGTCTCTAGGAGGCTTGGCGGACGTTAGCGTGAAGCAGTACAGGGAGGCGCGAGTGGTGGAAAGGAAGGCGGGGCAGCGTGAGGCGGAAGGTGCGAAACAGGCAATGATTCCATCAGCCAGTCTCTGCGGTCGCGGGCGGGGTGAAAGGCGCGCGGGTTGGGGGTGCAACGTACGTTACCAGTCGGTCCAATCGTGTGGCACTAGAGGGCTCGTTAGCGGGCATCTCTCTTGCATGCAGCACGACGTACCTCATGGCTGGGCGCGGGCGGCAGAACCACGGGGGTCGTGGATATTATTACGGCAAGCAACTAGCAGCAGTCGGCGCGCAGGCGCACAGCATCTGAGCATGCACACACACGCTTGGAATGGCCGGGTCCCATGGGCGGCGGAGATCACGTGCGGTGCTGCTGCTGCGCTGGAGCTGACTAACCGGGTGAAGGAGGCTGGCCTGGCTGCTGGTGCTTGACGCGGTCGGGGGGGTCTGGCTGGAAGTGGGCGGGCGACGCTATGAATATGAGGCACTCTTTATAAGGTAAACGCAGGCTAGCGGCCTAGAGGGCCCCTTGGCGCCCAGCACGGGCCCGTTTCAGCGCGCTACAAGAAAAAAGACTGGCTCGCCGCACGCGCAAACGGTCGTCCTAAACATCGAGGCCGCTGCCGCTCCCGCCTGCTTCCGCATCGCCGTCACTCGCGGTGAATCTGACGACAAGTCTGCTCGTCGTGATGGGGGCTGCGCACCGCAGCGTCGTCCAGCTCTGTGTTGTGTGTTGCGTGTTGTTATGCGCGCCTGCTTTTCTTGCCCGGAAGTGGTGGCCTCTGCGCTGCACTAGCGCCTGATCCGAGCTCCACCGCCGCCTTTTCGTGGTGAATCGTGAATCTCTCGACTTCTTCACCTCTGCAAGAACTCGAACCCGCACTGCATCAAGATCAGCGCTGACTAGCTGCCTGCCCGCTCTCACGGCCGCTGGATACTTCATGACACCAACCGCTGGGACCTGCTGCCTTTCAGAAGGACACGTCAGCCCAGTTCGCGACTCCACGCCTCTCCCGCACACACGCGAGGTTGGAGACTGTCACCGGCCTGGCAGCGCCTCCCATTGGCTTGGTGCGTCGCACCTTGCTGACAGCCTCCTCACTGCGCCTGGCGTAACCGTCTTCACGACCACTGGAGCCGCCTCTCTCTCTCACGAACATGTCTTGTTGTTGGGACTGAGGCTGGCCCTCGCTTGTGGGCACGATGTGCTGATCGACAACTAGCGCGAGCCATCCTCGCCTGCCCCTAAGCCAGCTGCACCTATCCGTCTCCTGTGTAACAACGAGCCCGCTGCGGAGATGGTCTTCTTTACTCACTGATACATTCTACTCTGCCTGCAACTCATGCAGAAGTCGACGCTCCAAGTTCCGTCTCCCGGAGAGACACGCTAATTTGGTGACAGAAACAAGGCATAGAGCTCCCAGAACCTGCCATGACCCAGGTCGAGTTGAAGCCGCTCTGCATGCAGCTTGGCTCCCATGCATGCAGTGTCGAAGCTCCCGCTGCAGTATCTAGTCTTTCTCCCCAGGTACACCGATTCAAGACTCAATTCCATCCATCGAAGAGCACGAATCTCAAGTCGAAGAGCCACGGAGTATATCTGCCAGGGTCAAGCGTTTGTGCCAAGCCGCTTGAACCAATCGCACGAAAGGTGCGGGGATGCGGGCGCTAATTTGGGTGACCTCATCTTCGGCTTCAAATAATCATCATGCTCAAACACCTCGCACAGAAGAGTCTAAGGGCTCACCCAGTTCGTCTTTCGGTGCTTGTCCTAGTGTTTGATTTAATTTCAGTGCCTTTCTTCGTTTCAGCCACTCCTGACAATGGTGCTGGTTCCTGAACAAGTCTCTTTTGCTTCTAGCTACTCGAAGGGGACGAACTTGCGACTAATCATAAAGCGTATGCCTGGACGTACTCCAAGACGAGCTCACTTGGCACGCTTTACCATATCAGAGCTGAGGGGGCTTGGGCTTTCCCTCGAACTTTGTCTTGCCGAGGCAGCACTCGTCTTACATCCATGAGATCCTCCTACTTTGTCGAGGTGATTTTCCCTCAACAGAGCTGGCGGATGGCAGTGGTTTGGGGTAGCATTTTCTCAGGATCCTAAGACTCCCAGGAGACTGTGTGTATATAGCGCCTGCATCTCACCAGCCGCAATGCATTTGTACTTGTGTGGAAAATATCCTGGACTGACGTGTCCTAGCACAGGATATATTTCTACACATGCCCCACCTGCAGGGGTAGCCGAGCCACCGCGAGCCGCGTGGCGTCATCGTTCTTACTCGCCAGGCACCAACCTAAATACAATGCGATGCCCATACACGTAAAGCCTCCCCTGGTCTCTTGATGGATTAACACATCTATAACGATCAACTACCATGGGCACAACCCTTCCTCAAACGACATTCAGTGCTAGTAAAGACAATCCCACATCTCCACTGACATCCCCACCGCCTCGCTCCACGTTTCCTCCCGTATTCGCCCAGTACTCGTCCGAAAACTTCATACTAGGTGCCGGCGTGGCCATCTTCCACATCGCCAGTTCTCGGGTGGTCATATGCAGTGCGAAAGATCGTTTAGGCCGGACATACTACTTTCTCCCCAAAGGACGACGGGATGCTGGTGAGGAGAGCGGGAGAGGCGCGGAACGCGAAGGGTACGAGGAGGTACGCGAAAAGCCTTGATACAAAAGGCTTTGAATACAAGCTAAGAAACACCCGACCAGTCCGGCTACCGCAACCGCATCCTCCCCCTCCCAACGCCCCACCGCCAGCCACAGTCCCACCCCCGCATTCACGCACCCAGTCTGACCGCCGAACCCGTGTGGTTGGAAATGATGCCCCTGCGGCACTACCAGTATCTACTGTATTGGTATATCGCCGAAACTCTACCCCCGGATTTGGAAATCGAGCTTGAGACGCAAGCGGAAGATCAGTATAAACCCCCACCACCGTTTCCGAGGGACATTACGTTGAGAGAGCGGACGAAGATGGAGCCGGAAGGGTATGAGCCAAAAAGGCATGAGAATACGGGGGTTGATGAGGAGGAGCGCGCGTATCAAAGTTTCTTGGTGTCGGTGGAAGAGGCGATAACTAAGTTAGGGAAGAGGGGGGTTTTGGCGGATGTGGTGAGGAGGGGATGGGAGGGGATTTGTGAGAGGATGCGGATGGAGGAGGAGTTGGCTGAGGAGTCTAAATAGGCGTAGCTGTGCGGACTGGTTCGGTGCGATTACTCCGGTTTCGAAGGGGGGTTTGCTGCGTTACCCTGTGGTGTCGATTCTGGGTGTGCGATCTTGACCTTTTCGCGAAACGCGGGCCAGGCCGACGACGAAGGACAGACACAAGGTCGACGAGTTTTACTTTTATCACAGGCCGTTCTGAAAGCGAATTTGCGGTTCTACCACACCGGAACAAAGACCCAGAACTCCTATCCCAGATCCCAACGTCTTCTCACCGAACGAACCCCCTCTTCCCTCCACCTACTCCACCGTCCCAGGAACCCAATCCTCATACCTCAACTCCACACTCGTCATATTGTTATACGGCGTATACGGCCAACTTACCCCACTCGCCGGCGTCTCCTGCACCTTCCCCCTATACCCCTTAAACAGCACCTCACGAACCGTCATATTGACACTCTCCCTACACGTCGAAAACCACGGCGTAAAACTATGACTCTTATACCAGCACAACTCGACCGGGGCTGGGTTCCCATTCCTGACGTACACATTCTCCCACGTCAGATTTCGCAATGTAGTAACAGCCGGATACGTCACAATCCCCGTTGCGAGACTCGCGTCAACGTCTAAATCAGACACGTGGATGTTTTCCACAGCCACCGGGGATGGAGTGCCGTAGTTCCAGCCGATACTCGCCATTTGCACCAGCACGCCACCGAAGGCGCCGGTGCAGGTTATCTGACGGACGGTGATGGAGCGGGCGCCGCGGTCGAAGGCGATGCAGACGCCGACGGGGCCTCTGGTTCGTTGGGCGGCTTGAAAGGAGATGTCGATGGCGGAGATGTCGATGTTGGATGCTTCCCCGATCTCGATGCCGACGGTGTCTTGTTCGTTGCGTGGGTAGGCGCCCCATTGTTCCACGGAGGAGAGGGTGAGGTTGGTGAGGTGGATGTTTGTGCTGTTGCCAATGATGCGGAAGAAGCGGTGCCTGGGTGGTGTGTTAAATTGTTCTCCCTTGAGGCTTGAATGGGGGTGGACGTCGACGAAGAAGAAATGAGAAGCGAAGAGAAAAGGGTCTCCGAAAAAGAGGGGAATCAAGCCTTACATCACGTTCTTCACGACCAGATTCTCAACTCTAATCTCACTCGACTGATCCGTAAACCCGAAAAACGCATTCGTCCCTTCGAACATCCCCGAATCAAACCGCTGCGTGTAATACTCAATCGCGTTCCCATCCACCACGCCTGTTCCCGTCACACTCCGTACCCGCGCTCCCTTCACACCTTTGAACTGGAAGAAGTCTTTTTTGGCCCAGAATCCCCAGTTTCCGTGCCCGACTTGCACGGTGCCTTCGATTTGGAAGTCGCAGCTTTGACATGGTGTGAAGTCGATGGGTGAGCGGATGTTGAAAATGCTGTTTGCGGGGATGATGATGGTGCCGCGTGCGCCGCAGGAAACGATGGCGGCGTTGATAGAGGGTGCATCGTCGAGGTCTTGCCAGCCGCCGGGGGTGGGGATGCAGGGGTCGACGGCGAGGACGAAGGAGAAGGAGAGAGCGAGGAGGGCGAAGGTGAGAAGGAACATTTCTGAAGAGTCAGCAGGAATCAGGGAGGCGGTCTTTTGGCGGCATGGTCGAGTGCTTAGTGTCGCTTTTATATCGCATAGAAGATCCGAGGGGGAGGAGAAGGCGACAATGTCGAAAGTTGAAAACGCGTACGTCTCTACGTAGAAATGTAGGTTGGGACCATCCGGAGCTTAAACAGAATATGCTGTTGTTGGGGGCTAGGTATAGATTAGACGGAACCGCTGCTGCATATGCGGGTTAGATGCTGGAGGAGTATATCCGGCATTGATTGTATATTGCGGCGATATGGACATGGTCGACAGAGCTTGATTGGGATTGATCGACGTGGAACACTCCCCGGTATATGGCGCCTATACTGTGTTAAATGAGCCTGTCCAAGGGTGCGTACGACGGCAGCGTGGGTGATATCCAGAATCGCGAGACAGAAACTGTCATGGTGTTTTCGCTTCAGACGTGATATTGTAAGGGTATCCTATGCCGCTCCTAAATCCCGAGTAGATGCAGAAATCATCCGTCTTGCGAAAGTCGCTACCATGCTCATGCTCGCACTTCTTAGTCGAAGTAACCGGGGAACAACCACTTCAGCTTCTTCTCCACCTCCTCTCCGCGTCCCTGCTTGTGCGTAATACCGCCGGCAAACTTCATCATGCCCTCCAAATGCTTCGCAAGGATCTGCTCCGCATGTTCCTCCTTGCTCAGCTCATCCAGGACCGCACCAACAAACCGCCTCGCATTCTCAGCATTCGCCTTCATGTGACCCATGACCATTTCCACGTTGACATCCTCCCCAGCCTCTCCCCTCCAGCAATCATAATCCGTAGCCATGCAGATCATCTGGTATGCGATTTCCGCCTCTTTCGCGAGCTTGGCTTCAGGCAGCGCAGACATGTTGATCACAGAGCCGCCCCACGACCGATACAGATTCGACTCTGCGCGGGTCGAGAACTGCGGGCCTTCCATACAGATCAGCGTGCCCTTGTCGTGCAATGTGACGCCCTCGCCCTCCAACGCGTGTCCGCATTTCCGCACAATCTTCGCGAGGTTCTCGTCGAACGGGTCACCGAAGCCAACGTGGCCTACCATGCCACCCTCAAAGTACGTAAACGGGCGAATGCCCTTGGTGCGATCGATGATCTGGTCCGGAACCACGAAGTCCCGCGGACGGATCTCTTCCTGCAGACTGCCGACTGCGGAGAATGCGATAATGGTGCGGACGCCGAGGGAGCGGAGGGCGGCGATGTTGGCGCGGTTCTTGACTTCATGCGGGGCGAGCTCGTGGTGCAGGCCATGGCGAGAAATGAAGGCGATGGGGGTGGATTTGCCGGAGGGGGAGTCGTGGTGGAGGATGGAGATGGGGGAGGAGGGAGAGCCCCAGGGGGTGTCGATTGTGAGGGTCGCGGCGAGGTTGAAGCCTGGGAGAGACTGGATCCCCGTACCACCGATCACGGCGATATGTACGGGGTCTGAGGAGTTGTTAGATATAGTGATTGGGGCTTTGGGGGTGAAGAGGAGACCAACCCGAGTATGTTGAGGGTACGCCTGCCATTTTTCTATAAGGAATCGCTATGGACCGCGAAAACGCTGGAAAGGACGCAAAGCGAGAGGATAGGCGCGAAAAGAGCGTAGGACGTTGGAGCATAAGGTGTTGGTCTTGTCTCACTTCTGGTCCCTGGATTCGGAGCGGGGCTGAAAATTTCCGAATTTGGCCGGGTTCACCGTTCACCCCACTTCACTTCACCACCATCATTGATGACCGCTATTCCTCATCCTCAGTCAGCACTTTGCCCACTGCTCCTCACAACAAGCATTCTTCCTTATAATTATCATTGCCCTTTATCGGTTCTGATTGTGCGTGAGTCGACTTTTGCGCCTAAATTGAGGTCCGGACCTGAGCACGACAAAGTGTCGCCAGATAATCACGCATCTATCGACTAACCTGAACAAAGTGGTCAGCAACCACAATTGACAATTTTGGGACAACCAAAAGGACTTCACCGTAGACACGAACAAGTCCCGTGAAGCCTACTTCGTATCTCGTTCTCTACCGTGAAGCCTGGGTCTTCCTCGAGTTACTTTGACCGGCGTTCCTTCGAAACAACACCGAGGAGTATCCGGTAATACCCAACCGATCCGCTTTGGAAGCGAAGGATGTTATTGCCGGCGCAAGAAATCATCGATGGATTCTGTTCTATGAGATGTTTACCATCAATCTGCAGCCGAATTCACAACGCCACCTTCCTGTTCGAGTTAGAACACCCGTCCGTTATGCGACTGTATTATCAAAGAACGCCATGACGTCCTCGATTCCTTCCGACTCTCAACGTTGAAGATATCATTCGAAAGGCGCTCTGTGCCCACAGTCCTAAGTACCAGCTTGCGATTTATCCCAATCTTTGGAACGAATGTGGCTTGAAGCCTCCGAGAAGCTTTATCGTGGCTATATCGTTCGGAGCGAATGTTGACGGCTGCCATTGGGAAGCTGTATCGTTCAGGACTTACCCCAGTAAGACCCCCATGCTGATTCGGAATCCTGGAAATCGAGATTCGACAAATCCATGTCGTACCCCCGCAATGCCATCATCGTACATTTTCTCCGTCCAGGCAGATGGACAGACGAAGAGATAGCAAAGGCCGCAGGGTATCTCCGTCTTCATCGAGTAACAGGTATGACGGATTCCAGGATTCGCGTGCTGGCACAGCTGCTTATCTGCCGCCTTTTCGATCGCCATGCTGCCCGCGGGTACAGTTCGCCAGATGCACCAAGGGAGCTGCAACCTTCCCAGGCTGGGTCAACGCCGAATCTCGTTTGTTTGGCCGCGAAACGCCAAAACAGGGGTGTTCAAACACCAACACCCTGGACTTCGGGAGCCGTATAATAACAATACGGTAAAACAACCGTGCCACCCGTCTAGCTCCCGCACCACGAGGGCGGGAAGGCAAAAAAAGCAATATGTGATATAAAGGTAGGTGTAACGTACTTTTTCAGGCACCCATTCGTAGCACAGGTAATTGACTCGCCCTCACTACAAACGTGCACCTGCGTCGAATAGTTGCTTACATGGTTGCCTTCGCCCTGTTCCGCGGGCTCGTCGCCTCGCTCGCTGTTGTATCCGTTACCGCACATCCCAAAAATGTCACTTTACCTTTGCTTCTCGATGCGACATTGGATGAATTGGCTGCTGGGTTGAGAAAAGGGCTGTTCACCAGCGTCGACCTAGTCGATGTAGGTCCTTCATATACTATTATTTCGCGCAGCTAACCACCCCAGGCATATATTGCACGCATCGAAGAGGTGAACCCGATCCTCAATGCCGTCACTGAGATCAACCCGGATGCTCGAGACATTGCAAAGGAGCTGGACGAGGAGCGAAAGTGCGGAAGGTCGCGAGGGTAAGCACTCCCCCTCGATGGTAGCCTTTTCTAAAATTTTTAGCCCGCTTCACGGCATTCCAATCATGATCAAGAACAACATTGCGACAGCCGACAAGATGAACAACACAGCTGGCTCCTACGCCCTACTCGGTGCCAAAGTACCCCGGGATGCTACAGTGGCGGCTAAGCTGCGAAAGGCAGGCGTTGTCATCCTGGGTAAGGCAAACCTGAGCCAGTGGGCGAACTTCCGATCTGCCAACTCTTCCAACGGATGGTCAGCCCATGGAGAGCAGGTTTATGCGGCATACTACCCAGGCCTCGACCCCTCAGGCTCCTCATCCGGATCTGGTGTCGTTCCATCCATCGGTCTCGCACTCGCTGCATTGGGGACTGAGACAGACGGCTCCATCGTCAGCCCAGCACAGGCGAACAATGTGGTTGGGATCAAGCCCACTGTCGGCCTGACCTCCCGCTCGCTCGTTATTCCCATATCAGAACACCAAGACACCGTCGGTCCCATGGCCCGTACCGTCAAAGACGCCGCCTACATCCTCCAAGCCATCGCAGGCCGCGATGCAAACGACAACTACACCTCCGCCATCCCCTTCCGAAAACTTCCCAACTATGTCAAAGCCTGCCGAAAGAACGCATTGAAAGGCAAACGCATCGGTGTCCCCCGGAACTCTATTTCCAATACACCCGCCGACGCCCCCGTCCTCGCCGCCTTCAACGCCGCCCTAGAAATCATGGAAGAAGCCGGCGCCACAATTGTCGAAAACACAAATTACACTGCCTGGGAACAGCGTCTCAACAGCTCCGCCGAGACCATCGTGCTGTACGCTGATTTTGTGGTGAACTTGAAACAGTATCTCGACCAACTTACTTACAACCCGAATAACGTAACTACGTTAGCTGAAGTCCGAGCGTTTACGCAGAACTTCACGCTGGAGGAATACCCCTCCCGCGACACGCTGATCTGGGACGAGGCCCTCGAACTCGGCTTCAACAACACCTCGCCAGAAGCTTGGGCCGCGTATCAAGAGAACCAGTTCATTGGCGGTGAAGGCGGGATCCTCGGCGCTCTTGAACGATACTCGCTTGACGCGGTCGTTGTGCCTACGAATGATGCCGCGGGGATATCGGCGATTATCGGAGGCCCTGTAATCACGGTGCCGCTGGGAGCTTATCCGGAGGATACCCCGGTGACGACGAATCGACGCGGAAATCTGAACGCTACGGCGCCAGGGGTGCCGTTTGGGATCAGTTTCGCGGGGAAGCTGTGGAGTGAGGAGATGCTTGTTGGGTTGGCGTATGCGTTTGAGCAGAGGACGAAGGTGAGGGAGAAGGTGAAGCCGTATATACTGCCTACTACGGAGTTGGTGGATGTTCTTGGATAGGAGTGGTTGAAGAGGGTGGGAGTTCGGAGTTAGCGAGGGGTTTCGGAGGTAAGGGCGTCAGGTCCACCATGTGTCAATACGCACTGTACATGATACGAGGTACTAGCCTCATCAGTTGTCAGACGTACTGTGGCCGCGATTGAAGGGTTGGAGCGTTCCTGGCCTTCGTCTAGAGTCTTGATGTCATCAGCCAACGCCCGCAACCTCCTATGTCCGTTGACACCATTGCTAACTCCGAAGATCAAACTTTGACACTGGACAGTGTCGAGAGTCTCCATATAAATTCCTCTCTTCCATTCGATTCGGCTTCTCCCTGTGCTCTCACCAATCCTATCTAACATTCTCTACTGTCTGTACATTCACGATGTCATCCACCACCACCAATAACCGCATAACCAAAATCGCAATCATCGGCGTCCGTCTCCCTCTCCTCCCCTCCTTGATCGACTAACTCTGTACCCAGGGTTCCGGCAACCTAGGCACCCCCCTCCTGACCGCCCTCCTCTCTTCCAGCTCCCACACCATAACCGCCCTCACGCGCCCGACAAGCACTTCGACCTTCCCCCCCTCCGTCATCGTCAAGAAAGTCGACTACACCTCCCCTTCCTCCCTCGTCGACGCACTCACCGGCCAAGACCTCCTCCTCATCATCCTAAAAGCCTGGACTCCACCCGAAGTCCATCAAACCATTGTCCGCGCCGCCGTAGACGCAGGCGTCAAGTTCATCCTCCCCTCCACCTGGGGCGGCGACGTCTCTCTCGCCTCTTCCCCAGCCTGGCGCGACGACCCCATCCAAACGTCCGCTCTGTACGTAAAGCAAGTGAGGGAAGCGGGGGGAAAATGGATAAATGTGTGTTGCGGGTTTTGGTATGAGTGGAGTTTGGTGCTCAGTGAGGCGTGTTTTGGGTTTGATTTGGAGGGGAAGAGGGTTACGTTTTATGGGGATGGCGAGAGGAAGATATGTTCGAGTTCGTGGGGGTATGTTGGGGAGGCTGTGAAGAGGTTTGTGGCGTTGCCGGTTTCGAGGGTGGAGGAGGGGGAGGGGTATAATGGGGCGGTTGTGGAAGATTGGGCGGATGAGACGTTGTATATCTCTGAGTTTGAGGTCAGTCAGAAGGATATGTTGGAGAGTCTGTGTAGGGTTCTTGGGTCGAAGAAGGAGGAATGGGGGATTGGGTATCAGGACATTGAGGAGAGGGTAAAGGAAGGAGAGAAGGAGATGGGAGAGGGGAATATGTTGGGGTTTGCGAAGGCGTTGTATGCGCGGGGCTTCCGGGAAGGGGCGATGCAGTTCGAAGAGCCGGCAAGGAGGGATGCGGAGAGGCTGGGCTTGAGGGAGGTCGATGGTAAGGCGCAGGAGGAGAAGGTGGATGAGGCGACGAGGAGGGGATTGGAGATGGTGCGGAATGGGTGGAATCCGTTTAAGAGTGGGTGAGGGGTAGGTTGCCCAATCTATGATGCGTCAGTCTTGTGATTTTCCTTTCTTCGGCAATTTGCTTCTGCGTGCGGGATGAAGAAGGCTCCGATACGGCGTGTTAGAGACTGTGAGATGATAAACCCAGTGAATTGCCGTACCCCCTTGTTGCACCCTTCCATCTAAACTGCCCTCTACAACGCCCATCTACTTCTTCTCCTCTAGTTGGTCAAATTATAAATCTTCTGGATATCCTTCAAGATAGCCTCGTGATCAACCTTCAGATCCTTCAATAGCCCGTCCTTGAAGCCAAACACCCACCCGTGCACAATCGGGAACTCATTTTCAGCATAACTTTGCTGCACCGCCGCAGTCTTGATAATGTTCCTGCACTGCTCGACGACATTGAGCTCGACAAGACGATCATACCTGGCCTCACCCTCCAGGGCATCCAGCTCCTTCTCGTGCAGACGGTACACGTCACGGATATTCCGCAACCAGGGGTTCAAGAGACCAAGATCCTGGGGCGTCATGGCTGCCTTCACACCGCCGCAGCCGTAGTGACCGCACACAACGATGTGCTTGACTTTGAGGTGGCGGACCGCGTAGTTGACAACGGACATGACATTGAGGTCCACGTTGCAGACGAGGTTGGCGATGTTGCGGTGGATGAACATCTCGCCTGGGCCGAGGCCGGTGATGGCTTCGGCGGGGATGCGAGAGTCGGAGCAGCCTGCGTGTGTCAGTTCCGCGGGGAGATGAGGGGAAAGGGCACTCACCGATCCAAAGGTAGTCTGGAGACTGGCCCTTTTGCAGCTCATCGAAGAACTGCGGGTTCTTTGCCTTCTGCTCCTCGGCCCATTTCTTGTTGCTCTCGAAGATCTTGTCGTGGCTCTGCTGGAGGTACTTCTGGACTTCCTGCTGTTCGGCCATGGTTCTAGGTGGACAGGGACGGCGGAGAGAGGTGGAGAATGCGCGTGTCGTCGGCGGGGGATGTGAGGAGCGAGACCAGGCTGAGGTTCCAAGCCGTCGAGATTGCAGCGGCAGAGAGTGAAAATGGGATGCAGAAGAAAGTGAGCACTCCCGAACCCCACCAATGCGTGGGCGGCAGCTAAATAGCTCTGATGCTGGCAGACCCCTCCCTGCTGCAGCTCCCGCTCCCCCTCGCTGCAGTGCGCCAGACACCCGCGTCAGCATCTCGCCTGTCCGCAACGACGGCATTGCGTGCCCGAGTCCCGAGTGCTTTTCCGGAGAGGATGCGAGTCGGATTGTTTTTTCTGTTGATGTGTGACTGTTATCCCGAGTGTGGCCGGCGCATCTGATTGGGTCTGACGTCAAGCCGGAGAGGATCGCTCATCCCTGCGCGGATCCGCCAAGGCCGAAGATAGCCCGCCCAGCCATGGCTAAACTCCGTCCCATATCTCCACATCGCGGTCTCGATCGCGCCGAGCAACTCCAGATCGCAATATGGCAGCAAACGATTCCAAGAACGATATCATCGCCCGGCCCCTGTGGAGGCTGCTGGACAGCAGAGACTGGCCCAAGACCATCTGCCCCTCCGAAGTTGCACGCGCCCTGTCCTCTTCAGACCTCACTCGACTGGACGCAGGGACGTGGCGTGATGCCATGGACGACGTGCGGAGGCTGGTCTGGGACCTGAAAGAGAAGGGAGACGTCGAGGTGCTACAAAAGGGAGAGGTGCTTGGAGACGAAGTTGGATTGGAGGATATACATGGTCCAATTCGCGTCAGGGCGAAGAAGAAGGAAGTGAAACAAGATTGAAGGAAAATGAATGCTCTGGTAGAGGTATGCAGCCGACGCCAGCTTGAAACTCCGCGTGCGCCATCCAAATATTATGCTGTGGTATCCAAACGCCCTCCAAGACAACAGACAACGCCATGCAACGCTATGCAGACAGCAACAGACTCAGGGGTGTGGAGGGCCACTCTTGTCCAGGCCCGCCCACTTGTCATCCCAGCCATTCGCCGGATCCATCGCACGCCCTGCCGCACCCTCGTCGGCCAGCTTGCGAATGTCACTCCAGTACTCGAGCTTCTTGCACTCCTCATCCGCCGCGTCCACCGCTCTTTGTAGGTCGTCAATCCTGCGCTTCTCTACATCGCTTTGGGCTTGACCATTTTGCTTCTGGCGGCGATCCTTGGCGGTATCGAAGGTATCCATCAGATAGGCAAGCAATTGACGACGAGAGGCTTGGAAGATGAGCATCCCCATGATTTTTGGCATCTATACGTGTCAGAGATTGCGTATAATCTTGAAAAACCGACATACCTGCTCTGGGAGATAATGCAGCTCCTCCTCTCCCGCCTCATCGACAAATCTCGTAATCAACACAATTTTCTCGCGGTCGATGGCCGCCTTCTTGAGCAATCGCATCAAAGTTCCGATATTAGATATTTCTTCATCCATGGACTCTCCGGTGTTCCGGCCTTGGCCCATGCTCAAGGCATTGTTCGTTCCAATCGTGCTCGTGCGCATCAGCGTGGTGGGTATGCTGAATGTCTCCCCAAACATCCTCTCCCTGGCGTCTGTCTTCGGCGGGAGCTTCTGCTTGACGCGCTTCCGAAGCCAACGTCTCCTCCGCACGAAGCTGTGGAACCAGGGGTGGTTACCGTGCCATGCCGCGCCGCGGAACCAGAAGCTGTACTGCCATCCCTCCTCATCCACATCGCGGCTCATGTCCACGTACCATGTCTTCCACTCCCATTTCCAGCTGGGGTCCGGCACCTGTGCGTTTGTGATGTTGACCGCCGACGGTTTGTACTTGGCGTCTACCCATGCTGCTTGGTCGATACGCAGGTTCCATAGTGCTTTGGAGGAGAAGAGTGGAATGCCGAAGATGAACCATCCTCGCTGATTCTCGTAGAGCACGTCGATGTGCGATTCGGGCGTAGGTGTCTCGGGTCGCTGAGGAGGTTGCCGCGTCGGTGTCTCCTCCTCGTCGGTATGATCGACTAGGCTGATGGGTCGCTCAGCCATGGGGATTGTTCGCAGTGTACGTTCACGGAGGAAGATATGGAGCTCCTGGTCGAAGCTATCTGTCGTGATGCATGTTCGGTGGTTTCTCAGAAAGGACGGCTGCTGGAAAGGGGCAGCGGACCCAAGACGGCTGCACTTCACAAGCAGTAGGCACAAAGCTCTGGACAGGCACACAAGAATGGTGTCTATCACTCACACAAGCATCGATGGACAATCGGACAGAAGGCAGAAGATGGC
This sequence comes from Sporormia fimetaria CBS 119925, assembly GCA_010093795.1. Taxonomy (NCBI): domain Eukaryota; kingdom Fungi; phylum Ascomycota; class Dothideomycetes; order Pleosporales; family Sporormiaceae; genus Sporormia; species Sporormia fimetaria. Next base: position 343,036 of record MU006586.1, on the reverse strand, counting down.
GCTAGATGTCATGTCGCCGCCTTCATCCTCATATCGCCCAGGCGGATCGCGGCCGAGCTGGCCCGTGCGCTAGCTATGGGGTGAGCGACGTCATCGCCGGCGGTGGCTTCCTTGAAAGGCGTGGCATCGCCCAACCACCGCTCGTCCTCAAGTACTTCCCCTCCCGCTCACGCACTGCAACTACATCCATCACCGCACTACAACTCGCATCAATCACCCGACACTCCTCACATCCAACCTCCACACAACACTTCCAACTCCCAACATGTCTCGCAAGGTCGTCGGATGGGGTGGTCTCGCAGCTGCCGGCGGTGTTGCATATTACCTCTACAGCGCAGGCGGCAACCCGAAGCTGGCAACAAAGCAGGCTGAGCGTACGTCATGCTCTCCGATGATTGCGTTTTGCACTGACCCTTCCAGATGATGCTGCGACTGCCGTGCGGAAGGTGAAGGGCGACTTGCCCGGTCAGGACAAGGAGGCGAAGAAGGCCGGCGAGGAGGGCATGGAGGCCATGAAGGTTAAGATTTCGGAAGTGGTACGTTTCATCATTGACATTTCGGGCACATTCCTGGGAGACCCCGCCCGCACCCTGCATACAACCTCACTAACGTGAACAGGGCGAGCAAGCAAAGCATGAAGCACACAAGGTCGACGCAAAGCTGGAGGAGTACCGCCGGGACGCCGCCAAGAAGCTGGATGAGGCCCGGCGAGAAGGAAACCAGGCTGTCGACAAGTTCGACAAGGAGGTGACGCAGGCCGCGAGCAATACCAAGAGCTGGTTCAGCGGCTGGTTCGGAAAATAAAGAGATGGAAGACATGACTGATGAAGATCTGTGCTGGACTTGCGGTGCGGGCATCTTGGAGATTCGGCACGTGTAGGAGTTTGGGGCTGTATGTGCTATGGCTCGCATAATGCTATTACGTATACTCTCTGCCTGCGTGCCTACTCTTTACTGAAAGCGACTGACCTCAATGTTGACACCGACTGAATAACATTGAGCAGGGTGGGGTATTGGGTCTCATGCAACTACACGACGTGAATCAGAGCCGACAGAGAGTCAAATGGCCGCCAGTTGACGACGGAACATCGTCATGCCTCGGAATCTCCCCTGTACGAATCTTTCGCGCGCTCTGATTGGCTGACGCGCCTACGCGAGAAGTCGCGCCAAGCTGTGCGACGCGTTAATGGGCTACCAGCCCCGCTGCTCATAAACGCATACAACAACCACTGTTCACACCCATCCACACTTCATATTCCTTAAGAGGTATTCTCTACCCTATCTCAACACCACATTTTATCGCACTCCATCGCAATGGCGCCCCAAGCGCTCCCAACTGCCCTCGTCGACCTCCTCGCTCTACATTCCTGCTTCCTCACAGCTCTATCGCTGCACTATGCGCACAATGGCACCGCTACTCCCGTCGACCTGCGAGGCCTCACTCAATCTATATCCGCCGTCTGGAAGCAACGCAGTGTGAGCATCGACGATATCAGGGTCTGCGTCGGGGTCCTGAGCGCTGGTCCGTCTGGCGCCATGAACCCTTTCTCCATCTCCGACTACAGTCACGGCAAGATCTGTCTGGAGATCCGCGACGAGCACAAAATGGGCACCACGCTGGGACCTCTGAACGAAGAAGTGCTGCAGGCCCTGTTTATGGAGAGTCTGGACGCCCTTTGGAGGACATGGAAGGAATCACACGGTTGCGCAGCGCGTCCGATTGCGATGCCGAAGCGGAGAGGACGACCCCGAAAGATCCCTATTGCTCAGAAGACGATCGAGTCATTTGTTGTGGACGATGCAGCAATTTCGAAGTTCATCGCCCAACTTCCGCAGGCTGAGATCACGCTATGCTCAGCTGCGATAGCGCTCGCCCCGATGCGCGAAAAAGGGCGGAAGAGACTACGAGAATTGAAAGACAGCACCTCACAGGGCCGCTCGCAAAAGAAGCTGCGCGAGACCACCGGAAAAGAGAATGAACCCGCTGTATCGCAGCCCGCGCAAGCAAAGATCACCGAATTCGCTTCCGTCCGCAAAGCCAACCTTCTCGACCGCATCCTTGCCAAACAAGCAGTCGCAGCTGCTGCACCTGCTCCCGCAACGCCCGCAGAACTCCAACGGAAGGCCGCGCTGGAGCGATCGGAAGAAGTCATCGGTGTGTTGTCTCTGCTCGCGGCAGGCAAGGGCGGAGGCGCGCGTGTCTCCTTCTCCATGACGGCGTTGCTGCAGAACCTGCAGAACTCGATCCGAAGTCCACTGTCGAGGGAGGAGACGCTGAAGTGTGTGGAGGTGCTGGCGAGTGAGGTTGCGCCAGGTTATGTGAATATTGTCAAGATGGGCGCTATTTCTAGTGTTGTTATCAATCCGGTGATGAGGCCGGTAGATCTGAGGAACCGGCTTGTTGCCTTGGGCGTGTAAGCCCGCAAGACAGGATGGAGAAATGGCGTTTCGGACTGGAAGCATGTTTCTGGTTTTTCTGTTTTCTGTTTCATGAGCGTTCGGTTTGCATCCTTAGGCGCAATATACCTCTGCTCATCGTCTGGTACTTTCTGTATGTTAGCGGTCGCCAGTTCTATCCTTGTTTACCCCGATTACTGAACTACAACTTCTATTCACTACCACATTTGACCAAATATTCCTCCACACTTGGCCCCCACTTGAGATTACCCAAAATGGTTTTCTCATCAGCAAATCCTACTCCCGGCGAATTGGAGTTTCGTCGCGCCACCTCTTAACCATGGCCACTCATTCCTAACTTCCAACACGTTCACTCATCAAATCCTACGTCCGGGAAATCGAATTTCCGACCACGACTACGCCCACTTGATCCTTTAACGCTCACCAGACCGCTCCACTACCCATGCACGAGGCAACGGACTGAATTGCCTTCTTCACCATTCGGCACGTCATTCCCGATAATCGAGTCGGTACGTCCAATTGTTGCCTAATCGACCCCACGGAGTCGGCACAACCTAACCTCAATCCATCAGCATCTCGCAAAATGCTCAGTCTCACGGAATACAAAAGAGATAGTCTCTCTCGCAATGAAAGTATAAAAGCCGCCCCACGAGGTCGGCAACACGACCAGCCGGCCTAGCACCCCATTCCACGAACACGAGCACTCCCCGGATTTGTCCAAGCCCGACGGTATAAACAGTATAACTATCGCCCCGCAACTCCCCCGGCATCCAGAAACCGTTGTCCATATTCCATCCTCGCTTTTGATTTCTTCGTCAATCCAGTCTTCAAAATGTCAACACGCTACGCCTCAGTCCACAACCGCACCACGCTCTCCGGCCCCGGCGACGCCCGCCCAACCGCCCTCCAAATCATCAGCGATGAAAACCTCACCAACGCCCTCTCCGACAAGACCATCCTGATAACCGGCGTCTCCTCCGGCATAGGCGTTGAAACCTTGCGTGCCCTCCACGCAACCGGCGCCCACTGCATCGGCACCGTCCGCTCTCTCTCCGCAGGCCAATCCGTCGTCTCCTCGATCCTCGCCTCAAACCCCAACGGCGGCGCCATCTCCCTCGTAGAAATAGAGCTGGGCTCTCTGGACAGCGTCCACCGCGGTGCCGCCGAAATCCTGCGCGTATGCAGCGGAGACTTGAATATCATGATTTGCAATGCGGGTATCATGGCACCGCCTCTCCGCCGCACGAAAGATGGGAATGAGTCCCAATTCGGCGTGAACCACCTCTCGCACTTCCTGTTATTCAACCTTCTCACATCCACGCTCTTATCCAGCGCTACCCCCGAGTTCCCGAGCCGCGTAGTAACGGTGTCGTCGCTCGGCCACCGCGAATCCACCGTCCGTCTGCACGATCCGAATTTCCTGGCGCAAGATGGAAACGAATACAACAAATGGCTCGGCTACGGCAGCTCAAAGACCGCGAATATCTGGATGGCCAATTACATCACTCGCCACTACTCTGCTCAACACCTGCATGGCATTTCGTTACACCCCGGACTTATTTTCACGAACTTGAGTAGAGAGATGAGCGAGGAGGAGGCGGCGCCGTTTATGGCGGATGAGGCGAAGAGGGTGAGTAAGAGTGTGGAGCAGGGGGCTGCGACGAGTGTGCTTGTGGCCGTGGGGAAGGAGTGGAGGGATAAGGGGGGTGTGTGGGTTAGTGATTGTCAGATACAGGAGAAGTGGGATGGGAAGAAGGGCTTGTTGGAGGATGATGGGTACGCGGAGTGGGCGTTTGATGAGGCGGGGGAGGAGGAGTTGTGGAGGGTCAGTCGGGAGATGGTTGGGTTGAAGGCGGGAGAGTAGGGTCGTGGGAAGGCGAAGGTGGGTGTTCTGGAAATTGGACTTGAGATCTAGCAGACTACTATTGAGATAGAATCAATTTACCGTTCCTCTTGATGAGCTTTTTGGGTGTTGTGCGCTTAATACGACACGTGACAGTAGCAATGCACAGGGCTGTAACCCGAGCCCCGAACGCCGAAAGACTTCGGCAACGGAGTGCCCATCGAAGATCGTGGCCAGAGATATGCTTGCAATGAGTCCGATACTAGCACACGCTACTCAACCCAGCATGCAATATTACTAATAACCGCTCCTCCCACCTCCATATCCAACAAAACATCCTAGCTAGATAACAATCCTACCCAACCCTAATCCTACCCAACCCTTGGCGTCCCCGTAATCCTCTCCCGCACAACACTCCGCTTACTAGGCGTCTGAAGGTACCCCGGCTTCCTCGCCTCATCTCTTTCATCTTTCTCTACATCCTTCCTTCTCCTCTCCGTCCTGTCGAGGCTGCGCATCCTAACCCTCCTCGGCGGCATAGGCGTGCTCGTCCAAAAGGTACTCCCGGCGTCCAACCCCTCCATCTCCATCTCAACATCATCCACGATATCAGCAACAGCCCGGTCAGGATCTGGGCTCGCTTCCTCGATTGGCGGAAACACAGGAGCGAGACGCGAAGTTCGATTCCGCATGATGGATGAAAGCCGTGGATGGGTACGAGGACGGGGCTCTGTCCGGAGTTGGTTGGACGGGATGGTGAATGGGCGCTTGGGAACTGGACGGCGAGCAGATGAGGCTGCTGTTGGTCTGTTGGGGGGTTTGGAAGGGGAGACGGAGAAGGAAAGATCGAGGTCGCGAAGGCTGAGGGCTTGGTCGTTGAACGGGGTCCAGGATTCTAGTCGTTGGGTTTCGTCGCCGGAGGAGCGGAGAGCAGCAGATACTTGCGTGTGTTCGCCGTGGCTGTCCTGGGTTTGAGGCTGGGAAGGCTGCTCGTTGTCCGTGCGGTCGCTATCACTGCTATCGTCGTTGTCTTGGCCGCCTTCGCTTTGCTGCTCTCCTTTCGCTGCCAGTCGTTCGGTGGTTTGGTCGCGCCAGAAGCGCATCATTGCGCGGACATGTTTTTCAAAGTTGCGGTCTCGAAGCGCGATTGCGTTTTCTCCCTGTCGCGTGACGGTCCAGACTTTCCAACTCAGTTTCTTCAGGCACCCGCTCGCCGCAACATGGGCAGTCTCCTGTCTGAGGATTTGTGCCTGTTCATCCATGGACTGCAGAGCTTGCAGCTTGTTCAACCAGGTGGCGAATGTGGATGCCATCTGCTTTGAGGCTTCGTGTTCGACTGCCTGCGCCTCAAGATCACGCACACGGATGGCCTCGTCGTGCCAATGCTCAAGCAGCGCGCCTGCAGTGCGAAGAACTAGACCTCTCGCGATATCATCGGACTGGACGCGCATCTGGCTGACCTGTTCAAATCTCTCTCTCCAACGACCAAACATCCGACGCGCCAGATGTATTTTGACGGTTCGCCGCATGTAGGCATACGCCTCTCGTCTCCGCGTACGGCGCGCGAATTCGGTAGCCGCCTGCCAGCGTTTGATGGCATGTTTCGTAGTAACGTAATAATTCGCTCGCTCGGCCCACGAATCCAACTGCTGCAGATGCGCATGTTTATCCAAGACTTTTCCAAAAGTACGGTGCATGAGCTTAGGTTCGTAAATAGAAAGAGCAAGGTACTCTTGCTCACGTCGCTTGACAGTGGCGGTCTCGCACTTGCGGAGACTAGAGCGAAGCATCTGAGCTCGTTTGAAGGAAGCAAATCTTCGTCCCGCAATCTGGCGTCGGCTCTCGTGGGTTTGAGTTTTGCTGACCCATATTGCAAACACGCTTTCTTTGACTCGGTGATTGTGAACGCGTTGGAAGAGCGAAACGCGTGAAGCCAGGGTCCACTTGTACAAGGCCTGGAGCTGAAGCCGGTCGTTGATGCGTTCTTGTAAAGCGAGAACCCGGAGACGGTCGTTCCAGGCCGTGAAGCAATTGCGCAGGATGCGCATGCGATCAACCTCGCGGGCTCGCCGACTAAGCTGCGCATGTCGTTGCCATAATTGGAAGGTATCTAGAGTATGTCGGGAGTCCAGCTTGTTTTCGATCTGCCTCTCCAAGGGAGCAAAGCAGGCTCTCCGACGCAGAGAACTGAACGCGTTCAAGAGCAGCGCTCTCGTCCGAAAATCGTTAGCCTGCGCGTGTTGCGACCGCACCATGACAGTCCTCTCTTTCACCTTTAGAAACCCACTTCGTGCTACACGGGAATCCCACTGCTCTGCAGCCCAGACTTCCCTCTCTTTCAAAATGGCGACGATCTCGGCCCACTTTCTGATCATGTCAGTTGCTAAGCGGTTCCGGTGCAAAATAGGCGCTCTGCGCTCGCCAAACTTCCAAAACCACTGCCAATAGATCCTGTAAACAATATTGTGCTCGTACAAACTGACTGCCATCCCATTGTGTTCTGCAATGGTGGCAGATCGGGAGCGCCAGATAGAAAGGAATTTTGCAAGAATGAAGTGCTGGATCTTCAGCTCGTTGACCGCTGTGATATCGCGCCAGGCATTAAAATACTTCGTCCTGAGGATATGGCGCCTCGCAGTGGAGGTTCTCTGTACTTCGTCTTCTGCGCTCTTTGCCCAATGAGTGAAGGCCTTGGTGAGTAGGAACAGGTTTCGCGCTTTCTCGGCTCGCGTCTCCAAGCGCTGGAAAAAGCGGTCCGTTTCATGCGTTTGTCGTCGAGCCTGAAGCGCAATTCGAAAGGACTCGATCGAAGCTCGCATCAAGATATTGTTGTAGAACGTAACCGCTGCCAGCTCCATCCGACGACGCTTCTCTACTTGGCCGGCGAGCCGTTCCTGCCACTTCTCTAGGTACTTCCGCTCCACAGCCAGGCCTCGGTGGTGCACGAACGTATCTGCATCGCGTTCGATCTGAGTATCAGAAGGGCGAAAATCTGTCACGGGTGGCCCAAAGCCTTGGTGGTCACCCCCTTCAGGAAGCGGAGCGTTGACCCCTGGGATCTGGATGTGTGACCTGTCGAAACTGTCTGTGGGCTCGCTGTAGCTTCCGTCGTGGTCGTCAACAGACTGATTCGTGGCATATCCGTTACGGTAGATGCGTAAGCTGCCACGGCTGGACACCGAAGCACTACGTCTTGGGCGTGATGGTGGGCCTGTAGATGGGATTCTGTGGTTGTTGTGCCCATTCGGTCTTCCGCGGTGAGGCAGTGGCTGGGGGCGTGCCCCCGTGTCGGCGTTTACCCTGGGATGACCGATTCCTCGCGGTTCTCCAGTATCAGAAGCGGCCCTCGAGTGCTTCCTCGTTCGATGCGGGAGCTCCCTGTGCTTCCACCCAGGGGGATCGTGAGTTGTACGCTCCAAGTACGAGTCGAAGCTACCCCGCCTGGAGCGGGCATGCTGAGAGGTGTCTCCAGCCTCCAGGAGGTTGTCCAGGTTCGTCGTCACTTCTACACCCTCTCCTTCCGGATCAATCTCTACCTGAATACCTTGCTGGGCCAGCACCCGCTGATACGTATCAACAAGCACTTCATGTCGGAGTGCGGCCTCATCTTGCATGCGAACTAAGAATGTGAAGTAGCGACCCTTCGCGTCGTCCAGCCCTCTTTCAGCCAGGACACGGTCGTACGCTTTGAAAAGAGCGCGGTATGGTGGGTCGGGCAACGACTGTGCATCGCGCACTATATCATAGAGTGTTTCAATTTCTACGTGTTGAGGTGAGCAACATCTTTGAGGAGGCAAGGTACCGTACCATCATTAGTTAAAGGCGAGGCTTCATCGCTGCGCGTGGTCATGGAGGATGGCATTCGATATTGCGACTCGGTCGTCTCGCGCGCTGTCTCGACAACATGAGAATATTACAACGGATAGCGAATAGAGTCCAGAGGAAGAGCGTATGCGACGACCGTAAAGACGGTGTCGGGCTTCGAGGAGAGCCTTTGGGGGGGGGCGAAGTTGGCGCGTCCAAAGAAGTCGTCGGGGAAGGCGCGTTGAATGCGGTCGTCGCGTCAACGGGCGGGTACCAGTCCAAATATGCTTCACTGCGCCAACTCTTTCAATCATAACGTATCAGGGCATCTGTTCGCTTTCAAGGGGTAGGATCCGACGCTCCAGCCTTGCTTTCATCGTCGACGCGCTTTGTTTTGATGGAGGTGCCGGGGAGGTCCGGGCGCATGCGTTCAAGCTCGCTGCCAAGGCGCGCTTATAACGGCCCGCTGCATTCAACATTAGCGAAAATATGGTAACGGTTAATCTACGGTTAATTAGATATTTGTCCGTATTTCATCTATGAAGTTGTGCGTACGGTAGCAAGGATAAACGTTAACCTAAGGTGTAGTTCTTGATAATCTACTATTAATATAAGTCATAGTAAATAGTGATTTACGGTAGGTTAACTAACGTTAATCTAAGATACGCGTGAACACGGATTAACGTTAATCCTAATTTCCTTAATAACTTCGAACAACTAAGCTTAACCGTTAAGGTAAATCAGCCATGTATTAACGTTAACCGTTAACGTTAGTAAATAGTGATTTACGGTAGATTAACTAACGTTAACTTAGTTAGTTAATTAGGTAAAACGTTATTCTAAGATACGCGTGAACACGGATTAACGTTAATCCTAGTTTCCTTAATAATTTCGAAAAATCAAGCTTAGCCGTTTAAGGGTAAATTAGCCATGTATTAACCGTTACCACCGACCCATATTTTCGCTAATGAATATCCTTGCTGCTTATGTCATGCCTCAACTTCCTCAACGTTGCCATCAACTTGAACGACACAACAAAAGCGCTGGAATTACCATTGCTCTCGGCAGTAATGACGCCTCAAACACGAAATCTCACACGGCCAATTGACAAATTTGCCGCGGCGGCGGCGAAGTGTTCGAAGGAGGTAAGTGAACTCTGCTTCCAGTGTACCCATGCTCAGTGTCTCCAAGGGAACTGCATATGGCAAATGTATCCTAGCGGACTACAACAATGTCCATCTTGAGAAGTGCGGTGCCGAGTTCATGAAGTTGCGGGAGTGCTTCATGGTGAGTCTCAGTCCAGATATGCATGAGTATCACTGATATTCTTCCAGGTGGCTTCGAAGAAGAGGTAGCACTGAAGAGGTCAAGTCCTGGGGGAGGCAGAGATTCAATGATCAATCGGATAGAAGCGTACATTTTTGCTTGTCATCACTTCGTCTATTCACATCACTGCAGAATTTTTGTATCCGTCGCCTTCTGTGGCCAAAACGTCCTACAACTTAATGAACCTCAACAAGAACGTCGCCTTGTGCAGCTCCTGCTCCTCCTCGATGATAACTTTCTCATCCTTGTTCTCCGGGATCTTGCCCTCCAACTCGGTAATCACGTGCTTATCGACATTCCTCCTGAGCGCCTTCTCGAACAGAGCGCTCTGATTCTCGAAAGCGGACTCAAGGCCGATGTTTTCGGGATCGTTCAGCACCCTATACTCCATGCCGACATCGTCCGTGGGCACCAGACCCGCCTTCTTGCGAAGAACCTGGACACGGCGCACAATCTCTCTTGCGAGACCTTCCTCCTCCAACTCGGGGTAGCTGGCAACATCGAGAATGATGAGCACGTCATCATCTGTGTTGAACTCTTGGTCCTTGTTACTGTCGTCCTTCACCAGGCCGCGCTTGACGATGAGGTCTTCACGTCCGAGCTTGATGCCGTCGACGGAGATCTCGCCCGTCTTCACGTACTCCTTGATCTCGGCAGTCTTCAGAGCCGGTAATGCCTTCTTGACCTTGACAGCATCCTTCTTCAGCTTCTTGCCGAGCACTGCGAAGTCTGCTGATACCGTGTACTGCACGTTGTAGTTGTCTTCATCGCTGGAAAGCACAATATCGCGCACATTGAGCTCTTCCTGGATATAGTTCTCCAATGACTTGACGTCATCCAAGTATTCTTGATCAGGATGAATGATGACCAGCGTCTTCAACGGAATCTTTAGACCCTTATTGGCGCGGTCACGGCTGATGCGGCCAAGATCGATGACTGCCTGCATGCGCTTGAACTGGCGCTCGACCACCTCGTCAAAGAGCTCCATACGAACTTCGGGGAAGGGAAGGAAGTGGACGCTGCGGTCGTCTTCAGCACGCAGAGCCTTGGGGATGTGTGGCAGTAGGCGAAGGTAGATGTTATCGGTGATGAAAGGTGTAAACGGAGCAAGGCCGCGGCAAAGGGTGAAGAGGACTTCGAAAAGGGTGTTCAGAGCGTGGGTCGTGTCCTCCAGGCCATATTCGCCCTTTAACCTCCTGCGGTTGAGCTTGATGTACCAGTTTGTGGTGTTATCGATCAGCTGGTATCGTCAGCAATGTCCTACATACGGTCAATGTGCAACTTACAGTGAGCAGTCGAGGCACCACAGTGTAAAGACGGTAAGCAGCCATCTCCTCGTTGACGAATTTGAGCAGGGACTGGCAAGAAGCGAGAATCCAGCGATCCAGTACGTTGGTGTTCTTCTTCTCCGCACTGGGATCAAACTCAAAGTGCAGATTGGCAACCTTCTTGAGGAGAGCTACCTGTTGTTCGAAAAACTGGTAGCTGTTCCACAGCGGGAGCAAGACCTTCGAGACGATCTCCTTCACACCGGCCTCCTTGAAGCGGAGAGTCTCAGCGCGCACAACCGGAGAGTTGATCAGGTACAACCGTAGAGCGTCGGAGCCGTAGTTGTTCATGATCAAAGTAGGGTCGGGATAGTTCTTCAAGCGCTTGGACATTTTCTTGCCGTCTTCCGCCAGCACGATGCCGTTCACAACGCAGTTCTTGAACGGCAGCTTTTCGAAAAGATGAGTTCCAAGGACAGTCAGGGTATAGAACCAGCCGCGAGTCTGGTCGAGGCCTTCCGCGATGAAGTCACCGGGAAAGGACTTCTCAAACTGCTCAACGTTTTCGAAAGGATAGTGAGCGCTGGCGTAGGGCATGGATCCGGACTCGAACCAGCAGTCAAAGACCTCGGGTGCTCTCCTTAGCACACCCTTCCCTTGCTTGCTCGGGATGGTGATATCGTCGATCTTGTCGCGATGGAGATCCGTAATTTCGCCCTCATAGCCGCTCAGCTTCTTAAGCTCCTCAATGCTGCCCACGCACACAATCTCCTTCATGTCATCACTGACCCAGACGGGGAGGGGAGTACCCCAGAAACGATTACGCGACACTGCCCAATCAGGCGAGTTCTCGATCCAGTTTGCGAATCGCTTCTCCTTGACAAAGGACGGCACCCAGTGCGAGCCCTTGATGTTCTCCAGCATCTGAGACTTGATGCTCTGGATGTCAATGAACCACGAGGGTACAGCGCGGTAGATCAAAGGAGTGTCGGAACGCCAGCAGTATGGGTAACTATGCGTCAGCTGTGAGTCCACTACCAGGCGGCCAGTCGCCTTCAAGTGCTTGATGATGTTCTTGTCAGCCTTCTTGACGTTCTGGCCTTCGAAGTCCGGCACGGCAGAAGTGAAGCAACCCTGATCATCGACAGGGTTAACAGGCGGTCGGTCCTCGGTCACGATGCCATATTTCACAGCGACCTGGTAATCGTCCTCACCGAAAGCTGGCGCTTGATGGACAATACCCACACCGCTGTCTGCCGTAACATATGTCGCGTTGACTAGCCGGAAGCCTGTGTCCTTGAAGTCTTCATAGAAGTAATCGAACAGGGGCTCATACTTCCATCCCTCCATGTCTTTACCCTTCAGTTTCTGCACGATCTTGAACTTCGCCTTCTTCGGATCCTTGTATAGGGTCCGTAGCAGCGCCTCGAGCAGAATGTAATGCTTTCCGGACGCCTCATCGAGGATCTTGATATACTCGAAGTCTGGGTGTGCGGCAAGCGCAGTATTGGAGGGCAGCGTCCAAGGCGTGGTCGTCCATGCGAGGAAGCAGGTGTTCGGATCGTCCACGAGAGGGAATGAGACTACCACGGCGGGGTCCTGAACGTCTTTGTAGTTTTGCGAGGCTTCGAAGTTACTGAGAGGAGTTCCAAGAGCCATGCTGTAAGGCATGACCTTGAAGCCGCGGTAGACGGCTCCCTTGTCGAACAGGCGCTTGAACACCCACCACTCGGTCTCCATAAAGCCAGTGTCCATGGTCTTGTAGTCGCGGTCGAAGTCGATCCAGCGGCCAAGCCTGTCAATGGTATGCCTCCACTCGGTCGCGAACCGCATGACAATAGCCCTGCACTTCTCGTTGTACTTCGCGATACCGATCTCGCGCACAGCGTCCCTCCCAGACATTCCAAGCTCCTTGTCAATCTCATATTCGATAGGAACGCCGTGGGTGTCCCATCCAAACCGGCGCTCGACATAATGGCCCTTCATAGACCAGTAACGGGGGATGATGTCTTTGATAGTGGAGGCGAGGAGGTGGCCATAATGCGGCAGGCCAGTCGCGAAGGGCGGGCCATCGTAAAAGGTATAAGGCTTCTTTCCTTTCGACTTGGGCGGTAATGTTAGCAGGCCGTTGGGGCAGTACGGAGCTGGTTGGTTGAGCTTACGAGCTCGACCTGGCGCAAGAAGGCGTCAATTTCCTTCCAGCGCGCGAGGATGCGCTCCTCTTCCTTCGGGAAGTCGATAGACATGGCCGCAGTGCTGAGACGGATCCCTCGACGTTGTGGACAAGCGGCGATATGTTTTTCTGGAGTGCCGTTGACTCCGACGAAGTGGCGGCTGAGTCATCTCCCGCTACCCCACCATCTCTCCGCAATCGCACTTCTGGGGCTAGGATCCATGCATGGGCATCACCATACCTAGGTATAAGTATTGTGTACATATAATTTTTATGTATATCATTATGGATACACTACAACACAAGGTGTGTCCCAACTTCACAATGCTAACCGCTGTCTACACGAGAGAGAGTGTCATCAAAAACAACGCGAAATGTACTCACAATGAGTCCAATCCCTACAACATATAAGGGACCAGTAATCCACCTTTCGTACTCAGTACAGAGAACCAACCCAAGCGAGAAGGATCACAACAAGTCGGTCTGAAGACCAACCTTGAAACTTCAGCGCTATCTTCAATGCACACACGAAATACGGGGGCCAGTCGACTCTTCTGTTTCAAACGACAGAGAGTCGGGGTGGGACGGACTGGATAAGGACCCGCATTCAACAATCTTCAACTGCGATAACAGAATGACAGCACCGTCTGCAGAGGATAATGTCGGCCACACGGGCTTCTCTGGTAGACGCAAAGTCTGAGACGCGTTTTTGAACCCTCAGCACACTTTACTTCTCTGTTGCCCTAGGGGATCATGTTGGCCATACGGGCTTCCTCTGGCGGATTTAGGGTCTGAGACGAGTTCTTGAACCCTCAGCAATTGCTTACTTCTTCCTTGCCCTAGAGAATTATGTAGGCCATACGGGCTTTCTCTGGTGGATTTAAGGTCTGAGACGAGTTTTTGAACCCTCAGCAATTGCTTACTTCTTTATTGCCCTAGAGAATCTTGTTGGCCATACGGGCTGTCTGTAGTGGATTCAGGTCTGAGACGAGTTTTTGAACCCTCAGCATTCTTATATCTAGAGTTGCTGGATAGCAGCAGCTGTCCCTGGGGGATCATGTTGGCCGTACGGGCTTCCTCCAGCGGACTCGAAGTCTGAGACGTTTCTTCGGATCCTCAGCAATGAAATGTTGCTTCTACCTGACTATACTGTTTGTGTATTGGGAGTTTAAGGTGCGCCTGACACTTGCTTGAGAACTTAAATGCTCCACTGAAGTCTAACGCTGGCAGAAATAAAGATGGAGATTTCAACAGAACATTTCATACCAAGATCACATCCTTCCAAACGTGCTCGCCTCTTAGAACAGCCTCGATATGAACCTGCCCCAACCCCACTCTCTCCGAAATCCCATTTGTCGTTTTGACAAGCATGACGTTATACAGACACCACGGCTTATATACGTCAAAAACCTTAGTATCATACTTTAGTTCAGTGCGTTTCCAGATTGTCTCGCTTCCAGAAGCATAGAATTTTGCTTTTCTTGATTCATCCGCATCGTTGAAAATACTCAGGTCATCAAAATCGTCGTCAAATGGTTTCATTTCCTGGATGGGCGTTGGTTCTCCGAACATTCTCGTTCGGGACAGGACAAGAAATTCATAAAGCCCCGACCCGTTATCAATGTCTGGCAGATATTGTCTCGATACTAAGACGCTGCCAGCTAGGATGCCGCTAATTGTGAAGACCTTCAACATGCAGGTTGTGTGGTCGCCGTTGGCGCAGCGCGAGTATGTGCTGCGAGGGGGTAGATGCGCTTGGGGTGCTGAGATGTGTTCGCCAGTAATCAGGAAAACAGCGGCTATACATTTGAAACGCAGCGCTCTTTGATCGGAGGCGAGATGTGTAAGCTGATACTGTCGCTCCGAGATATTCGAGACCGGATGCAAGAACAAAGACGTGTGATGGTCTTTGTCCGTCCAGCATTCAACATTACTGTAGAATGTCAAGCTCTTCTTCCACTGCCCCGTGACCCATTTTTCCTCAAACCACTTACTTGCCGGTCCATCACTGGAGCCCTGCCGGAACTGGTTCGAGGTGAAGTACTGTCCAGTTTTGGCGTCTTTCCAGTAGATCCTGGAAAGCACAAGGGTAGGTAAATAGTCCACTTCACCTGCCCAGCCCGCCCAGCTCCAGCTCGGAAATAAGTGGTTGCCATTGCTATCTTTTCGTCTGCTTACATCTTCCCGAGGCCGCCACAGGAGCGATTGATCCAGCTCGGTGTCGGGAAGACCGTGCAGAAATTTGCACCGGAAGGTAGGCTGCAGTAGTGCCAATATCCCTCCGAACGCCTTAATTGCATCTGCGGGAAACGATATCTGTCGCGATGAAAAGTCCTTCGCTGCTCGTACATATGTTTCAAAGTTCACCTGTTTCCACTGCCCGGCAAAGATTCTGCGCCGGCGCAGCTCTATTTCCTCGGGCTTATCTATATCGACGTCGAAGTCCTCGCGGTATCCGTAAGCATGATTGCAGACAAAATGTGCTTGCGTGTCTAGCAGGAAGATGAGACGAGACGCGAGCACTTCTTCTTGGTATACCCATCCTCGTGTGCTCCAGGTGCACCTTGCCAGGTCGGTGGAAAAATTCGGAAGGACAGTCGCAAGCTCGAGTCCTTGTATATGGGTTGAAAAGCTCTTCAGTTTGTGCGTCAGGTTGTGCTCATTACCTAGTCGAGGCAACGGGCAGTCAGCGTGCGTAGCAGATGCGGCTGCTAGACACCATGCTGCCCTCATGTACACTTGATCCATAGAGTACAATAACAGATTCTTCTCCGGATGGTCTTGTATAATGCATAATGCATCTACCCACAGATAACGCTCGCCCATCTTCTTGATCAAATGCATGGCATCTCGAATTGTCCGAGGTATGAGTGCCCTCAGATCTCGCAAGATCCCTTTCGAAGACAGCTCATTCTCATTGGCGAGGGTGGCTTGAAGCTGTTCCACACCACCCCATACATAGCTCAATGCCACATATCTCGTATCCCAGCCACCTGTGACAATGCAGTCATTCTCGGTATCGATGAGTCGAAGAGCGGGGAGCCTCCCGGCGTAAGTGTCTATCGGACGTGGGCCGTTTACTATGCGTTTGTCATCATGCTCTTTTTCACATCTTGCGATCCAACTCCGTAACAAGTCAACATATAGAGAGCTCCCCATGCGCCTCCTATAGGGCAAGCCATGAGAATCGCGGACTTCGCCAATGAAACCTTTGTTGTCGAGAGTGCTATTCGGTCCGTATTGTTGGTCAATTGCTCCCCGAACCACTACCAAACTGCAGATATCTGGACGCTTCTGCTCGATTGCCGTCTCAAAGGATCTTAACCAGCATAATTGTATGTCCTGCTCTTCCAAATCCTGGATTCCGCGTTCCTCACCACCTGCCAGACGCAGAGCCTCCACGATAAGCTCACAGAATAAACAGGTTTCGCGTGTGGCAAGGATGTTTCGCAGGAAAAGAATAGGGCCGTGGAATTCTTGCGTCTTATTCGTCATGAGGCTTGCAATGTTAATGTGTCGACATATTTCGCATAAACCGAGGGACTGGTCTGGGGTTGGGGAAGGGATATACCACGGCTCGGAAGTGTAATGTCTTTCTTCCTCGGGCTCATTACATAGGTAGTAAGCTCTAATGTCCTGGAGGCTGACACCGCCAGAGCCGACGGGAAAGATGCTAGGAATCACAATCGATTCGTCTTTGATGAACCACGGGCTTTCTCGCCGCATCTCTGATTGAGTGTTCGACCCCATGGGCCAAAAGCATCGAGCGATTTTGTGGGATAAATGTGAAAATGGGACTCAAAGTTTTGCAAGCTGAAGAGGATTTCAACTGCTGCCTTCCTTCTTAGAAGGCAGCGGGGACGTCGGCCCAACTAGTCTACTCTGGGACTAGCCCGAACAATCTGTATCTATGGATGTATCAATATGAAGGAGAGTTTGAAGGCCTTCTAGAAAGGTTTAGATATGGATATCTGTTAAAAACCATACATGAAGGTCAACCTCTCATCCCCTTCCCGCTCCCCGGCCTTAGCGTTCTTCAACCACCTCATTAAACCCTCCACCCCCTTCCGCCCCTCCAAGGTCCCCATTGCGCGGGTCGACCATCCGACCTCCACAGTTCCCAGTCCCTCCCTTCCCTCCAACCTAATAACATCCTCACACCAACTGTCGACTAGCAGTCTCCGTCTCGCATTCTCCGCTCTGACCCTTCGTTCCAGCAGCACATACCCCGCAGCAGCGAGCACTACAGCAATAACACAGTACAGAAAGCTAACCACATATCCGTCTTCCGCATACCGGGGGGCGAATATCAATGCAGAAAATACACCAGCGACATTTCCCCACCCATTGATACCCAGCAACACCGCGCGTTTCCCAGGACTAGGCGTGTTATCCGCAATCCACGCGACCGTCAAAGGGGACGCAATAAACGTTCCCGATAGCAAAACACACAGCGCGAGATATCTCACCACAGTCCATTCATTCGGGATAACAACAACGAGAAAGAGACCCAGAAGTACGACGCCCAAACTCACATGGATCCCCGCAAACCGTCGCCGTGTGCGGTCACTGTAGGACGAAAAGATATACAGGGTCATTGCACCGCAGATGTATGGCGGGACGGTAAGAAGGTTAGTCAGCGCTGGGGAGGTGTGTTTGATTGAGGTTAGGACCAGGGGGAGGAAAACCTGGAAGGCGTAGACAGGGATTGAGGAGAGGGAGTTTGCGAACAGAATGTGGTAGATCCAAGGGGATGTTAGGGCGGAGAGGATATCATGCGGTGTGAGACCTGTGTCTGTTTGTTGAGCTGGTTTGGGATACGAGGAGGCGGTAAGGAGGGTGTGGGATTCTGCATCGCGCGAGAGCGATGAGGGAGAGGTTTCGTTGATTTCGTGATGATCGTGATGATCGTTATCGTCGTGATTGTCGTGATTGTTGTGATCGTCGTTGTCGTCGGTGGGTACATCGCTTGAGATAGGGGTGCGTGATTCTGATGCCCGATCGTCAAGAACGCGGTGAGCAGCGCATTTCCGCTCTTCATCCGTCAAGAACCAGCATGTTTCGGGGTTATGTGGAAGCCAGAAGAAAGCCGTACAAGCGATGACAATCGTGAGACTGCCTTCAACCAGGAACAGAACCTGCCACGCTTTCCAGTCGCCTTTCTTCATCGGCTGGTCCAGTGGGAAGCGTGAGAAAACTAGCCAGCTCAAGGACCCCCCAAGCGCTCCGCCGACAGCAGCTTGGCCATAGAACAGACTGAGCCGTCGGGCGAATTCGAAGCGTGGGTAGAACAGACTGAGGTACGAGACGGTGAGAGGGTAGAAGCCCGCTATATCCGTCAGTATCGTGTCATGGCAGATGGAGTGCATCAAGTTTCATACCTTCCAAACACCCAATCGCACTCCTCAGCGCAAAAAGCTGCCACCTCTTCTTCACCCACACATGCATTACCGTCGCCAGTCCCCAAAGCACCATACAACACGGCACCCAGCGCACAACGCCATATCGTCTGCCCAGCGCCGCACCCACAGGCTGCAGACTAACGAAGAAAGCAAAGAAGAACGCAACAGCAGTATTGAGATCCTGTTTTCGGAGTCCGACGTCCCTTGTAAAATGCGCTGTCTCGGCGTTTCCGATCTATACCGTTTAGCTAGTAGAACAACTAGTGTGAGTAAATGAATCGTACGTTCGACTTGTCGAGAGAATTGAACAGGAAAAGGAGAGCTAGGAAAGGGAGGAGGTAGATGTCGAGCTTGCGGTGTGTGCGCTTGTGCAGTGAGGCGTCGTCACATGGTGAGGCTCGGGGACTAATGTGCCTCATGGCGAGAGTCTGGTCGTCGGGATTCGAAGATACGAGCTCGTATGTCTGTCGCATGGTTCGGGATGGGCACGCCAAGGTGTGCAGTACCCTGGATCCCTTCCGAATACCCTCCGGTAGGGTACCCCTGGTTGTAGCAGAATCACAGAAAACGAGCGCCTCAGATGTGGCGGTGAGGCCGCTGTCCTCGAGTCATCGCACCTTTGAGCGTGGTCATGCTGTCCCGTATCGTCGATCAGCCGCCCGTTCCAAGGTCGTGTTTCGAAATTGTAGGATGTGGTGCTCGTTGATTGGTTGGCGGAAACTGCGGGAGAACGGTTCCTCACTGCAACCCTTGGGAAGCTGCAGATGTGGCTTAGTCAGGGTGACCAGCCTCGTATTTCCAGCGGACTAGGACTGCTGCAGTGTAGCTCGGAGATTAACTTCTAGTGACGAAGACGTTGGGTTAGTACGGTTCTATGTATGCAGAGATTGTTGTTTGAGTCAGTTCACGCGACACGGACGTTGTGGTGACTTGCTCTCAAACTTATGACATCTGAGAGATAGGAGGGAATGACCACCGTTCAAGCGACAGTGCTGCAGTATTGCCTAGACAAGTATGTGACCCTTTCAGAGACAGCAGAAAGCTTGCGTTGTACCTTGCAGTAGAATGCAGTCTCCCATATGAGAGTAGCCAGCCGGCAGCCTCCGACCGTATACAGAACTCTCATGCCAAACCCTATGTCCTCAAACGGCAGCTCACATTGTTCACGTATGTACTCCTGAACGACCGATGTGACCATTTCTCGTGTCGGCCATTTTCAGGGAAGGTCGCAGTGAAACGTCCGCTAATTTTGGACGTAGATCAGTATTCACAATAGACCGAATCGCGCCTACCCTAGGGTAGGCGGAACCAGAGGCCTCCCCACAACGGAATTCGGGGACTTTAGGTTTTGGAAACTTTGTTTCGACTCTCCAGCCTCGGAATACTGGCAGTCGACCAATAGGTCCATGCCGTGGCAGTGCTGGTGGGACCCTGGATAGGGGACCGTACGAGAGACCACGCGATAGCTCGGGCGTCCAGGTATGGAGATACGGTAGAGACGTGCCGACCTTCAAGGAGAGCAGAGAGATGTCGCGAAAGGTATAAAGAGGAGGCAAAGAACCCCCCAATATTCTTTCTCCAGCCTCAACTCACTCTGAGATCCTCCAGCCCCGAGAGTCAGCAGCAGCCTTCCAGTCTTTACTAGCGTACCAAACACTCTTTTCAAAACCTCCAGCTTCAATCTTTCAACCGCAACCATGAAGTTCTCTCTCTTCGCAATCATTGCCCTCGCCGGCTTCACTGCCGCTGCCCCGGCCGCTGCCCCGGATGCTGCTCCTCTCGAGATTCGCGAGACCAAGGCCGCTGCCACCAACCGCCTCATGAAGGCCAGCATGACGACTTTCCAGAAGGCTCGCGGCAAGAAGAGTCCCTCCAGCCTGATCTGGACCTCTGACGGCTGCACTGATTCCCCCGACAACCCGTTCGGCTTCAAGTTCCTCAAATCCTGCCAGCGTCACGTAAGCAAGCTCTTCTACACTCAATCATTCTCCTACTCATCGAAGGCAGGACTTCGGCTACCGCAACTACAAGAAGCAGGGACGCTTCACCAAGCAGGCGAAGATCTACATCGACAACAGGTTCAGGACGGACATGAGAAACTGGTGCGCCAGCGCCCAATTGAACGTACCCAAGCGCACCGCCTGCAACAAGCTCGCCGATACCTACTGGGCCTTTGTCAAGAAGTACGGCAAGCGCGATCTGGGGGCTGATGATTCGGAGACTTTCGATTCGGAGACCGCCGAGAACTTCGACTGGGAGAACACTGAGGGCCTTAAGGAATTCTTCAACTTCGAGGACGATGAGGCTGCCAAGGTTGTTGTCTAGACGCACTCTTGGACTCCTGTCAAAATTCAGTCTCTCATGAACTCGAGGGCGCTTCGATGCCTCTTTGGAGTCGTGATCCAGGGAAGCTTCCGGAAGTCGATGCATCTTTGAGACTCATGTGAGGATTCGACTTTCATGAGGTGGTTATAAACCGAAAACACTGTTTCTCTTAGCTCTAGGTCAAATTCGTCAGCTTGGTAATATTAATACATGGCATGCCTTAAACCTGGTTCCATCATATGCTCCGTTTGTGATCATGGCGCATTTGCCATACTAAGCTTTTAGCACCTCCCAGTGGCACCTGCAGCTCGAAGGTATTTACAATCCACTCATAAATTTCGGTTGTGCTCATAATGCCTCATGGTCCCCTGGGAATTCCAGTATTGGCGCACGCTCCATGCCACCATGTCACAATTGTGCATAGTTGTCCACGCGTCTTGAGCTAACCTTGGAGGGCGATTCACAACTGGAAAATCTGCAATTGACTCTTCTTACATGCACCAACTGAATCCATTCATATCTCTATCCCGAACATGGCTATTTTACACGGAACTGCGCTCAGAGCTTGCTGATGAACAGACGGGCGGCGAACAGGCGGACCTTCTGCGGAAGGATGTACTTCGACATAACGTAGATGAGCGACGGGATGAGGATGAAGGCCATGGTAGTCTCGTTGACGAAGAAGAAGGGGATGAGCTGGGGCATAGCAGACTTCAGGACAAGCTGCGATTGTCAGCAGGGGTTCAGGTGGCGGGTCGCTATGTATGTACCATCTGCTGGGGGGACTCCTTCTGAAGCTTGCTCTGGCTGGCAGCGAGAGCAGGACGGGCCACGGCATTGGGGCGGAAGAAAGCGGGCTGGCGGAGGGCCCTGGTGAGGGGACGGACGAAGCGGGAGTTCATGGTGGGCGCTGGAGGCTGCGGGTCAGCGAGTCGGTCTTTGACGCAATCGACAGGAGCAGGACGGGCGAGGACAATTGACGTACGTTTGGAGGTGTCGTCGGCCCGGCGGGATGGAGATGGATGGGGTTGGTGTTGCGATCAGGTCGATGCAAGAGTCGCCGGCAAAAGATCGGGAAGAGCCATGTAGGTCACGTGCTCAGATATGCCCATTTACGGCTAGCGTGGAATACTCTCACCTGCATGACGTTCCCGAGTTCTGCTCCCACAACTCGTAAAGCTCTTGCAAGATATACCGAATCGTTGGTACTGACTGTCCTCTACGCTAGCATACACTTCCCATGATTTTCAATCCCATCCCCATTTGTATCCGTCAAAGCCTGCCCTTTACCCCCACGGCACAGACCGCATGTGATCATGCTCATATAGGCGCATCAACTATAAGACCCGAAATAGCTTTATTTCGAATGCCATCACCCAGGAGATCTCAAGCGGACTCCCACGTCTTATGCCTTCCGCCTCTGTATCTGTATAAACCCCCAATACATCTGTCTCTCCTCGCTGATGGGATGGCACATTGACACGAAGGCTTTCTCCGAGAACTCTTGGTATTCGTCCCTGCAAGAACTAAAGATTTGGGCAACGATACCATGGGAGAATGGCGGCACGCCCGCCCACCACCAGAAAACACAATCTGATCCTGGAAATATCCGTGCAAATGAGCGTGTGGCCGAACACCGTGGAAAGGAATGGAAAGATATGTGTCTCTGAGCGTGTTGGGACAGTGCAACCTGCCTCTATGGATGGATACAATCGGAAGCCTCGAGAGCTCCGACGAAAAATCGTTACCATGACTACAGAGAGTGGGTGATCGAACTCTGAATCTACAACAAACGCCCATTGAAGGCCAACAGGAGTGGTGGAATTCCTCTTCTTCTCCACGCCGCCGACCATCCCGAGACGACCAGAATCGCATATCACTCAATTCCGGAGAACTAGGAATGTCCCTGGAAGTCTCCTTCACCCCGAGATGGGCCGGGCCGGTAGCAATTCGGGCTTGCGAATCTAATGACCGAACACACAAGCCATCAAGGCCAGGACTGGACTCCTTTTACCTCATTTGTCGCCATCGAGAAGACTCGGACTTTGATGGAGCTCTTAGAGATCTCGCTCAACGACAATGCGCAAAATCCAACCGATAGCCGCTTGCGCCGCTTCCGTCATCCGATTCGCGACCCGTGGCGCAATGAGGCTCTTCAGCCCTGCGCCGCTCCAGGTACCGGTGTCCGCACATACGCATGGATCCCATACATCACGAGTCAAGAGCGTCGCAACGGGTCTCAAAAATGTAGATGCTTAGCAACCAAGGCCACACTACTCCATACCGCCGGGATTACGTCCCGCGTCAATGCACTTCGGCCATCCACATCGCCGAACGGCATCCACCTCCCGATATTCCGAGCTCCGGAGCATAGCATACGAGCCAAGATAGTGCAGAAACCCTTCCATGACAACTCATCCCCAAGCACAAAGGGTGTTCTGCAATGCCTGCATATACGCACTCACACCTCGCAACCTTACCAGCTCAGCCAGATACTTGGAACCCATCCCGCCTTGATTGCCAGTCCCACCAACAAACACGCAGACCTCTACACCGCCTTCTTTCCACCCGATTATACCAGATGCTGCAGCTCCTGAATGGAGACCGCTGAGACCGATGTATTCAGCCAAACTCACTGTTCGGCTGTCCGCATCCCCCGGTTCCGTACATCCCCACAACCAAAACGTCCACGAGTCAAGCAGGAGGCGTTTCAGAAGCAGTGACATGTGTATGAAGTCTCGCACATCTGGGTGCCGGGAGATGCGGCGGTGGTGCGGGACGAGGGCGGGTAGAATGTGTGTCGGTATCCTCGCCGTGGTGTTGCTGGGGACGTTGGGTAGTGAGGAAGAAGGACGAACTGCAGCACAATTTCCAGGTAGGTATCCGGCGTAAAGCGCAACACGTGTCTTTCCACTCACCGCTAAAAACCCCCCATGCTTGATTCCAGCGATTCGACGAATCCGGCTTCAGGTCGTCTCGGATGATTCAGAACCATCGCGATAGGGCCGTTGCCCTTGCGTGAATCCCCGTCGCGTCTCCCTTGTATGGCGAGCTGAAAGTAACCGAGAATGAAGGTGCACAGAAGCCATAAAACGGTTTAGGAATTGGGGGATCTACCTAATCTATCTACAAGGGGGGATGCAAAACTACATTTTGACGCTGGAAACCCCAGAAAAACAGCGCTGAAGGCAACAAGACCGTAGCTCATCAAGGCATGCCGGCCTGCATGCAAAGTCCCAACTCATGCGTCTCCGTATGCGGAACCCAAAATCCTGCGAAAAGGAACAAAAAGAAATCGCTGAAGGGGGAAAACCGCACGCTTCCGGTCGGGATGCCATTGCAACGACCAGAAACGAGAGATGCCGAGGCGAACTTTGAGATGGGGATAAAGCATCGCAGTAACGGCTTAAGAGCCACACTGGGAAAGGAAGCAGAAACGAAGATTGCAACTTGTACCATGAAAACATAAGCCCCGCTAATGCTTCACGCTGATGCGATCTGGCCGCCGTCGGCAGCACCAGAAAGACCGATAGACGCCTTCTATCCAAGTCATGATGGCCACATAGCGGAATCTGTGTCGGACAGAAGGACGACAAGGCGGAGAGCGAGACGGAGACGGGGAGCAAGAAGAAAGAAGAAGTCAGAATGTTGTGACATTGCACAGCAGAAAGTGGACAGCGCCCGGCGAGTGGAAGCAGCAAGAACAGGCCAGATGACAGATAGGGGGGGGTGGCCGTGACGACGAGCACAAAGACCGAAGAAGGGATGACGCTGCCTTTTACGGCAAGGAGATCCCAGTCTCTAGATCATGCTCGCAAGGCTGTTGAAAGCGGCTGTGGTCTTCACACCGACCAGCTCGGGTTCCGAGACGTCCTGTGAGGCGCCGGTCGACCTGTGGGAAGCACAGAAAGTCGACAACGGCTGCAAGGGTGAGCTGAACATACCGACAACAGGTTCCTCTTCGCGTTGGGTGTCCGTGACTGTCGTTGACATGGGCTGCGGTGTGAAAGTCGACGTGGGAGCAATGGGGAAGGTAGCAGTCGGTTGTGTTGTTGCGGGAAGCGAAGTCGGCATGCCGACATATTGTTGCGCTGTTGTGGACGCAGACGTGGGTGTGGGTGTCGACGTCGATTCCGCATTAGAGTATGATGCGGGGATCGTGTCTTGTGGAGTCTCCTTTTTGATTGGATACGACGACGATGCGGCAGACGCAGATGAGACTGCACGAGCACGCACTATGTGTGTTTCACGACGTTTCTTAGGGCCGTCTTTGACCTTTGGATGCGTGTGACACTGTCGTATCGGTTAGCGCGGACACACGCAACTCGATTACCGCAGAACCGAATGGGAAACGAAAACCACGTACTTTGTATGCGTGCCGGAACCATGTCGTCCCTTTCTTCTTGTTGCTGACCAATGCAATCCACTCTCCGCAACTTCCGCATAGCCCTTCCCACACGTCGAGGTTCCCCTCTGTTCTGCGCGTGTCCTGAGGGCCTTGGAAGGCCGCTCCCGTAGCTGCGCTGACGCCGTGCGTGAAGGACTTATCGTACCAGAACGCACTGTTCTTTAGCACAAGCCAACGGCCAGGCTTGCATAAGCCACACCACCCTTCTCTCTTGTTTCCATGGCCTCTGACCCAGCGCGGGGTATAGAGATCTCCTCCAAAGCGGAGGTCCTGCTCATGGGGCACCAAATCCGGGTCAGAGGGATTCATGTCTGATTCGGGTGGATTCGAGGGTTCCTCATGCAGCGATGAGTAGAGGTCCGGTGGGTCAGATAGATCCGTAAAGTGCGAGGAGCAGCCACCATGGCGGTCGACATTGCTTTGCAGCAAGCGAAACAGACCTTGAGATGGTAACGGCCTTGGGACTTCAAGCTGAAACGGCTGCTCTGGGGAAGCGAAAAGGGTGGGGTTGCTGGACTGCAGTGGGTGCTGCTGCGGATACATAATGGTCTGACTGTGTAGCCCGAACCCGGGCAGGCCGTTGGGAGGATAGGCCGGCATAGAGTGATGAGGGTTCAAACGTGGCGGATAGGGGGCGAACCGGTCCTGGACCTGAGACAACGGTCGTGCTACTGGGGTCGAGGTAGGCGCATGGCCGGTAGACCACCTTTTGAAACGACTGCTCTCCAAGGTGTAGGGGGACGATCGAATATTAGTGTGAGGGGCGGGCGAGGCCCGCGACCGACCGCTGTTGCGTACCGCGCCGTCATGCTGAGGTCGTCGGGGGGAGTCCAGCGGGGAGAGATAATTTGTCGTAGGCTCCAAACTGTTCCAGGCTTCATAGTCGGAAGCGTACGAAATGGCCTCAGCCGGACCAAGGTCCTCATATGTCGATACTTCTTGTGGTGGACCACCTGTGCTCGACATAGAGAACGATGATTCAGAGAGCCGCCGAGTTGTGTTCGACTGGAACGGAGCCATGTTGTCAGTGTCCTGCTGCTCCATGCGACCGTACTGCCGAAGATCGATAATTGGGGTGTTTTCATCGTGGTGCATCAGGCCCTGATTGAACTCGGACAAGTCAGGATCCAGAGAGGGGAACGCATCCAGCTCTTCACATACTTTCGGACCCCACGGAGCTATACCAGTTAGCGAAGACAAAAGAGATATAGAGAATCGCAACGCACTGGTATCAATTAAACCTGGGAAATAGTCAGTGGTGGAGAGGGCCTCGGGTGCTGCCATATTGTTGGCGAAAATAGTGCTGCTCATTGCGGGTGAATGCGAGGCCACTCCAGCTACATCTTCACTTGAACCCATATGCTCATAACTGTCCCGTCCACCTGTCACAGGAGTCTTCTGCATATGGGCGTACGGATGGTAGGCCTGTGGCACCGCCCACGAGGGATAGGGCGGTGACGGTCTCGGTTGTTGGTTTGGAGGGGCTGGCTGTTGCTGCATGGGCATGCTCCCGTAGGGATATAACATGTGCGCTGCGTGGCGGGACGGAGCCCCGCTGGTTGAGAATGGCCTATTAGTTGGTTGATGGTGTCTATATACTGTTAGCTCAATCTCTGTCGATATATTTGCACATGATCTCACTGTCGGAGCGCATTATATTCCATGTTCGTCCCGCACTCGGAGACTCCAGCTTCTATGGTTCGGTAGACTGACTGTCAACTGGATCGGCAGAACTGTTAGCCATCTCGACGTCCCATTCGCTGGCCACCCGAAGCCCAGATAACGAGAGGCGTCTGACTTCGGCATGCCGACTTGTGGGGGTCATTGTAACGCAAGGGAGGCCTAGAAGGCTGAAGGACATACAAAGAAGTCTATTTCAAGAGAGAGACGCGGTCAAAGGAACGGAGTAGTCGATAGCGTTGTGCGACTCGAGCTGTGGCTGTTGCAAGAAAAGGAAGTTGCTGAAGCAAGTGACAAAAGAGTGTACGGAGAACCAGAGATCTCCTCGCTACCAGCGCGGTAAAGGAGCCCGCTCCAGAAAATGAGTGTAGGACGGTAGGGCTGGGTGTAAGGAGTGACTTGCCAAAATAAAAGCAAGAAACGATTCGAGGAGCAGTCGACTATATGAGATGGGAACGGGTTCGCAGCTTCCGAGAGATGACGAAGAAGAGACCACATGGGGGAAAACGACGCTGACGCAAAGGAAGCACTAGCGCCTGGTTTGAAAGCAGCATCGGAAGGCGCCTTGGCTGCAGTCATCTGGAACGGCCACAGCGTGGGAAAAAGGCGTTCACCCAAAGGAGCAGAGGCCGGGGATAGTGGGTGTGCGGAGCGGGGCGGCGCACAGAGCCGCCGGGGTAAGCAGTGTGAATAACGGCACTGTCTGCTCAGCATGGGAGCATATCGATACCGTGTCTCTGGGGCAACCTGGAGCTTTCCTGCCGCTGAGACGGAGCTGTCGCCATGGTGGAGGGGCTGGAGAGCGTGTCAACTTGTCAAGGCCAATGAAATCGGGTCGGACAAGGAGGCAGCGGGGTGCGAAGCGAAGGACGCCCGCGACGCGAAACGCTCGAGGGCAGCAGGTCCAGACCTGTCCTGGCTTCAATATCCAGATTGGGACGATGGGGCAGCTAGAGGGTGAGCAATCGGGGAGCTGGGTGGAGGAGAGATGCTGGAATGTCGCGACGATGTCAGTGTCAAAGTGCTGAAACGTGACCTGAAACACGCAGGGGACCCTGCTAGCGTGCTGCACTGTGCACACGCGACGCGACTCTTACCACCACCTCCTCATCCTGCCCTCCTCCACCACGCCCACACACCCATCACACGCCAGAGAGATCAACCATCGTCGTTGTCGATACAGCTTCTCAAGACTCCGTCGACCCACCACCGCCGCCAGCCCGGCCTCCCTGCGTTTGTGTCCTGCCTCCAGCATGGCACGCAGAAAAAACCTCGTGTCCTGTTCAGCGCATCCTTGCAGCCAGAAAGGCAACAATGTGTCTAAGCGCGCCTCTGAGCTGTCATGATGCAAGTCTGCATCTGTGGGGTGCATACCATGTCCCTGCAATGGTGTTTGACCAAAACCGGGCGCGAACACAGGCCCCCGTACTGGGTCCAGCACCATTGCCATTACCCGCAGCTTACTCCTCTACTTTGCATCAGCTACCTCTTCACCATCCCTAATCGGTCCAGGCATTTGTCAAAGAGCTGCGACGAACATGAGTTCTAGTTTCCACTTGGCGAACGGAACGACTTTCCGCTCACCAAGGCATGAGGACATGACAGTATAGTCTAGAGGTCGTCGTCTGCGATTCAGCCACCATCATGCCACCATCTAGGTTGATCTGTCCTTCTTTTGTGGTGCATGGCGCCGCGTGGTATCCAAGCATCTTTGTGCTGATGAGCTGCAGCTGCCTTGCGCCATTCCCGCGCTGTTTAGGGGGAGGGCTCCACAAGACCAACAACGATTTGACCCGCCCAACGCGCTTCTGAAGCCACATGTGCGGTATTGGCGAGGTGCCACGATCTGTCAAAAGCGCAGGGACATTCCTCTGGACCATCAAGGCGGCATAAGGTCTTGAACCGTCCGTGGGCTGATCATTTAGTGCTCCTTTCCTTGCACAGGCCATAGTCCAACTTGCCGTTGTGGCTTCTGGAAGACATGTCCCCTTGGCGGTGACCAAGTGCCGTCGTGGTCCCTCGAAGGTATTATCTGCTACCCCTTGCTTCATCGGCCTGCAGATAACCGCACACCATTCTCTGTTTGCACGCATGTGCAGTGAACACAAGTTGCCTTTCCACGTACTCTGTCGTACAGCAACGCTCAGCCCTCTGCACATATCTCTCCAACCAGTCAAGTCCGGATTCCAGCACGCGTTCATTGCCGGACCTGGCCTCCCTTCCGGGGACTGTACCGCAACGCACCCAAGGACCGGCGTATCTGATCTACGCAAGGCACATCGATCTTCGGGACGAGTATTGACATGCAGGACGAACATTGACACACCAATACCCCATTGTCACACCTACCCGTCCATTAGCTCGACCTCCTCCATCTGGGATGTGGCTCACCGACCTAGGAAGAACGCCTCCAAATAGCCGCCATCCGTTTCTCGAGGAACGCTGTTTTGACCGATTCGTTGCACAGCATACGGGTCTTGCACATTCCGGCTCGAGCAGCACAGTCTCGGGGCAACATGCAAGGCCCGAAGCCGACTGTGGGACGAACCAGGCAAGTTACACGCGCTGCACCCGCTAATGAAGGTTCCCCGTGGGGGAGAGCGTAAGTGACCGGTAGGCGTTATGGGCCGGTTCCAGACTTGAGCGTGGAAGGAATTGTGAGTCGTTGAGCATGGTCACCACCGATGACCATTAGTCTCCGGCGGCCTTTGAGAAGCTAAACTGCTCGATGTGCCCACGTCACCAGTGTCAGCAACGGATCGGTCGTAGAAACGAGGCGTCGGTGTCCTTTCGGTACAGGACACAATAATACCCACTCTCCCCGGGAATATACCACTTTCCCATAGATTCGAAATCCTTCATGTATGTCTACGCGAGCATAAAACCGTGTATCAAGCCCCAAAAAAGAAATAGCCCACGTATCATAAATTGAAACAAATCCCAACGGTATACACGTATGCGCCATTTCACTTCCTTCTGAACCATTTGCCACCTCGATTCATCAAACCCTCCCAACCCTGACATCAACCCCTCCACTCCCACTCTCAACCCTCAACAAACTCCCCTCCCCCTTCCTCGCACTCACAAAATTCCCCTTCCCGCCTTCCTCCCGCACGCCCTCCTCAACCAACACCAATTCCCGCCCCTTGACGCTCAGCGCCCCACTCCCCGACCTCCCCTCTACCACGCCCTCCCACTCCTCCGGATACCCAACCTCAATCCTCCCATCCACACTTCCATGTACACTCGTCATATTCCTCAGCGGCACCCCCGGTCCACCATACGGCGCTCTCACTCTCACACTCGTTTCCCCAGAGATCGAAGTCGTACTTAGTGTCGACGCGTAATTTGCCAAAACCGGTAAAACATCGACGTTGATACTTCCAGCATTTGTAGCAAATGAGGTATCTGAGCCGTGGATATAGGTTCCGGAAATAGAGGCCACGGTCGATTCGACGAGCACGCGGTAATCCCGCTCCGGGATAGAGCGGTGAGCGAACTCGATGTTGATACTTCCGGATTCGGTTTTCGCGTGGAAGAGGGCGGGAGCGGAGGGCAGGGAGCCGGATGCAGGGTTTACGGCGATATTGACGGAGCCGCTAATTGTTAAGATCTCCAGGTTGGAGGAGAGGCCGTACGAGCCGGTTATGGAACCTGAGGTTGTGGAGAGGTAGGCGGAATAGGAGTGGAGGGAGGAGGTGTCTAGGGTGCCGCTTGTGAGGGAGATGGTTGTTGAATTCACGACTATGAAGTCTGTTGAGGGGTGGATCTGGGTGCTTAGATGGTCGGTGTGGATGTTAAGGTTTTGGAGGGAGATTGGGGGGATTGAAAGGGTGAGGGATATGCCGAGGCAGGATGATTTGTGGGAACGGGTTTGGAGAGAGGAGATCCTGGGTGGGGTGCTGATTGTGAGAGCGCTTCCGGATAGGGTGTGTTGGATGTCGATGATGTTTATGGAAGGAGATGAGGCGTATGTTAACTTTGCGTGGACGGTACCAAGTGCTTGGTTTGCGGGTGCAGAGACTATATGGATCCAGCCGAAGATATGTTGGTGAGCGGTGTTGAGTTGATGGAGAGCTTCCTCGATGGAGAGATCTGTGGGTTCGTCGAGGTGGAAGTCCTCGGTCTTGACATTGTATTCCTTGCCGCAGTGTCTCGGCCACCGAATTGGATATTCCGGTTCTCTCTGCGGGTTTGATGCCGGTAACACACCGACGGATGATGTCCAGGTGGTCGAAGTGGAAGAGTCAGACTACTGGGATCAGCTCAGTTCAACATTCAAGCTCTAACAGCCTCACATCTTTACTATGCGCAACCACGAAAGCAGTTGCAATGACCAAAGTCATTGTCAAGATGACCGCTACTGAGCACGTCAAAACACCCGACCTTGCCCATTTGTCTTGTAGCCGTCGACGATCAGATGTAGGACCTCTATATACTCCATCAAGCGGGTCGTCGAGGGGTGGCGCGGGAGAGGGTCGTCCATCGGAAGGTAACAACCGCGAGGCTTCGTCTCCGCTCCGCCTTGACGACCAAAGACATGGAGTTGTGGCCTCGAGGTAGGTGGGAGGAGGAGCACGGTCCACGAAGGGCTCTAGTAGCGCATTGGTATCCGGCGGTAATCTGGCGGAGTGGATGGCGGCTTCGTTGAAGGCCCGGACTATTGCGCCGCGGTTGGCGGCGTCTGTATTGATGTACATTCAGGCGATGGCGATGAGGAGCTTCTCACTATGGAAAGTAGAGAATCAAAATGATCATTGTAGCTTGAATTTCGGACGTGATACTGTCATCGCCATTTGGCCGACTTTCCGTGATGTTGCCTAGGTCTCTCTTCGGGCCTGGCTGTTCGGAGTTGGAAACACAGACTGTCTGGAATGGATACGAGGAGAAGGTGATCTGCTGCGACACCCGCACCATGGGCATGTCAGCGCCCCACATTGTCACAGCCTGTGCTCCGTTCCTGGTGCAATGCAAAGTCAGCGCCAAATGACGATGTTTGTGGCATTCTCGACTGCCTAATACAAGAGGCCACTCCGACCAGATGCTCGCCAAGACCTGTATGGCATGGTGCGACAGCCGCATCCAAGAGCCTCAATAATAAAGATCAGTTCCGCGCGTTTGATGATACGTGCACCTCAACGCACCACCTATTTCAAAGGCCCGCACATGCACTGACAGTCGGGCACCGGGCACATAGCATGCCTCGCGAACCAGTCTCGCGCGTGGTGGCCATGGAAGCCGTGAGTGCAGTTCATACAGAATACCATCATCCGCGCTTCAAGATCTTCCTCTTTGAGTGTTTGCGCCGCACCGACCTTACTAGGATCTGGCGAACCCAGCCACATCAAGCAGATACCACAGCGTGGCATCTGCGCATTGCAATTCGGGCATGCCAACGCGGGAGAGGTTGCCTCCCCCATTGGGGGCTGAGGCTTCTGTTGTGGACCAGGGCGCTTGGTCCTTGACCGCTCGTGGACAGGTACAAGGTATTGCCGTGATGTCTTTGCGTCTTTGCGTAAGGCGAGGTTTTGTTGGCAATTATGGCAGCGGATCGCCAGGCTAGGCGCTGACGGTTTGTTGACGGTTTTTCCCTCACGGGTTACGCAGCGCAAGTTGTGCTCTTTGACGTAGTGCGCACGTTGCAGGAATAGCCTCCACACTTGGAATTGTTCGAGGTACAAGTCCTTCCATAAAGCCCAGCGGTGGTCTTGGATGTACAAGGGGCAGGCTCGAGACAGGATGAGGACCGCAGACTGTAGGTCGCCATATTTTGCGATGTAATGCTCAATCAGGTCCATGGCGCGGTTCGTGAACCCAGTCAGCAAAAGTCCCTCTATGTTTCCATATGCGGTTGTCTCTGATGTTAACAATTGTAGAAGATGCGTAAGCTCGTCATCCGTAAGATACTTCAGCGCAGCCCCAACCCGATCGCAGAGCGCGAGCTGTGGCATATCGACGACGCTCCTCCAGTCGCCAGTGGTGAAGTACGCAAGAAGCGCCTTGAGGTATGGATCTTTCGTCGTCTCCGCGATCCACGAGCACATGTTCCGTTGGCCCTCGTTCACAGTTTCGCATGCTATGACAGCTCCCAAAAGAGCTATATAGCCGGCATTAGGCATATGGGTGACTTCCTTCAGGAGATCCGACGCCACATCTCTGTAGCCCTGAAGCACCGCAAGGACGATGGCTTTGCAGTATTGGCCATCCATAAGTAGCACAGAGCAGCGCTCGCGCAGGTCTTTCTTAGAGAGATTCCAGCCACACAGGGCCAGACACAGTTGGCGTTGCTCTGGATAGCGCGTCCCGGCCCCGGAGAAAGGTGGAAATTGCTTGTTGGCGCATATCTTCTTGACAGCGTCGACGAACATGGCTTCCGAGGTTTTCGTGTCAGGATCAATCAGACGCTGGTCGTACATTTCGAGCTTGTTGAACCAAATGGCGTGCACACCAAGATACTTGAGGTCTAGGTCGTTGCCGACCATTCCGTCGCCCCACGAGAGGGTATCCATCCTTTCGACAAAGCTCCAGGCGTCTACCAGCCAGAGATCATTTTTGACAATCTCCTTGTTTTTGCGGCAGTCGAGGCAGTACCCTTCTTTGCATCGCCTCTTCTGAGTTTGCAGTATCTTCAGGTAATCCGCGAGCGGCAATTTCGTTTGAGGGAAGCCTAGGGTGAGGAGCTCCTCATGCATTTCATAGCTGGACCGCGTCGTTGACTCCAGCGGCAAACTTCTGTGAGGATGGTCAATCGTCAGTTTGTCTAATCGATTTTGAAGGCTGTTCTTAATCTCCGCCCCTGACTGGTATTCGTCCTTGAGGGTTTTCTCCTGTAGCTCAATCAGATCGTCTGCCATTGCTCCATGGCTGGGGCTTGGCCGGGCAATCAGTGCGCGATCTTTGTAGATTTCCTCTAGAGCAGTGAGATTGACTTTCGGCGCGACCTCCGGCACCTTGAACACATGGACACCCTTATCCGGATACAACGCCAACGCACACTGCCCAGTCACTGGAGAGCCAGTGGCCATGAAGTCATAAGCCACCACGCGAGGCTCGTCTTGATAGTTTTCATCATACGAGGGATAGCGTATAATGTGAGACATTTTCGCGTAATGGGGCGATGCCCATAGTCGCGCAGACGGACCAAGTTTGGCGGGAGGTGGCCCTTCGAGGCGATGTGAATGTTGAGCAAGTTCAATGACCTTGAACTCCCCGGTGTTGGCCAAAACCCCGAACATGCCTCTCTTCGTACCACTGTACCGCAGACTCCATATGGTTGCAGATCTGCTATTATCGACTATGGGCCGAAACTCGAGCAGGGGCTCGCTTGACGCCGAATCATTCGTGTTCCTCTGCTTCAGAAAGCGCTGGTCCCAAAGACTGACTGTGGGATCTCCCGTAGTACCTGCTGATAAGAAGTAATTCTCGTCCAGAGGATCGATCGCAATATTGTGCACCTGCCGAGTAGGACACTGGGCCAGCCCAGAGGTAGAGGAGTCTGCGCAAACTTAGATAGAAGTCCAGATTGCAGCATGACCACTCACCCCGAAGGTCATAGAGCCGTATGCATTGTCGCGTGACGCCAGCCACAAGGGTCCCCGGCTGACTGGGAAAGAACTTGATGCTGGAGATGGCTTCAGAGCTTGCCAGCTTCCTGTAGGGCTCTGAGTTGATTGCACTGCCAGTGCTGTTTAGATCATAGATGTTGAGACAGACATCATTCCGGACCCTGTCCAAGCCTGTCGCGAGGAGATTGTTGGTATTGAAAGCTATCGAGTTGCACTTCCGTTGATGTTTGATGGGGAAGGAGCGAAGACAGTCATCAGGCGCGGTCTCGGGGTCCATTCGCACTATGACGGCCTCCCCCGAGGCCGTCCCGATGGCAACCACATTCGGATCTTTTTTCGACCAGTCGAATGCAGTGTAGTTCGGGAGCTTATCTCGGACGCAAAGCTGGCTGTACTTGACCCGGTTGTGTCTCTCGACCCTATTGACCTGACACAGGCGGAGTCGGTTTGCAGCGACATCAATCACAAGGAACCGTGGGTCGTGCTCCGTTGAATGAGGAGACCATCTGATGGCCGCCTCCATTCTCTCTCACGGTGCTTGAGCTCTTTCGATCCTAGGTCTCTGTCATGATGGGTTCATTGTATGCAGATAGCGATGGTCTGAGGATCAAGGATGTCGTTCTGGCAAGATGAAATGAATATGAACTTGTTGTGAATAGGTTTCCACGTGCGAAGGTATACCGCCGGCTTGCAGATGCTCAATGTGGGATGATGCATGGAGGTCGGAGTGACCAGGGTGTTTGTATTGACTTGACGCCAAGGCGCGCTAGCATTGGCCCCACTAAAACTTCTTGAGATGCAGCTGTGCATGGCACTGCAGGTCATGTAACTGTGCACCACACAACCATCAGCCTCCAAAACATGTCACAAAAACGCAAGCATGGCGAGGCAATGGGAGGAGACAGGCACTCGTCGGCGCCTACGAAGAAGCGACCGTTCAATCCGCGCAAAGGAGCTGGGAAAGAGAATGGCAAGTTCAAGCGGAGGAGACCAGAGCAGGATGGCCCCTCAGTGAGCGATTTGAAAAGCCGAATCCGAAACCTGCGTCGCCTTTTAGACCACGTCGAAAGCGACCCCAAGAATCGCATGCCGGCGAACGTACGCATCGAACGGGAGCGAGAGCTCGAGGCCTGCCAACACGAGCTGGAAGAGAAGAAGGTTGCTGCACAGGAAGCGGAGCGGCGGAATCATATGATCGGGAAATACCACCATGTCAGATTCTTCGGTGAGTGACCTGCGTGCAAGATACAAGTCTAAAGCTGATTGCGTACAGATCGCCAGAAAGCTACCAGAATTTTGAAAAAGGCACGGCGACAGTTGGCCGAGGCCGAGGGCGATGGGTCTGGGGATAATGAGGACAAAATCACGCGGTTACGACAAGAAATACACCAAGCAGAGGTGGCCGTCAACTACGCCATCTACTACCCGCTTATGAAGCCCTACTCGTCGCTCTACCCCCGCACTAAGCGGGAGCCAAACAACCCCGAAGAAGACACCGATATGCAAGACGCAAACAACCAGAATTCGAAGTCGTCGGAACATAAAGGAGACCCCGAGATGTGGGCAGCAGTCGAACGCGCAATGGCGGAGGGCACTCTGGATCATCTTCGCAACAGCGATGACGCAGATAGGCGACAAAAGGCCAAGGGCAAGATACAGGAGACAGAGCAGAGAAAGGCGAAGAAGACAAAGGACTCTCTACAGAAGAAGCGGGTGCAGTCTCAACCGAAGCCAGCGAAGTCAGCGGAGGAACACGAAGAAGACGACAGCGACGGCGGCTTCTTCGAGTGAAGGGTACACGACATGATGTCTGTGCTCTCAAAGCAGATGCCAAACGGTTACATGACCTCAATAATACTGTTCGGGCACTCCACATCACGCAGCACGCATCCTGGCGTGCCTGGTGGTATCCTTGGCAAGAGGTCGACAGAACACAGGGCGGATGTAATGGCGACACTTCGGTATGGGGGCGATCAGACCTTGGTGTTGTTGGATCGAAAAAGAGTACGTGGTGCCAAAACTGTCCACCAAGTGCCGCAGATCTGGGGTATAGAAAGTCGATCACACAACATGCTCGGCAGCCCAGTGCGGGTGTAGTGCCTTGCAGAGCTATGGTATAGAGCTCACCCAAGTGCGGGTAACGTCGCTATGTCATCCCTAGCAACCCCGCAATCTGACCCATGAGGTCGAGGGGGTACATGTCAACCTTGCAACCAATCCATGACATGACGGTTTCACGATTCTTTTCTCATCAACGCTCTTCTCTGTGATGGTCCGGATACACCCTTGAGAATGCTGATCTTTGCAAGACAGGCAATTGTCACGGCTCATTGCGACACGGGATCTCTGCTCGATCGTGGGCAGGGGCTATGGTGGTTGGACGCAAGCGACTTCATCTCACCTTCCGTTGTTGAATCCATCATGTGCACCCTCACCTGCCATGGCCGCGCGACATCCACAGCCACAAATGACCTTTGTGGAGCACTGCAATCATCGCTCTCTACCCGTTGACTATGGGCTCACCCGGCCGGCCCGCTGCGGGTCGCGGTCAGTAGAACGACCTGCAATATATTCAGGGTTCGCTGACAACGCGTGCGCCCATTGCTCAGCGTCTCCAGGCGTTTACAGAAGATATATATTCAAGAGCAGGAGCGGTCGTTGCCGAAACGTCACCCCCTCATCCCAAAGACCAAAGTCCTGGGACTCTGTCTCCAACTCTCAAATCATTATGTCACCATCAACATCAAAAGCAATCGTTCTGGCTTGTATTCTCCCGCCCGCATTTGCACTGTCATTAAACAGCCACGCGAATATCAGGCCGCGGCAGTACGACCTCCCCGACCCAGTAGACCGCGCCCAAGCAATCATTGATGCCTTTCGATTTTCATGGGACGGATACTACAAATACGCGTTTCCCAATGACGAACTGCATCCAATCACGAACGGCTTCAGTAACTCAAGGTAAGGGAGGGAATGTACACCTTCATACAACAGAGTACTGATGATTTGCAGGAATGGATGGGGAGCCAGCGCCGTCGACGCCCTCAGCACCGCCATTATGATGGACCAAGCAGACATCGTATACCAGATACTCAACTACATTCCCACCATCGACTTCACTCGAACAGCAACTGAAATCAGCCTTTTTGAGACTACGATCCGGTATCTGGGTGGCATGATATCAGCCTGGGACCTTCTCACAGGGCCAGCAAGCCACCTCCTCGTAGACGACTCTGTATATCTCCTTCACCTCATATCTCTGCTCGTCACTGACATTCCCAGCAAATCGAGCAAGTTGGGCTCCTCCTCAACCAATCCGTGACCCTCGCCAACACGCTCTCCTTCGCCTTCGACACCCCCTCGGGCATCCCCCACAACACTCTCTACTTCAACAACCGCAGCACGTGCAACTGCGCCAACAGCCTCGCAACCGCAGGCACACTTATCCTCGAATGGGTCCGCCTCTCCGACCTCACCGGCAACACGACTTACGCCACCCTCGTAGAAACCGCAGAATCCCACCTCCTATACCCGCGCCCAGCAGCCGCTCAACCCTTCCCAGGTTTACTAGGCACCTTCCTGAACACTACATCCGGCCAATTCCTCGACGCGCGCGGCGGCTGGGGCGGAAGCACAGACTCCTTCTACGAGTATTTGCTGAAAATGTACATCTACGACCCGTCTCGCTACAGTCTCATGCTAGATCGCTGGCAATTAGCCGCCGACTCAACGATCGCATATCTTACTTCTCATCCGTGTCCGAAACCCGAACTGCTGTTTCCCGCAGAATACATCGGACGCATGCTATCCAACACCTCCTCCCACCTCGCCGGTTTCATCGGTGGCAACTTCATCCTCGGCGGCCTGGTACTGGGGCGAGAGGATTACATCGACTACGGCCTCCACCTCACAGACTCCTTCCACGCTGTCTACGAATCGACAAGCACCCACATAGCCCCCGAATCTTTTTCCTGGAACACTAGCAGCACTCCCGAGTCCCAGATCCCTTTCTACCAACAGAACGGTTTCTGGATCTTCAATTCGCAGTACATACTGCGGCCCGAGGTCATAGAATCGTATTACTACGCTTACCGCGCCACGGGAGACACGAAATATCAGGATTGGGCGTGGGACGCGTTTGTCGCGATTAATACGACGACGCGGGCGGGAAGTGGGTTCAGCTCGATTGCGAATGTGAACCCAGCGGAGGGGGAAGAGGTGCTGTATGAGGATTTTATGGAGAGTTTTTGGTTCGCGGAGACGTTGAAGTATGTGTATTTGATTCATACTGAGGGGGGCGAAGAGTGGCAGGTGGGCAGGGGGTTGGATGATGTCTGGGTGTTTAATACGGAGGCGCATCCGATTATGGTCGCTCGGAATGGAGGGACGAAGAGGAGCAAGGGGTGATGGTAGGGGATCAGGTCTATGAAAACCCGTCGCGTCTTTTGTTGGGGCTGTCTCTTCATGACTACATGGCCGTGATTATGTCAACAGCCAGGAGTTCAGTCCCGAGTCTCCTCTACCCATGCCGGACTATGCACATTGCCCCGCTGAAATACGTGTTGATTGATTACAGTCGCTCATGTTCACGCCTAGAATGCTAGTTACAACCCTATACCACGGTCTCACGCCGGCTCTGCCCAATCCACCTGCTCGGTAGCAGGAGCTCCGCCTGCGGAATAGCCGACCTTCAGCCTTAGCCGTAGTCTCGCGGGTGGTGGCTACACAGTATTAGCATTGTGTACACATCCATAGACTACACTTGACTTACCCCACTGACAGCTGTCACCCTCATTTGCTGGGTAGCTTCCTGACCAGGACCCAGTTCCGACTGGCTGATAGGCTGGAGCTGGAGTTTTTGACTCTTGGGCACTGCAGCTTGCAGGTTCACGGAGCTCAGTTGCACAGTAGTACCGACATTTTTGAAACGTGCCAGCACCTGTACAGCGTTGGCATCACGCTTGAGTTGGAAGGTGATTTGGAGACCATTCTTGTTGTAGGCTTTGTGTGCAGGCGGCCCTGAAGAAGCAGCAGGCGGTGGGGGCGGAGATGACATGTCACCAAGAAGGTCTGCCGAGGCGGACGCTGGGGGCTGAGAGCGGGTGGGGCCAGGGGCAGGAGACTGTGAAGAGCCGCCAAAGAGACTCATGATCGAATCAACGTTAGACGGGGGCGGGGATTTCGATTGTGAAGGTGCAGAGGCAGAAGGACCTCCGCCACCAAGGATGTCTGCGAGCAGGTCAGTGGTCTGCGCCTGAGAGCCGTTGGTCTTGGCTCCGGCGTCAGCACTCGGATCTCCCATGAGATCGAGTAGGAGATCTTCGGTTGCAGCTTGCGCTGGCTTCTTCTTGATAATCTTGGAGGCTCGCTTCTTGGTCGCCTCTCCGAGCACCCGCGACTCCTCGCGGATCTCCGGCGGAGGCATCTTCTCCAGGACACCTTTTCTTATTTGATCAAAGTTGAAGAGATTTCTGAATTCGACAGCGCGTTCTTGGGTTTCGATATCGAGGTTCGTAGAGTAGCGTTGGAGAATCCGCCGGAGTCTATCGATTTGCGCCTGGTCGCTCAGTCGAGTCGTCAGCTTCACTGTTGCAGTGACAATGTATTGCGTAACAATTAGTCCGGCATAGCTGCTGTTGAGAATGGTCTCGAAAAGGTCCACGATATCGCTCTCTTTGACCTCCTTAACCAATTCCTCCTCTTCATACTGCCCGCCTTTGAGCAAAGCATCACCGTACTCTCCAATGACCCAGGATGCGGCGAGAGTGAGACCTTCTTGTGTAATATCTTCCTTGAGGGCTGCATAGAGCTTCTGCACAGAGTACGTCTGAACCTCAGGAGTGGTCGCGATCAGGCGTACAAACGACGATAATATCTGTTCCTTGACGTAGTTTCCGGCCTAGGAAAGGTGAGCGATGACAAGTGCCATGTGCGAAGGTACGTACTAGCTTCAACACGCGGAGCATGGTATCGACATGCCATCTCTTGTTCGGCGCAAATCGATCAGCCGCAATCCCTATTTGCGACGTCATGACAGGCTTGAACTCGTTGTCCGCAACCTCCAAGAACGCGAGCAGCTCCCGTATCAGCACCCTTACGTTGCTCTCGTTGATCAGTGTGAAGCTCAGGTCGAGTGCTCTTCGCCGGATGCTGATATCGGGGTCACGTAGACAATCCAGAATCGTGTTGCGATGTCGCTGCACTGCATTTGGCTCCACTGCAACAACTTTGATCAAGGTATTGAGCGCAACATAACGGATGTTGTTGTCCCGGTTGGAGAGGAACTTGCCGAGAATGTTGACGCCCAATACACGCAGGCCGGAGTCAGCTTCGATGTCCAGTATCGTAAGAACTGCTTCATACAAGATCGCGTTACCGACGTTTTTTGATGAATCTGTGTTGGTGGCGACCTGTCCAAGTGAGCGGAGGGTTCCATCGAGGCGCTGAGAAGATGCGTACCTGGGCAAGAATATCGTTGATCTGCTCGCTGACCTGTACGTCCCCACGAGCTAAGACCCGGAGCAACTGCAAGATCTTGACCTGCAAGAAGGGATCCGTAATACCCGTCACATCATGCTCCGGGGCATAACCCGATGTCGACAGCGACTTCAGGATCTTTACTAAGCTTGGAACAAGGGGCTTGAACATGTCCGCAACGCCGTTTTCACCGCCTTCGGCTTCATCTGCCTCGCAGAGATTTGTCACCAACGTCAGGCCACACAGCAGAACGCCATGATTTCGGTCCTGCAGAAGGAGCTTCGATTTTTCGAGAAAGTGTTCTTGCAGATCAGGCACCTTGCGGCAGATTCTCATAGCGCATAGTGCTGCTTTGCGGCGTATGTAGGGATTCGCGCTGGATATTATCGTTTCGACTTCGGGGAAGAGGTCGCGAGACATCTCGACTGAAGCAATGTTGCCTAGCGTGCAGAGCGCGAGGCCGACAATGTACTGGTTGGGATGATTGAGGTCACTGTCCACGTTCGTTGTCAGTAGGAGCAACAGACCCCGAACAGGATACACGTACTTTTTCAACGAGTTTGTGACCAAAGTCAAAACCTCCTGTTTCTCGTCCAGGAGCAACATAGTCCCTAGGTAGCCCAAACGCTTGTCTGCGAATCGCGGGGAGGCCAACAGCTTCAGGCATTCGATCTGGCCAAAGTGTGTTCTCTCTCCGAGGGTGAAGAGATAGAGGAGCTTCGCGACATTGTTGCGTCTTGTATACGTGAGCGTCGTACTGCTGGAAGAGGTTCAAGATAAGATACCTCGCGTTAGGGTCCCCGCTCTCCTCCCTGAAGCTCGCCCGAATGGCCGCACTCTCCTTTTGCACCACAGCCCGCTCGTCCGCTATCGTCTTCGCCGCTCGGACATTTCGAATGAATTGTTTTACTACAGCTTCATGAGTACACGGTATTCAGGCCGAGCTAGGACGCTTGGCGTACGGGAGGTCATTGTGGTGGCCTCGGGGACCCCACAGAGAGCTCGTCCGAGGGATCAGGTTCTCGATTCGGCGGCGAATTTGCACAGTTGCGTATGTGGGGCAGCGGTAGGGCAAGAGAGGGTCGACTCCCGTCACGACGATCGTTGTAAGCTCAAGATGGTGGTGGATATTTCCCTAGATGTCGAGGGATGCTGTCCACTGAAGGCGGATGCGGAATAACCCTGCCCGACGATGACCACTACCCCGCTTTAAGCGCTAGCGCAGCGGACCTGTATCTTTGAGGGTTACGAGCCCCCACAGCGAATCAGAACCCCCATCCACTCTCTGTAATCGCTGCCTCACGTATGGTTACGGCCAGCCTTAACGCCGGTATGTCCTGCGGCGCGATGATGTACTTCGGCATGGCTTGAGCTTTTGATACTCGACACGGAGCCTCTCCGCCACATTCACTCAACTTCACTGCACCACTCAGCCACACAGCTACTGCCCAGGTGCATTCTTTCGGCCGCCAGTGCGCCTTGCAATCTGACCTTGTTCACGGAGCCACCGCCCGTCTTACCCGACCCTCGGTGTGGATCTGCATAGAGGCTGGGCTTACAACATAACAAGCCTCAGGGTCCACCGCCCTCCAGCATGCCCACTTCCACCACTGTCCTCTCATAATGGCGGAGTCCACTGGTATTGATGGCCGAGGCCAGAACGGCGATTCAAATTACCACGAGCCTCGTGCGCGAAAGCCGAACTATATCGAACTGTTGAAGCCGCAGCTCTTGAGCGAGGATGCGCCAAAACAGGGTGCATCGCAAAAGGACACGACGTCTGGGCTGTCTAGGTAGGTCACTTTTTCATATAATTCACGGAAGCTACTATACAGAGTTCAAACTTTTGCCCAAGAATGTAACTAACCTTTCCAGCGGTCGAACTACACCTATCCCCGCCGATGCACCGCCCTCCGTCCAAGCCTCCTCCTCCGCGCGACGCCAGATACGAGCACAGCAGAAACAGCGCATATTTCCAAGTATCGAGTACGTGGACCGCGTCTCTCACTTCGACCGTGCCAGTGACTACCATGACTTTCGCGGCTTCTTCGTTCTGTTCTGGATAGGGCTCGCCATTATGGTCTTGACAACCATGCTCCGGACCTACAAAGAGACCGGATATCCGCTGTCTATCAGTCAGTGGCATCTTTTCACTACCAAAGTCTGGGAATTAGCAATCAGCGACGGTCTCATGGTTGGAAGCATACTTGTGTCCCTTCCGTTGCACAAGCTGTACATGAGTCACTCTGGAATACTGCGCTGGAGTAGACTAGGGATAGTCATTCAAAGCGCATACCAGGCCATCTGGCTGCTCTTCTGGACTTCGTACGTACTGAGCAGCACATCGACTGACATAACTCACAATTGCGCAGTTTTCCTTTCATACGTGACTGGAGCTGGACTGCTCAGGTCTTCTTCACTTTGCACTTGCTTGCCATTTTCATGAAGATGCACTCGTACGCCTTCTATAATGGCCATTTGAGCGAAACAAGACGTCGTCTGTATGATCTAGATACCCCTGCGACAGCATCGAGAGCCGCGGCCTACCGTTATCCGAGACCACAGGCACACCTTTCCGACATTCCCGAATCACCTTCGAAGGAAGAGCTTGACGAGGACGACAACGAAGACCTGCGTCAACTGCGCTCTGATCTTGCGTTCGAGCTTGCATCCCCATTGGGCGGACTTTCGTATCCGCAGAATCTTACCTTGTACAATCTTGTCGACTTCATTTTCTGTCCGACGCTCTGTTACGAGCTAGAATATCCTCGGACACCAAGAATACGCTGGACCGAACTTCTTTCCAAGACTCTGGCTGTCTTCGGGTGCATCTTCCTCTTGACGGTCACCACCGAAGAGTTTGTGCTTCCTGTATTGCGAGAGTCCGCCATCAGTTTGCAGCAGTCTACCAGCGCCGCTGATTTCGCTTTGGTACTTGGGGAAACTATCGGCCGTTTGCTATTCCCGTTCATGGTCACATTTTTGCTGGTCTTCCTGGTCATATTCGAGTATCTTCTGGGCGCCTTTGCCGAGATCTCGCGTGAGTCAGGCTCCCTTTCACTCTATGTCAAGCTAACAATCCAGGCTTTGCCGATCGCCAGTTCTACGCAGACTGGTGGAACAGTTGCGACTGGCTGGAGTTCTCCCGAGAATGGAACAAGCCAGTGCATCATTTCTTCAGGAGACATGTCTATTCCGCCTCTCGTGGCCACATGTCTAGGCCACTTGCGACGCTCATTACCTTTCTAATAAGTGCGCTTGCCCATGAGCTCGTCATGGGTTGCATCACGAGAAAGTTCCGCGGCTATGGCTTCATTGCCATGATGCTCCAGATGCCCATTGTCATGGTGCAGCGATCGCGTTGGCTCCGGGGCCAGACGTTGCTGAACAACGTGCTGTTCTGGTGTTCCATGATTCTCGGCCTCGCAATGGTGAGTCTTTACTGCAGTGTCAATGCCTGTACCCTTACTAATGAGTACAGATGTGTGCGTTATATGTTCTTGTGTGAGATACGGCCTTTAGACGTGCATGAGTTGTGTATATCAGGATACACCCGGTGATACCCCTTCTTCCACTTAAGAGTTCCCTTAGATTAGACTTGTTCCGAGTGTAAGATATATAGAGCGTATATACTGCCTCACCTTTCCGCATCTTCACAGCTGTGAAGCTTCATTTGAAAGTACAATTGATGGCTCGTCACATGTCGACGGACGTGAAGCCCAAGGATTTCCCTTCCGGTGCTAGCTCCCGCGGGGGATGTGGAGTCAAGCCACGACTGCCATGACGTAACCGCGGCCGTGGGTGAACACAACACATCCAGGGCGTACAAGCAAGCCTCACCCGGTTCCTGGCTACGCACTTGTCAAAAAGCACCTGATAGCACAACCTCTATATCCTCATGTCACACAATTCGCTCACCTCTCCAAGCCGTCCTCTCGCTCTAGTAATAC
The DNA here is from genome assembly GCA_010093795.1 of Sporormia fimetaria CBS 119925. Taxonomy (NCBI): domain Eukaryota; kingdom Fungi; phylum Ascomycota; class Dothideomycetes; order Pleosporales; family Sporormiaceae; genus Sporormia; species Sporormia fimetaria. The sequence continues at coordinate 298,397 of MU006586.1, read as the reverse complement.
ACCGTCCCGTCGTTCCTGACGATCACTCTGAACCATGTCGCAGCTCCACAAAGCTCTAGAAATCCTACGTCCTAGAGACTACACCTCCGTGCCTCTATCCGATCTTGAGCCTTTCTTGTCAGACGTATTCTCCAAAGCTGAACTCATCGCAAACTCCGTCCCTCCACCTCCCAATGGCGTTGCTTACGACTCTGCCACACCAACTCGAACATCGTCTGAACCTGCGACCTCACATACCGACCTCACCATCTCACAAGTCCGGCGCCCAACCCCTTCATTTGCACATGCAGAGTTGCAGTCGTCATGGGGCAAACCGCTCAAACTCTCGAAATCAGATGCGGCGCGTGGTATATCAGTATTTAAGATGGCCGGGCATGACCGGCACGGCGCGTGGTTTGCGCGTAGTAGCGTGCATGAAGGTCTCGGGTTCTCGAAATTCAAGCATGCGATGAAAAGAGAGTTTCCGGAAAGTTTGGAAGTGCAAGGCGGGCCTGGCGAGGGGAATGTGAGGGGTATTGGAGGCGATAAGCGGTTGGAGGATGTTGTCGTTGAGGGGCTCGGGCGGTTGGAAGGTTAGTATCTATCGTAGGGAGACGATACTATGTGTGACAAGGCTGATGATGGAACAGTGTATCAACTTTCCGCACAATTCCCGGGACCTGTTGCACCGAGGGAGTTCATAACGTTGTTACTCACGTCCGAGAACGCACTCGGCGAGGCATCTAAAGACAGCGATGTCGTACCGAGACATTATATGGTTGTTTCAATCCCCGTAATGCATGACAAAGCCCCTCCAAGAGACGGTCTAGTACGAGGACAATACGAATCAGTAGAGATGATCCGCGAGATCCCCTTGCCGGCGGACGGTACCACAGACCGCGACCCGGAAACCAATCCAGTAGAATGGATCATGGTCACTAGAAGCGATCCCGGAGGCGGCATCCCTCGCTTTATGGTAGAGCGAAATACACCCTCTAGCATCGTGCAAGACGCCGAGAAATTCCTTCGCTGGGCATGTCGCAGAGAGGACTTCGCACCGGAGACACAAGCTGCAACCCCGGAGATCGAGATCAGACGCGCAAGTATGGATACAGAACCCCCGATCTCGAAGTCAGAGGGCAAAGGTGTGCTTGCGGGCGTGGGGACGAGTATCGTAGATGACCTGCGTCCAACGTCTTTCCGACGACCGTCTCAGCGCAGTGTGCACAACGAAGACATCGTACACACGCTGCTAGAGAAAGTCGAACAATACATCCCTACTCTGAACCGCACAACCTCACACTCCTCAAGCTCAACATCAACATCCTCGGACGAGTCTTTCGCATCCGCTAAACAATTCTACACCGCCAATGACGGGCTTCCCCCAGATACTTCGTCCTCTCCCACGCCATCAAGCACCTCATTAGAGCTATCCCTCCCTTCGCAAAAAGCGAATAAAGAGCTGGAGAAAATTGAGAAGAGACGACAAGCCGCTATCTCGAAGCTCCAGGAAACGCAAGAAAAACAAGCACAATCCGCGGAAGCCGCGGAACAGAAAACGCAACAACAACTTTCCAAAGCGGCGGAAAAACACGCTAGGGAACGTGCGAAACAGGAGTTGAAATATGAAAAAGAGATTAAGAAACTTGAGGCAAGGAGGGAGAAGGAGACAAAGAAGTTGTTAGAGAGACAGAAAAAGGAGGCTGAGAAGACGAAGATGCAGAAGCTGACCAGGGAGAGGGATGAGTGGAAGGAAAGGGCGGAGCTGGCAGAGAAGGAGAATGAGATCTTGCAGGAGCAAATATTGACGTTGCAGAAAGAGAACACGGCGATTGTTGCACGGGTGGGGAGGATGGAGGGGGGTTTAGATGTGCTTAAGGGTGTGAAGGAAGATATGGAAGGGGGTGGGAAGGGTAGAAATAGGGCGAGTTCGAGGGCTAGTGGAATCAGTGGGCTGAGTGGAAAGAGTAAGGAGGCCAGGGCGAGTGGGAATGTGAGTGAGGCCTGAAAAGGCGGAGTGTGAAGTAGAATGGACTTACCGGGTCGTAGGTTCCATATGCGTTCCTTCAGGCGTCACTTCAAGCACAAATATTCATCCACAATACCCACAAGCATATACGAGCATCAATACCATATTCGAAAGCTTTTAAACATGCCTGCCGTATTCTCCTGTCACATCCTTCCCATTCTCTCCCTCTCCCCTCCGCCCACCCCTGTCCAAACATCCACCACCCACCTCGCGATCCTCTCATTCTCTTCCACGGCTACCGGATAATGATGCCCCATATCCAACTCCAACACCTCGCTCTCCCCCTCGTCATAGAAACCTTTTATCAGCGCCTCGCCCGCCCACGCCCACTCATCCTGTTTCCCCTGCACATGCAACGTAGGCATCTTAATCTTCTCCTCCATCTTCTCCTTCCTCTCCTCGTCACCCAGCTTATCCAGCGCGCTGACCACCACCTCCGGCAACAACGGAGGCGGATAACTCGCACACACACTCATCCCAAACTTGATCCCATCCAACCACTCCCCTTCGCCCCCTTCTTCCCTCAGGGCTCCGCGTAGCTGCACCCCCTTCAAGATTCCAGCGACCACGCGCGTCCCCTGGCTAAATCCAACCACACCCACAACTTTACTCCCAGAAGCCTGGATCTCGCGACAAGTAGCGGAGATCAGAGACTCGACTTCTGGTGCCATGGTCCCGGAGGCTTCGCCGCGTTTCATGGAGTTTAGAGTTAGTTTTTCTGACGGTGGAAGCCAGCGGTGGAAGGGGCCGCAGCCTTCGAAGAAGGGGAGGATGCCCGGGCCCGCAGCGGAGGCGAAGGGTGCTGGGCTTGTCAGTGGGTGGGCTGAAGGGGGGAAGGAGGGGTCTGGTTGAGGGGGAGAGATGGCAAGAAAAGGAGGAGGGGGAGGAGTCTTTGTTTTCAATGGTGAAATATAGGGGGCTGAGGTTGAGGAGAACACTGCACGAACGGACGCCAAACGCAATACTCCTTTTCTATTCCGCAATGAAATCATACATACCATCCAATGCCTTGATGTCGAAATGCGGTTTTAGCAACCGTGTCAAGCGCGCCAGTTGCACAGTATGAATCGTGCCATTACTCCCGGAGCCATGGAAAGCGAGCAACGTTGGTTTCTGCCGTTCTCCGGAGCCAGAACGTGGTGAGGTGCTGGGGGTGATGTATGTTGGGTTTTGCTGCTGCATTTTGGGTGGTTGATAGAAATTGGCTATGGGGGTGGGATTGGTGGATGGTAATGGAGATATTGCTGCGGAGGGAAAATGCGCGGTGCTTGGTCCTTTGAAATGCCCAACAGGTAGGAACTTTGGGCCTAGACTATCTCTTGAACTTCGAATTGTTGTACGAATGTAATGTAGGATGTAAGGTACGCCGTCGAAGTTGCTGTGTCAAGCCGAGGTTTCGGAGTTGGGCTGCCGCGGCAGGGTATCGATAACGAGACTGTTGATCTCTTGCGCTTTTCACAATGAAATAAGGAAGCCCGAATCCAGACTGTGATGTAGGAGAAGACGACAAGGCACAGAGAAACCCGCGACGCACGCAGTCCGGTGGCTGACTGCAATATACGAGTCGGAGTTACGAAGGCAGCACTATCCTTTTGGGGACTAGCGCACTGGATACGATGTATATCACAGCCGTTTAACATTGACAAATAACATGCATTTTTTGCATTGAACGCACTATGAGGAAGGCGGCATCCCTTACAGCCCCTCCTGTGCCGTAACGTCAATTCCTGCAAGTTCAAAACACCGCGACTGATGACAGCCGAACTTCTTCATCCGCCCCTCACTACTCCTCAATTCTTCATCAAAACTATGAACTGTTGCACATCTCTAACAAAAACATGCTACCCCTGACAACTGTGGTAGTCCACGAGAGCCCCAGTTTGTGGAACAGGGTTTAAGTAGCCTCACGTCAGTCCTATCAGTCCTATCAGTCCTACTGTTCCTTGCCGCAGGGCACCCTAGGGCACCGTAAATCACTCAAAATCCGGAAGCATCACTGCCGGTCGCGATCGTTCACAGGGGTGGCACCTAATCTCGTCAGCCCACATATAAAGACAAGCAGAATCATACATACCGAGAACCCAACCGAGTCCACTTGCCAAACCCCCGGTGACAGCATTCGCAACCATATCCCTCCTCCTGACCCTATCTTCTCCGCCTACACTTCCAGAGTCACTCATCTGGTCCATAGACGCCCTACCCTGTGCTCCAGATTCCCGTCCATCATTCCTCGCAGCAGCCGAAATAGCGCGCAAGGGAAATGCGGTCTTGGAGAACGCAGCTGCCGCACCTCTCGCGACGTCAAATAGACCCATGGGCGCCTCCTCAACCGCTCCACGCCCAACCTCACGGCGAGGCTGAAGTGTAATGTCGTTGCGGAAAGCTCCTGGCACCCTGCGGTCTGCCATGTCATTGAATTTGTCCTCAGCCTCGGCCTCCTCGGCAAGAATTTCCTCCGTTTCCTTCTCGCACTGCTGCCACTCCACCAGCACCTCTTCAAGCCGGCCAGGCGGCGCTAGGAGAAGCGCCTGCGACAGCAGTTCCATGCGCTGGTCAAGCCATCTCAAGTCTGGACGAGTCGTGAAACCCGGGCCTGACCCGGACCAGGAGGACGAGAGAGAGGGGCGGTAACGACCTGCGCGTAGTGCTGCCCGCCACGAGATATCGTCCACCTCATCCTCGGTCCGGATGGGGAGGACCGAGAAGTAGCCTGAAGACATTCGCCGAGAAGGAGTAGACAGTGCAGGTGTTACTGCGGGAGACTCCGAAGGGGCAGACAGCCGATTGACCACGTACGAATAAGCCGTCTCAAAGTCGTCATTGTCAAGTGCGGCCTCCACAGCCATACCAATTACGCGTCGTTCGGTGGCCAGCTTCTTCTTCTCGAGAGCGGTCGGTGCCATATCGCCTTCCTCAGTGCTGTCATCCATCAATGTAGACGGCATGGAGACGACGAGGTTCTGCCCGATTGATATCAAGTCATTCAGCTGGTTGTAGGCGTCTGGGTTTTGCGAGAGGAGTTTGTCCAGCAGAGAAAGTGGATCCGTGCTGACGCGGATGTTGACCGGTTGGAACGGCACACCGTGCTGCAGAGTTAATGAATAAAATGACATCGCATGTGTCGCGATAAGAAGCGCTTCGACGCGCCGGAATCGTGACGACCGAGGAAAGTAGGGTTTGAAGAGCACAATGATGTCCGAGGCTCGCTTCATTCCGCCTCTCGTGCGGTTCCCGTTACTCGCGTTATCGTAGTGATGCATAGCCGCTTTCAGAATGACCTTTTCGACAACGGCGGAAGATAAAGGCGTTCGAGCGTTCTCGATATAGAGCTGTGTCGCCAGTGGGTAGTGAGCGCTTTCTATTAGAGCGCCGAGGATTTCTTTTTCGATAGTCTCCCTCTCGATCGTGCCTAAAATGCCCTGTGCGGGACGTTCTCCCTCATGCTTGTCGGTTCCCCAGTTCCACAACCACAGCAGCGCCAAACGAATGGACTTCCACTGCTCCGCATCGTGTTTCGTACCGCTGGCCAGCGAGTGTACTAACCTTTGCAGAAGCGACGACTGTTCTGACGGATCATTCCGTAGGTACATCCTTGCGACGTCTCGTATGGAGGTGGCATGTTGGAGTTGAGTGAGCAGGTATGCGGAGAATACGAAGTGTTCGAGTAAGCGCACAGCACCTTGTGTCGGCTGCGTGATCGCGTTCTCCGGCTGTAGCAGGTTCTCGTCCTGTAAAATACTGGATGTCGAATCAGGCGAAATCGGAGAGGTTCCATCAAACACGGGCAATGCATCCATGCTGCTGGTCAGATCAGGGAGTGTGTCCAGGTTCAGCAGGCTGCAGAGTCGGCTCAACACAGCATGGCTCGCCTGGATCGTCTGGATACTGCTGTCCTGGACAGCATAGAGGCTAGCAAGAGCTGACTGTGCGTATCTCCGTTCCAGTCTTCGTTGCTGTTTCTCGTCAAGATACGCCTGGCCGTTCTCATAACCGCCCAAATCGAGATCTTCCGGACCATCCCACTCCACGAACGCAGTAGAGATTAGCGAGAAGTCATTCTTGGATGTTTGTACCAGCCATTCAAATAGACACTCCCAATCATCCGATTCTCCTTGTTCCGGCTGGTCAACCGACATGCGCCGATCTCCACCATGACTCCCTCTTCTTGCCCTGTCCGCACTGCCACACATCCACGGGCCCACGATGGCCTTCAAATCACGTCCAGGCTGTCGGATGTCGACGCTCTTCACATTTTTGCGTCGTAGATTGGACAATAAGTTGTCAATTGCCAGCCTCCCTTTCCATTGTGCAAAGGTCTCAAGTGACGGCGCTTGTTCTTGCGGGTAGTATTCGTAGCCTAGGCGGAGTAGAGGGAGAACAGTGGATACGAACCATGTCCGTAGATAGAGCGAGTGGTCAAGGAAGGGGTCGACGAGCTGTGGCACGAAGATCAACAGGCCCGTTTCTGCATCGATCCGGTGCGAGCGGTGGATGAGAAAGTGAGTAAACGGATCGAGGTCGTGCTCGTTTTCATATAGCGAGTGTGCTAGTGGTTGTAGTAGGACGTGGAGCTTGCGTGCTCTTTTACGTGCTTGCGAATCGGATAAATCGCTAACGGACGAGGTGTCGAGGGCGTCCGGTTCGGGGGTCGGTGAGCCTGAAAGAAGCTCGTTTAGATACTCGGTATATCGAGAGGGCTCTAAAGTCTCGGGTAGGAAGGTCAGAAGTAGCCGCAAAACTAGCCCGAACTCCAGGTCGTCTCTCCGTTGCGTGGTAAGGGTCCGTAATGCATCGATGTTGGACTCGGCTGCATATCGCGCGGCCAAGAGCACGCAATGGTGCGTTGAGAGCTTGGAGAGCTCTGGGAGCTGCTCCATTCGTGACAAGCGGTACGCCCTGCGGATTGGGACTTCAAAGCAAAGGGTTACGACATGGCAAGCTGTGTCTTGGTGGGGAGCACCGTCACGAACGATGTCACCACATCAACTTTCTGGACGCATTACATAAGCCCGCATTGTCCACCTTCCCCATCCCTGCCAGAGATCCTCAATATCTTCCATTATTCAATTGACTTTGAAATGACCAAGTCATTCTTCCTCTCACAGAATTCTGAACACATCTGAAATGATTCATCTATGCTTCAATGACAAGCATCCAATTCCCAAACAGCAAGCCTACATCTTCCCCCTACTCTTCTCCATAGCCTCCTTCAACGGCCCAAACAACTCCGGCCCCTTAGCACTCCTCCCCTCCTCAACACTCAACTCGGGATCACACTTCTCCATCGCCCTCCTATACCCCTCCCTCTCCGTACACCTCTCCAACCACCCTAAAATGCCCTTATACTCACCCAAATCCACAGGCGAGAACTTCCTCATGTTCGTCAAACACCACAGATTCATAACATCCGCCGCCGTGAACGTTCCCCCCGCTAACCACACATTTTCTTCCACACGTTGATTGAAATACCGCAACATGCGATGTAGTCTCTCCTCACTGTCCTTCGCCTTCGCAGAAGTATCAGACGGCAAAATCCCAATTCGCCGAGCGAGAAGCGGTTGCAGAGTTGAGTTCGCGAAATGAAACCAGTAGAGGTAATTCGGATACTCTTTTTCGGACGGCTCCAGCGCAAGACGGCCGTCGCCGTAGCGGTGGATGATGTAGTCTGCGATTGCGGCGGATTCGCCGAGGACGATTGGATTGTTGGGGTCGAGGGTGAAGTCTTCGAGAAGGGGCGCGGTGCCCATGGGGTGTTTTGAGATTAGAGGGGGAGGGGCGAAGAAGGTGGGGTTGCGGGGGTGGACGATGAGGGTGTAGGGGAGGGAGAGTTCTTCGAGAAGGAAGGGGATGCGTTCGCTTTGGCTGGTGGGAAAGTGGTAGAGGGTTAAGGAGGGTGTGGGTGCCATTTTGGAGTCCGGGGTGGGGAGGAAGTTCGTGGGTGGTGGAGGGGTTGTTGGGTGGGATATGGTTCGGGATAGAGAAGGGACTCTAGGTAGGATATTGGTAGTCTTCTGAATATGGTGGTTTCGAGAGCGGATTGACGTGCGCGGCTATACGCGCACATAAGCTCGATTACGCCCCGGAGCCGACTCGTGACCAATGACATTTGTTAGATTCTGTTCCATACTGTGTTGTTGTCGCAAGCAACATGGATATGGCTCCTCTAACTTACGAAGCAACCAAATATTAGTAAGAATGGTGTCCAGACCGAAGCCCATGAGCAGTCAACCGAGTATGTGGTATGGGCAATATTACCGAGGTCTATTCTCCAAATCTATGCTGGGTATCGTTTCGGACCAGTCGTGGGAATAAAATCTATACTACAGGGAAGCGTACAAGTGATGGTACAAGATATACAAGGGATAGGCTCCTTCCTGCTTTGGCATATAAACCGAGCATCTTTTCCCCGATCCATGGGAGAGGTAGGGGAGGTGTAGCAATACACCTTCTACAATTACGCGTACCTATGAGAAGGGCGTTCCGGGTGTGTTCGCACAGTCGCTCTAGGACAACGGAAAGCTTCCGTAGAGTTTCGTTCATCGCTCTGCGCCCTTGCCTCCGTGTTGTTGACAGAATCTGTTCAGTCCATGTCTGTTGATTCCAGGTCATCCGGAGCGCGATCCAGATATGGCCGAAGCACATCCCCAAGCATTGTGGAGAGGTCCGCATCGTTGAGCTTTTCCAGCCCAGCGAGCGCCTCCGCGTCCTTTCGGCGTTCCTCTTCAGCCAAGTAATCAGTGACGGGAACAGTCTTCGCATAGGTCCTCAGCGTCAGAGGGTCTCCGCCAGCTCGCGTGAGGTCTCCAACCAGGCTGAAAGCTGTGTGTACAAACTTAGCAAGCCTTTCTTTGTGTTCGGCGAAATCCACCTCCTTCATAATATCGCTCGTGCCCTTAGTGCTGTACAGCTGCAGAGAAGTGCCATTCCTTCCCATCTTGCCTTCATTTACGGAATGGTAGACGAGCTGATGTCCCTTGTAGGAAGCGTTGAAATGCTGGCGGTGGCTTACACCGGCGAAGAGGTAGGTGACAGGAACCGTACTTTCGTCAGTGGGAGAGTTCCCGGCGATTGTGAAGCGTGGGACTTCGATAGTGATCTCCGGAGGGGCTGTAAGGCGGCCTCTACTTTTAAAGCTTTGAACCACCTCTTTTGCGTACTCCTTGATGGCCGGGTGAAGTCTGAAATTGAGCAGTGAGATTTGCTTCTCGTGCTTGAATCGTATATCGGTAAGGTTGTCCGGGAGTAGAACGTCGTGGCAGTATCTATCGTGTGAGAGAGTGACTGATCGAAGCTCGGCGGTGCGGGGCCGCGGACGGAACTTCATGGCCAGCTCTGGATAAGTTTGGCCGGGTTCGAGAGGAATCTGCGTGCGAGGTGATGGGACAAAGGAATAGTCCAGGGTCTCTGTCACGATAGGGTCCAGCGTGTTCCTGAGGACTTTGTATATACCAGGTAAGGCTGTAGAGAACACTGCAGTGGTAGCGTGTCTGTCTTTCAGGTTGGGCAAGCGGTGGTTGTTCATGGGATACATCGCGTGGCCAAAGACAGCCGAGAGAGTCACTCGCGGCTCGCGACGCCATTGGGGAACATTGGGCGCCACCTCCTCTGCGGAAACGGCCGGCACCTCAGGGACGGGGTCACTTGACACCACTGGTGGGGCATCCGTACGCGCCTCTGATGTGGGAACGGTGGACTCTGATATAGAGGCAGCGGTGTCACGACCCAATTCCTCGCCCGGTACCGTCCCATTGCCGTTGGTGGCTGGGGTTTCTGGCGAGGCGACTTCCGAAACCATGTTTGTCTGCACCGAGACATTGACTGGGTTAACGGGGTTAAGACTGTTACCGCTCAGAGAAGCCGGCGGAGTGTGAGGCTCTTCACCTGGTTGCTGATCAACGTCCTGCCTGAGCGACGGGAGAACCCAGCGGCCCAGGGCTTGCGCTCTTTCAGTGTAGGCCAAGTGATCCTGGAAAGCGCACGGCATGAAACTACCCTTCTTCTTCAAGGCCATCGCCATCGTGATGCGTACCGTGCACTTTGGGCCGCCTTTGAGCGGGAGCAGTCTGACGAGATCCCGTCTCGCTGCGTTGGCGGACTCCTCGTCGGAAGCGTGGATGGAGAGCGTGTCGTCGGATACAGGTTGGATGTAAGCTCCATTGATATCGCCCACCGCCTGTAGACTGCCGGCAGGGAAGATGTCAACCAGCTTTTCTCCAAGCTTCTTCCCAAGCTTCTCCGTGTCCAGAAGGCCAGCTTCGGCCCACTCCGATATCCGGAACTGGTGGCCAGCGACGTTCTGTACAACCCGCTCGATGTCGTCGGCAGCGTACTCTGCATTGCTCTTCGCTGCAGTAATCTGGACACGCAACGGTTTCTGCAAAACCTCAACCTTCGCCTTGCGCAGGTTGCCTACGCGACTAAGAACCGTGGATGGTGCTAGAGAGGATCAGTGAGTGCCTCGCAGAAGATGTGGGAGGCTGTGGGAGCTTACCGCCGACGGTCAAAAGGGGCAGTTGCCACGGCTGCAAGGTCAATTCAATACGGCCAGGCGATTCGACCTCCTCAAGTATGAATATGTCCCACATTCGCAAAATTTCGTCCACCACTTTGCTTTTCTGGGGGGGATTATTCTCCGCTAGCCAGCCGCTCGTGACTTGACTTATAGGAGTCCACTGCGTCCGCGGAACGGGCCTTGCTGATGACTTCTGCTCACCAGCCGTACTCCTGGACCCTTTCTGTTGCTTCTGCCTGTGTTTCTTCTGGAGGCTACGCAAATACTTCGATAGTTGCTGCCCGTTGAAGCCGTCCATAAGCGTTTGCTTGAGGGTACGTTCCTCGGCGTGGGAAATATATACCACCCCGTCCGTGTCCACGTGCATGTCAGGGGTTGGACGCAGGCTGTCAAGCTGCTGATTGATCTCATCCTGGGTCGCAGCGGCGCCCTCAGTTTTCAACGTAGCAAGGATATCCGGTCGCTCTTGTTCAGGCCCGACATCTGCGGCCTCGACCGTTTCGGTGGGGAAGCTCCGCGGCTTCCTGCTCAGCAGCTCAGGAAGGACAATGACGCCCGCGTCCGAGCCCAGGGCTTTCATACCCTCAAGCCGCACCACTCTTCGCAAAGGAAACCTGGAAAGTCGGGTTGGGGAATGGGTGTTCGCATAGTCCCCGGTTTTGGAAGGCTTCGGATCGCCATTGTCGTCAAAGTCGTTTCGGCGACTGGTCGAGGTCGAAAGGGAACGGTGTGAGGAACGGCGAGGACACGAGCGGGGAGCTCTCGATCGCAAAGCTTGGAGTTCACATCGGAGGCACAGTGAAGCACCCGAGGTACGATGCGCGATCATAAGGGGTCGAAGGACGGCAATGGCAGCGGCATGCGGAGGAATACGGTTCTGGCTGAGTCTGGAGAGATGTCCGAGGAATTGTGGCCGGCGCGCCACCCGTCGATACTTTCTTCACCGCCAAGATTCTGCCACCGACGCCAATTCACGTGACACGGTGTTTCACCAGTCCACGGTTTGACTGGAGAAGTTAGAACTGCCTGGATTGCTAAATCCCGAGCTTCCAACTACACAAATCCTCTCGGAGATGCAGCTCGTCTACTTCGTGTCGCGAGAGGCGCCGTTTTCTCTCTGCTTCCGCCTCCATCTGCTGTTGCTGCTGCTGCAGTCTGCGCCGAAGCCCAGCCGGTGACTTTGCGCGGGCATCGCCTGGCCGCAGCGTCTCGTGTGACTTGCGGAGCACGCTTCCTCCGCGTTTGTGGCCATCCTCGTGCTCGCTCCCAGAACCGTCGCCCATGTGAAACCGAATACCCCGTTGCTGAGGCTCGTACGGTTTCTCGCGGTCGCCCCAGCCATCTCCACCCGCGAATATGTCCTCGATACATTCGTCGGCCTTGAGCTCCCCCGGCTGCGCAGACCAATATGCCGCAAGTGTCCGCCTATACATATCTTGCAGCTCGCCCGCCTCGCGCGAGTGGGTGGTCAGGGAAGGCATAGCTGCGCCAGTTAGCAATGCCCCTACCATGGACATACTCGTAGCTTACCACCAGCCTCCTCCGGGTCGCCTTGCTCTCCTGACACGATGCCCGCAATCCCGCTGAATACTTGCGCAGTCCTCAGCGGAGGGCAAACATAGTTCTTGTCCCCTTCAATCTGCTTCATATATATGCCCACCTTCAGCGTGCTATTGATCTTGCTGTCCTGCATCAGGTAGCGCCTCGTGATGCCCGGCTCATCCCCGCCGATGCTGGAGAGCTCGCTCTGCTCCACGTACTCGGCCAGGTTGAGCTTCACCCGGCCCAGAGTGATGCGCTCCTCGCGACCGCCACCAGAGTACTCTTGCAGCACTTCGAGCTCGATCGAACTCTCCTGCAGCATGCCGTTCTTGTCGATGGTCAGCCTCACAGGGAGCTTGACGTCGTAATCATAGTGGACTTGGTGGTCCTTGATCGGCCGCTTCTCAGTCCGACCGCGGTGTTCGGCAGCTGTCGAGTGGGGGAGGTGCCATTTGATGAACGAGGTACCGGAAACAAGAGGCACGTTATGCAGGTCGATTATCTGGTCTCTATCAGCGGAATTCTGGACTGCGAGGTACTGGTCAAGGCTCACTTTCAGGTGCAACTCGAACTTTGGCTGCGCGACGATTAACTGAAGCCATGTGTATGCGGAGCCGGGTCCCTTACGCGGCGGTTCTTGGGGACTGGGGCGACGGTGAGCGTATGCGCCGCAAAGGCGACAGAGCGCCGAAGGGACATTTCTCACCGAAGGCCTGCATGGTGAAATGTGAATGGCGGCTATATGTACCTGGGAGGAAGAGAAGCCGACGGTGTCGCGTGGGTAGGGAGGAAGGTGTGATAGGAATGTGACTTCATGCCCCGGGCCTTCTAGACTTTAGTGAACTCAACTTCTGCTCGCCGAAACTCTCTCTCCCACCTACACCACCCAACCACTCAAAATGCTAACTCCGCCCGATGCCATCGCCGACGCAGTCCTCCGCGCCTTCGACGGGCTGCCTGCTAAGTGCAAGCCCCGACCCCGCAGCCATGGGTTGCGCGAATGGGTGCCCTTGTCCGGCATTGTGATAGCGAAAGGTAGGCTATACTCGGAGCTGCAACCTGGCTTTCTGCAATAGGCTTACTCATGGTCCAGGGAAGATGGGAACCTAGCATGCGTGTCTTTAGGGTGCGCCAATCCTGATAAGAGATATCAATGAACAGCATGGCTGATGCTAGACAGGACTGGCATGAAATGCCTCCCCACCAACAAGATACCTGAGGCCAATGGGAACATCCTCCATGATTGGCACGCTGAAGTCCTCGCTCTGCGGGCCTTCAATCGCTTCCTTCTGGACGAGATCATCGCAAGTCTGACACCCCCCTACATCCCCTCCGAATATCTCCTGCCCCGACCGCTCGACGACCAAACACCCACAGATCCGCAGCCCTTCAAACTGGATCCCACCCTCCAAATCCACATGTATTGTTCCGAAGCCCCTTGCGGGGACGCCAGCATGGAACTCGTCATGTCCGCCCAAGAAGACGCAACGCCGTGGACCAGCGCTCCGCAAACCATTCCCTCTCCCCCAGAAGATGCGACACAGGACTCTATCCTCAGCTCCCCTGCCGTCGAACTATCCGCCTCCTCTTCTGCACCCCCAACCATCCTCCGCGGCCGCTCCCACTTCTCCCACCTCGGTGCCATCCGCCTCAAACCCTCACGTCCAGACGCCCCACCCACGCTCTCGAAATCCTGCACCGACAAGATCACCCTGACTCAATGCACATCTCTCCTCTCCTCTCTGGCCTCGTTACTCGTATCCCCCAAGAACGCCTATCTCACCTCCCTCGTCCTCCCGCAATCCCAGTACGTGGAAACCGCATGCACCCGCGCATTCAGCCCGGCCGGTCGAATGTCCGGCGTAACTTCCAAGCTACAAAGCACTTGGATAGGCGGTCACGCATTCATCCCCTTCACCGTCCAACCCACAACCCGAGAATTTGCATACTCGAGACGTAGTGTACTCCCGAACGAGAAGGCGGTTCCGTGCAACATCAGTGCGGTGTCGACATCACGGTTCCAGGAGTCGTTGATTGGAGGCGTGTTGCAAGGCCGGAAACAAATGGATCCGAGAGGAGCGAGCAAGATTAGCAGACAAGGGATGTGGAAGGCGGTTTTGCAGGTTGCTGGGGTCGTCGGTGTGCCGGTTCTGAAAGACGTACTGGAGGGAAAGAGATATGCGGATGTGAAGGGAGCTGCCGTGTTGGAGGGGAGGAGACGGGTTAAGGAGGATGTTAGGGGGGTGTTGAAGGGGTGGGTTAGGAATACGGGTGATGAGGGGTGGGGGTTGCATGAGAAGACGGAGTAAACAGGCGTGTCATGACCACCGCTGTGTTGCCTGATATGAAACCTATATAGAATTTGGAGTTAGATGTCATTATCAGCAAATGTGGATAAGAGAGTAGAACAAGCTAAAAAGTACCATCGAACTAAGAAAAGCCTATGCTAAGGATGCTGACCTGTGTTCTATGGTCTAAAGATGCAGGCGCTTATGCTAATGGCCCCAGTCCAAACACCCGATTGCATTCCCTCTCGAGGGCTCCTCAGACGTCCCAAGCAATCGCACCGCAAAACCGCACCCGAGCCCGAGACCGCAGGCTTTCACGGATGCGCCCTTTCTCCAAAGAACACCTTCCTCCCCTTTCGAGGACCTCACCTCTTCTTCCCCTTCAAAGCATCCTTGACCTTCGCTTCTCTCCCCTCCATTTTCTCCGCCGTCCTCTTCTCCTCGCCCGTCTCCCCCTCCTCCATACTCCTCGTCCTCGCCTTCGGCAAAAACTTGCCCACCCTCTGCTGATAAACTCTATACGCCGGATACTTGCCCGCCGTGATGAACTCGGTAAACTTTGTGCTCGCCCAAAACAGCAACAGATAGCTAGCGGCACCCACAACCGTCCAATTCCACAACACAAAGCTCTCGCAACAGCACCACTGATACAGCGCCACCCAAACGGCTTGCTCGGCCGCGAAATTCGGGTGCCGGGAGTACGCGAAGAGGCCCGTGGTGTTGAAGCCCCGGTCGAGCTGGGCGCGGGTGTAGTTGTGTTGTTTTGGGACTTGGGCGGTGGACTGGTAGCCGTGCTTGGCCTGGTGGAAGGTCCATTGTTGCTGGTCGGCGATATATTCGATTGCCACGAGGGTGAGGATGATGTAGGGGAAGGTTTGGGTGTAGGTGGAGGGTTTGGCGGCGGCGGGCGAGGGGATGGTGTTTGTTAGGAGGAGGACGTAGGTTGGGGTTGTTATGAGGAAGAGGAGGAGCTGACTCGGTTAGCAGGGGATTCGTTGTAGTGAAATTGAGAGATGACTTACGCTTTGGCCAAAGGAAATGAAGAGCACGTTGAAGAGGAACATCCAGTTGCCTGCGTACTTTCTGACAGTCACCCAGCGATAGTCTTCAGATCCGATCTGGTATCCGCCTTTCCGCCAGTAATTGAACGTCAAGCGTGCGCCCCAGATGACAGATACAGCCATTGCGCGGTCCACGCTGTGGGTCGGAAAGCCGGCCATGTGCGCCCATAGTGAGTAGTGCGCGTTGAAGACCACGGGGATGATGCTCCAGAAGCGGTCAATTTGGGAGTAGTTCTTGTTTACTTCGCCGGCGATGAGGGCGAGGGGGGCGATGAAGAAGATTGCGAGGGCGAAGGCGGTTATGAGTGGATTTGTGTAGAGGTAGATGTTCTTCAGGGTGCCGAGGTCGGTGATGTGTGCGTAGACTTGCTGTGGGAGAGTGTAGAGCTGAGGGATGTAAGGGCCGACGGTTTTGACGAAATCAGCGCATTCGGGGAGCGTCTTGACGACGGGTAAAGCCGTCGCCAGATGAGGAACGAGCATTGTATAGGACGTTTAGGGAGGTGTGGAAATCAGAGATCCACAGTGCTCATGTAGCAGTGGTGATGTGCTGGCCTTGGTGTTTGCTTCGAACAGGGCACTCCAGACTCCTTGGCGTTATGAAGTCATTGGTAGATGCGGGGATCGCCCGCATGGCTCGTGCGCGGGTGGGTTGATCGATCGGACGCGCTCTTCCGACAGCAACCTGGAAAACACTAAAGACGGGACAGGAACGCGTCTTCACATGACACGCCTGACACTCTTCCAGACGGTTCAATGGCGAGGATTCTCTGTGTTGCGGAGAAGCCCTCGATTGCAAAGGCCGTTGCAAACCATCTGGGAGGACAGGCTCGAGCGGTAAGTGGTGCGACGCTGCGCACTCGGCGACGGCAGTCTGATCAGGCCGCAGGAGAGCGTTCGGGGGAGCCAGTGGGTCAAAAACTACAAGTTCGACTACGACTTCCAGCGGTGGGGGCGATCGTCGGTGACGTTTACCTGCGTGGCCGGACATATCTTGCAGCAAGACTTTCCCGACCGCTACCGGGGCTGGACTTCCTGCCAGCCTGCAGAGCTGTTTGAGGCTCCCATCCAGACTTCCGTCGCAGCTGTCAGTTTCCTCGAACGTCCCTCAGTATCATTCGCTGATAAGCACAGGATAAGAAGGCAGTCGCCAGAAACATCGAGTTTCAGGCCAGAAACGCCAATGTTCTTTTCATCTGGACCGATTGTGATCGCGAGGGCGAGCATATCGGCTCAGAAATCCGCGAAATCGCCCTGAAGGTCAACCCGAGTCTGCAAGTATGCAGGGCAAGGTTCAGCAACATCGAGCGGGCGTAAGTGTCCGACGTAGTGCAGGAGCGTCTAACTTACAATGATAGACACATCATTCAGGCCGCACGAAACCCTGTACCCTTGGACGACAGGCAAGCCCATGCTGTCGCTGCTCGTATTGAGCTTGACCTCCGCCTAGGATATGCCTTCACTCGCATGCAAACGTTGGCTTTGCAGGATATGATCCCGCAGCAAGGTGAGCAGAAGAAGGTAATCAGTTACGGGTCCTGCCAGTTCCCGACCCTTGGCTTCGTCGTCGACCGCTACTTTCGAGTGCGCAACTTCGTGCCTGAGACCTTCTGGTACATCAAGGTCGTGCACGAGAAGGATGGCATCAGCGTGCCCTTCAAATGGAAACGGGGGCACCTCTTCGATCGAATGGCTGTCATCATCATCTATGAGAAGTGCCTGATCGCCAAGACGGCGAAGGTGACCAAGATGCAGAAGAAGCCCACCAGGAAGTGGAAGCCGCTACCTCTTACGACAGTCGAACTGCAGAAGATGGGAAGTCGCTTCTTGAGGATGACGAGTCAAGAGGTTATGAATGTCGCCGAGGCCCTGTATACCCAGGGCTGGATCAGTTACCCGCGTACCGAGACGGACCAGTTCGACAAGGGAATGGACTTGCGAAAGCTGGTCGAAAAGCAGCAGCCAGATAGCAGATGGGGTCCTTTTGCGCAAGGGCTGATGAACGGCGGGTTCAACCAGCCGCGCAGTGGCAGGAACAACGACAACGCCCATCCGCCCATCCATCCAGTCAACTATGTTGCACCCAGTGCCCTCAAAAACGATCAAGAACGGAAGGTCTACGAGTTCGTCGTGCGAAGATTCCTTGCATGCTGCTCCGAGGACGCTGTCGGCGAGGCCACGGATGTTGACATCGTCTACGGGGGTGAGACCTTCTCGGCCCATGGCCTTACTGTCATTGCACGGAACTATCTGGACGTGTACCCCTACGACCAGTGGAAGAGCAGTCAAAATCTTCCTCTGTATACGGTCGACGAGGTTTTCGAGCCCAAGGAGGCGACCACGCAGGATGGGAAAACAACAGCGCCGGGCTACCTTACGGAGCCCGAGCTCATTGCGCTCATGGACGCCAACGGCATCGGGACAGACGCGACCATGGCCGAGCATATCGCCAAAATCATAGAGCGCGAGTACGTGTTGGCGAGACCGAAAGGCGGAGGTGCCGCAAATGGGGCAGGTGCCCGTGGAGGCGGAAGAGGGCGCGCGTCAAGAAGCGGACGAGATGGCCGAGGTGGTGCTGCTCAAGGAGGGGGAGGAGGTACAGGCGGAGTGCAAGAGTTCATCCCAACGACGCTAGGAGTGGCCCTGATTGAGGGATATGACAACGTGGGGTTTGAGACGAGTCTGAGCAAGCCCTTCCTGCGCAAAGAGGTATGGCGCAGTATGCAGTGGTGAGGGAATTGTTGTGCTAACAGTGATAGATGGAGGCGCAGATGAAAGCAATCTGCGACGGCCGGAGCACACGGCACGAGGTGGTGCAGCAGAATCTGGAGCAATACCGAGCTGTCTACACGCGCACGACGCAGCAGATTGGCGTGCTGAAAGCTGTAAGTCAACGTGGACGCTTATCAGCAGCTGATACTGAGACGCATGTACAGGCTATCCGAAGGTATGTACTGGGAGCGAACCAGAACTGAAGCATATTGCACGCCTTCCCACGGCGTTGGCGGGGTTGCGGAGGGGTTGCAGCGTCGGCAGCACTCAGTATCGCCACGTCCCTACTTCTCCCGTGCAATGGCCATATCTGCGGGGTGGAGTGGGTGAAGCGAGGTGTGGCGCCGGCTCACATCATCGACCACGGCCTCTACGCGATCACGCACGTGTTCTACCATCGACGTCGACGATTCATCGACGGCACTGCCATGCGACCAATGGCGGCGTCCACACGTCCCGGTGCGGAGGTGTGGTTTCTAGTTGGATGACCTGGAGGGCAGAGCTCGGCCGGAAGCGGAAGCCCTGAAGACAGTGTTGCTGCTTGTCGCGACGGCTCCGGGCGCCTTGCGTCAAAGTCACGTATTTGCTGCTGTGCTCAGTAGTGACGTTGGCGGTGATGGCCCTCTGCGCAAGCAAATGTGACGGCAACGCTGTGTTAGTTTGGTGTCAGCGCAGCGCAATCAAACACGGCCGGCGAGGTGCACAGCCAGACACGGGCGCAGCACTCAGCCAGGAGCAAGACAGCGGCGATTACGTGCGACAGCACGGCTGAGACGACTCTGGCCACCCGAGGACGCTGGGCCGGGATATCCATCATGGTCCCATGGTCGATGAATTGCATGTGTGCGCGCTGCCCAGCCCGGTCAAGCCTGCTTGCTCAGGTGCTGCGGTGCTGCTGCCAATCAAAGCCGGCCGGCCGCTGCCTTGGTTGTTGCGCGTACCCTTATCTTGGTCGCGCCCCAGCTCCCTTTCGCAAACCTCACGCAGCATTCCAGAGATATAAAAGAACCGCCGCGTGCACTGCACTCTCGTCGATCGACAGAAGAAGCTTCACACTCTCGCGCTTGCAACCCGCCTCCGCACCACCAGTCGCTCGTCTCCGCTACGCTACCGCCGTTCCGTCCCGACCCTGTCGCTGATCCGTTGCCGATCGTTCACTGTTCCTTGAGGTCAAGCTAAACAAAGGCTTGCCCTTCACGTCGTTTGAAACCGCGCAAGACAGCTCTCAGCTGTCTTTGGTTTCCACGTCCCTCGCGCCTTATAGCCGTCCGCCCGACCGTGCCTCTTGACTCATCCGTCAGCAAACCTCACAACCCGAACCCCGAAGAGCACCGAGAACACCATGGCCGCTGTCGCAACCACGAGGCCCGTCTCCAACATCGCCGCTGCCTTCGCTGCGCAGGCTTCCTCCGCGCACATAGCCATCCATCGGAGCAGCGGAAGCGCACCGGCTTCAGACCATCGCAGCATGCTGCTCACACCGCCGAACTCGATATCACCAACTCTCCGGGCCCTGAAACCGCGCCCAGGAGTGCGAGCAGCGGAAGTTAGGCCGCTGCAACCTGACTCTGATGTCGACCTACAGGATGCGGTCGAGCACGCGCGGGCGCAGGACCTGCCATCGTCGGCCCTCTCCCGAGAGGCCCTGGCTGGGCTCGAGGCCGCAGGCCAGATCACGCCCGCGATGCTCGCCAAACACCACCTACCGAAGATATTCATGGGGCATGGCTCCATGCCGGTGCGTGACATCATGGCCCACCTTGCGCAGTCGGTCCCGGGTTACTCGCGCATACCACCGGCCAAGGCGCGACGGCTAGTAGTTGCCGCGCTAGAACACCGTGCGGGTGGAGGCCTGCACGGCGAGGTCGTTTTCGAAAAGGTCGGTTGGGGACGCTGGCATGTCAAGGGTCAGCGGGCGGAATCGGGGAAGGGTGTTCCCATCGCCAAAGGCGCACAGCATGGCGGCCTGACGCCGCCCCCAAGCGTCGACAGCGCCGTAGGTGGGCTGGCAGTTCCTCGCTGGCGACAGCAGGCCGAGGGGTATTCTGGGAGCTGGGCCGCCGGCTCAATGGAGGACTCCCGAGACGACGAGGATATGGCCGACGACATGTCGCTAGACGGGTCCGAGAGCTCCGATTCCGACGGGTCCGACATGGATATCGACATGGACGACCAGACTGACGATGAGGACTGGTCTGCTCTGGATCCGCAGTCGCTGCGGACGGACACGCGCGGCCACCGGTTGGAATACCGGGACTATAATTACCTCTCGAGGAGCACGGGGGCGCATTACATGCGCTCGTCGTCGTCGCAGTCAGCACCACGTTCTCGTGCAGCGCGCACTGCGACCCCTGGCTTCCTCCATCCTACTTCTGCGGCCCGTGGACATACGGGTTCCGCATTGCCTTCGCATGCATTTTCGGGCGTTTTGGGAACCACCTCTGAGCGCGAGGCCGCCGAGGCTCTGGTCGCTATGGGATCCATGTAACAACGTACGGGCGTTTTTGGGCATTTGGAATTGGACGCATGAGATGATGGGAAAGAAAACTCGAAAACCGAGATAAGAGTTTGGATCTGTTGGGGTAATGCTTTTCTTGAGAGGCGAGGGTGTTTGCTACTCCACTCTACACGGTTTGGAGATCCGTCAAGTGCTGATGTGATCGTTGAAGTTGCGGGCATGGTCGAAACATCATACCTTAACATCATACCTTTGTTGACCTGAGTATGTTTGGAGACCCTGGGCACTGGGTTGTTGGGTTATTTTACCTCTGCATGTCTTCGGACCCCTATTATTTTGCGAACAGGGAGCTCACTTGAGCTTATATACCCTACTTGTACATAGTTCTCTCCAGAGGCCTTCTTGCCAGCGTTCTGATGCTGAATGTGGGAAAGCTGGAAATGCTACATGTTCACTCCTGCGGATACCGAGAGGTATCGCTGCGGGCTTTGCGTCTGGCAAACTACTGTTCTTCTTTCTGCCGGATTGACGTGAGATGACCATGGTCGACTGCGAAGCAAGCCAAGTCACCTATCTATGTACGTCCTCACCCACAACTGGATTCTTTGTTGTTCGAGGACGTCTTAGAGGTACTGTCTCCATACCACACGAACATTCCAAGGTGGCGTGCCTACAAACCTCGATCTTGACATCCCAGCACCCTTTGCTCACCTCCACCCAAACAGGCAACCCGCATCAGCTTACGACTGCCACCTACGCAGCCCCTCACCACTCAAGGCATCCGTCCGCAAGATCTGCGTCCCTGGACTATGGACGGTGAGCTGTTTGACCTAATTCCGTGGGCTGTAACAGGCCGCGGAAAAGGCATCGGGAGGTAGAGGTACGAGTCGCGTAGTGTGGTGAGGGTATACGCATGACCACGGTAGAGCCGTACGTACGCTAAGATCTTGGAGTTACGTCTGCCTTGATACGTTCATCTCGTAGCCACCTAAGACTTCCAAGCTCGTGTAGCAGGAAAAAGCAATGCGGCCTCCAATAGACTTCGCCATCATGGCCGACGGCGCCCGTGCGCACCCTCCTCTATTTGCCACCTATCTACCCAAGCGTAACTGCCTTCGTAAGACGCAGGAAGGCGCTCGTCAGTGGTGTGCAGGAAACCGCGAGTCCGGAGTCGAAGTGGGGAAGGTAGAGATATATAAACCCCACCTCCACCCCCGCCCTCCGCCTACCCCTCTTCTTCCTCACTGCTCCAACACTGACTGCTACACCTTAACAACAACACAAACAGCCTCACCCAAACCAAACCAACCCCAACAACCCAAGAAACCAAAATGCCTGGCTGTGGAAACACGGGATGCACCTGCGACAACTGTGGCTGCGCCCAGGGAGCTTGCAACTGCAGCAAATAAGGTATGTGTTCTGCTGCCGGACGAAGTCATGCCTATGTTATGCAAGCCCCAAACTGACAAACACAGTCATTCATTACTCTGACGAACCCACCGGATGTCTTTCTCTTAGCCGATCAACAAATGTCTCGATGCCGCTGGATCCGAGACTGCGAATGGACCATATTCGACATGACTGGATAAGGGGGGAACTGACGGACGGTAGACTGTCTTAGCACGGATGGAGGGATAATGCATCTTTGATGTGAAGATAATGGTTGCGTGCACTTCCGTATATGTGATGACCGTGGTGACACTCTCTTCGAATCTATCCCCCACCGCCCCGCCCAACCTCACTCAGCCCAATCCCCTCAAACTCCTCCTCACCATTCTCTCCAACCCCCTCCCTTCGTGCCACACTCACGCTTCCTCTCTTTTTCCTTCCCTTCTTCCCCGCGCCCCTCTCCTTCTCCTCCTTCACGCCCACCCCAACATCTTCATCCTCTCCAAACAAGAAACCCTTCCCCGCTCTCAGTCTCCTCCTCTCATCACTCGCGAGCAGCGAATGCTCCGACGCCTTCGCGAACGTGGAGCGTGGAGCTTCAATCTCGGCTTCCTCGTCAGTGGTACCAAGCATCCAGGCAAAGGACGGGGAGGAGAGGAGAGCTTTTGGACGGAGCGGTGGATGAGGGGAGAGGGTTGGTTTGGGGGTGAGGTCAGACGTGGAGATGGGACCGTTGGCGTGTAATCCAGGGTTAGGGCGCGGGTTCGAATTGTTGAGTTGGGAAGATGGTGAGGGCCGTGACTGGGTCTCGTCTTGCGGTTTGAGTTCAGAATCGGAGTTTGGTGGTGGTCCGGGTGATGGTGAGGGAGAGGGAGACGGTGCGGATATTGTCATTGCGGGTGTTGGGAGCGGTGTTGGGGTTGAGGTGCCTGTTGCTGGCACTACACCCTCGTGCTTCTGCGCATCGATGCCCGTCCTATCCAAAACCGGACTGCCACTCGAACTCTGCTCCGTGTGGTTTTCCTCTTTCTCTTTCCCATTATCCAAAGGTGGTAATGGGATACTCGAATCCTCCATATAGACCTGCACGAATTGCACCTTTGCAATGGCCAGACTTAGTTTCTCCATCTCGTCCTTGCCCTTCTCTTCTTCCTGCTTCTCTTGCCCCTCTGTACGGTTGCCCTCGCTACGCTCTCTATGATACTCCCAGAGCTCTGCGACCGCCGATTCCAGCATTTTCGCGAGCTCCTTATTCCTCGTCTCCATAGCTTCCAGTTTCTTCCTGATGTGGCTGGAAGCTGCAGTATCCGCTTGCGCCAGAGTACCAGCCAGACTCGAAGTGGATCTTGACGTCGGTTTCCGAAACTCTCTACCCCCAGATCGCGGCGTACTTCCACCACTTGGCGACGCATAAGCAGCAGCCGCCTGATACGCTTCAACGTTCTTCTTCACCTCGCCCACCGCATCTCTGATGGCCTTTCCTACATTCCAGGTACTTCCGCGTTCCACGACGCCTTTTGCTGCGTTTTGGATCATGGCTTCCAGACCACCTTGCTGTGCTACGAAGGAACGCGGAGACGGCATCGTATGCCTTGTTCGACTCGACATGTAGCTCAGTGCAGGCGACGCTGATCGTAGTACGGGTGTCTTCACCTCCTTCGGCGTTTCAATGATTGGTGGGGGTTTCGCGCCATGTCGGGATATTATTTCGGCGCCGCCCTCGGGTGTGAGGTGGTCGCGGAGGTACAAGGCGTCATTTATGAATGTATGTGGGGGGGTGTCAGGTTCAGGGTACCGCAGGAGGAGCGTAAAAGCTTCGTTGGTATCCGCTGCGACGAGCTTCCAGCGAATGCGAAGGAGCATTGCGATGGCGATGAAGTCGACAAGATCGAGGGAGGGGGAGAAGGCGAAAAGAGAGTCCCACATAGCGAGGACAGCGTCGAGGGGAAATTCGCGGCCGAAGAGGAGGCGGATCCATCGACTTGGGTTGGATTAGCTGGTCTGTTGCAAAGGTACTAATTTTGACGGCATATGGCTTACAGTAGGAAGATTTGGGGGACGATTTCGAGCTTGACTAAATGTGCCGAGAGGCCTGGGTCGACCTTCGGGAGGTATCGCTCGAAGATCCGGGCGCTTCTCGCCAACATGGGCGTGTCTTTGCTGTTCGATCCTGACTCGGCGGGTGCATAGAAGCTCCTTGCGTTCTCCATGACTGCCCAGAAAAGGGTAAACGAGTCCTGCTCGATGAACTTGGAGTCCATGACCTCGGCGAGTAAGGTGTCCCTCTTCTCGCCCGCGTTCAGTTGTACAGCGTCCCGCTCCATAACCCATAGGATCGGCGCAAGAATCTCATGCATACCCTGCCTGTACCCTACATCCGGGTGCATCTTACACCACACGAACAGGATATCCAACATCATGTTCTGAGTGGCTGGTTGGCGAAAGTACACATTATCTGGCATGCAGCGTTCGATGTCTTGGAATATTTCGGCGCGCAGCGATTCGTCGGCACGGAGGGCAACCCATGGGGACTTTGATAACTCTTAGTATGTGTCAATCGTTGTACACTCGTAGGTGGACAAGAAGTGGAACTACCTCTTCATTCTCGCTGAGGGGATCGACGGAGGTGTCGAATTCATCGGGGTGCTCTATGGCGCGGAGGTAGCGCAAACGCAGGGCATCGTAGGTGGAGCGAGAATCGGCGAGTTTGGAGGACCAGGTTGAGCGGTCGAGGGTTTGGAAGAGTAGGAAGATCTGGACAGGTCAATGGGCGGGAGTCGGATTGAAAGGCAGAAGAGCGGACCTTCCAACACACGGAGCGCAGGGCGGCCGTTATCTGGGGCTCGTTGTGGGAGGAAACGGAGGTCTTGAGGTCTGTCAAGGAGCGGAACTCGTCGAGTCGGGGCCAATGTTTCCTGGTGGCTGTTAGTGGGTGTAGATAGCGCGGGAATGACATGGAAACGCACTCGGCCTCAGACAGAGTTCTCATGTCGACGGAAGGGAGGGATTGGAGAGGTAGTGTACGCACCCTGATGGCGCGCCTTGTGCTGCGTTGTCGCACCACCGACGTGCGGGGAGGTATCGAGGTGGGTCCATTTCGAACATGGTTAGTGCCATCACGTGCTATACACCTTCATCCTAGAAATGTCCCAAAACAGTAATGCAAGTGGATGAACCATAAGGGGGGTGATCATTTTCTTCCCTTCCAGACTAATTATCCGCAAAGCCCTCGTTTTACCCAATCCTTTCAGCATCATCTCCCACTCACACAAGGTTGTCCCATGGCATGCCCTGTCTCAACCAACGTAGCCATCTTTTTAGACGAAACAGGAATATCCGATTTCCTTCCCCTTTACCCCGATAGCGAAGCATTCTTCAAGGTCGACATGCGAGAAGTGCTACCCGGACTCGATGAAGGCTGCGAATCGGTAGTGGCCTGGTGTTGGTGCTATTTGGAGCACATGGTCGCATGGGAGAGCCTTTTCGGGGGCATGACCTCATTGAGGGCTGACGTATGGGGTGACGAGTAGAAATCAATAAACCATCAGACACTCAGCCACGGCTGGGCGGGACGGCATGCTCCAAGAAGGCGACGGTCATATAGTTCATCAAATGGGGAGTCGAAATTTCGTCTCGGAAGCGTTTTTGCTGCAGCAGCTCCAGTGTGCGGAGGGTGGGACCGGGATGGCTGCACCAGGGGCATCAGTGCCGATGCGGCAGCTCTTTATAAAGGAAACTTACTGCACGTACTTCGCGTACTGGGGATCCTTGAAGTACTGCAGATAGGCGAGGTAGGCGACAAACTCTGGCTTTGTAAAGTAGTCCTGCTGGGCGAGGTAATTGAGATAGGCGGGATTGGCAAGGCACTGCACGAACTAGGCGGAGGTGTCAGCGGTTGCAAAGTGTGCCAGGACAGCACAGCGTACCTCGAGCTCAAGCTCAAAGCGCGAGAAGCCTCCATATCGCGGTTCTGAAGCCATGTTTATTAGGTACACGGACTGATGGCTGTTGGATGTTCGCTTTCAGCGGTGAGGCGGCGCGGCATTCGATGTTCTGGGCAGGGTCTGATGCGGGGAGACCGCTAGTCCGCATTCGGCATCGGCTGCCGGCCCGTGCGGAAACGGCGAGGGGAAGTGAAACCGTGGCCGCGAGGGAAATTTTGGTTTCTTGTGAAAGGGGAGAAATAGTGAAAGGAAGGGTTTTCTTCCAGGGAGGAGCTGAACGAGCTGGACGAGATGCAAGAAGCGTTCAACGGCAGCGGGCGGCAGAGCGAGATGAGCTCGTTCGGGAGGCTAACCTCCACACGCACAGCTGCAGACAAGCCACGACCCGCCGCCCGGCTGGAGCTCGAGCTGGACTCTGGAGCTGCTGGGACCTGGGGGATGATCAGGTGCACGCCTCCTCTACCTGTGCTGGTCCGCTATTTACTCTTTGCTGCCCAGCGTCGGCGGTCCGCGGTCCCTTTTGCTTTATTTCTCCCGTGCGACTGCCTCCCCTCCTCTCTCCCACCCACAACAACAATCGCTCGCTCGCTCCCTCCGCCCGCTCAGCATCCTATCATTGTCCTGTCGCTCGCTGTGGCGCACCGCCGTGGCTGTACTTCACGAATTCCAACCTTAGCTCTGACACACGCGCCGCCTCTTAGCACGTCGACTACTATCCCCGGCCCCCCGCAGCATCTCTTCCACACCCCCGGCAGTTCCCCCAATTCCCCCAATTCCCACCATCACAGACATCATATTCGCCAGTCTTATCTGCACCCCTTAGCAGCGCACGACACAAGCAGGTTTTCGACACAGACACGACCCATCGACGGCCCCTTGCGCGCCCATTCCATTCGCCTGCCGGCCCCCCGACGCAAGCGGCAGGCCCCTGTGATTCTGTGATTGGATCCCGAAGAGAATTGCGACCGCCGCCAGCATGCTCGCGGACTCGTCGGTGCCAGGTAGCACGCTCGCTCCAACTTTCGCCCTCCCACCGCTGACCGAGAGCTTATGTACAGAGCGCCGCCCGTCGCCCGGCTTGACCCTGAACCTCAACTCCAACAACCCCTTCCGCAACCGCGCCGCCTCGCCGTCCCTGAACACGCCGCCTTTGCAGACGCCCACCAGCGCTGGCAGCGGCAGGCCCATGTCGCGCAACCCCTTCGTCACTGCCTTCGAAGCCGAATTTAACAAAGAAGCCTCCAATCCGCAGTTGATCGATATGTCGGCCTCGATGAAGGAGTCGCCCAAGAAGGCCACCTTTGGCAAGACTGCCGAGGAGCTGTTTGTACGTGGTAACCCCTTCCCTATCCAGCGAGGCTACGTCAGCCCAATTTCGCGTCCGTCGCACAGCATGCTCTGCACCTCCCTCGCCGCATCGTCGCAACCTCGCAACGACACCCTTATTATTGCTGGACGAGCGCCATGCAGCGCTTCAAGCAGTTTGCGAGCCGATTCGCTAACTACCCTTCTCTGAAACAGAACAACCTCACCATTGAAGACTCCAACAAGCGGCCCCCTCAGCATGGCGGACCCTCGCGGAGTGGCACCATGCCCATGAACGGCCACCGTCCATCACGCTCAGGCGAGGACGAGAGACGCTTCCGACCGGATCCCAGAGACCCTCGAGGGCCTCCCCGACACCGCGGCCCGCCAGGACCCCGTCCGAACCCGCGCAGCCCTGATCGGAACCACCGACCCCGTCAACGCAGAAACTCCGAGGGCTCCATGATCGACAAGGGCTCGCTAGACCCTGAGGAGGAGCGGCGCAGGCGGGAAAGGCGCAAGATGCGAGACTCCAAAGACCCCAAGGCGCGCTCTGGCAAGGTCAGACGGCCTCAGGGCTTGGACATTATCGACAAACTGGACGTCACAGGCATCTACGGCCCTAGCATGATCCACCACGATGGCCCCTATGACGCGGTCCAGCCACATCGGAATCGCAGGAAGGACCACCGCGCCCCCATGCAGGCGTTCCCAGTGGGCTCTGCCAACAACGCCATTGGCGGTGCCGGCCCCGTCAACAAGAGCATCGACCTTGACACCTTCCACGGCAGAGGCGCTGAAGGCTTCACCGATTTCGGTGGCTCAGCAGCCGAGCACAAGCGGCCAGAGTTGCAGCAGCGCTCAGTCTCGTTCAATCCCAAGGAGAAGGCCGATATTGTGCACGGCGAGGAGACTGTCGGTCTCGGCACCTCCACCTTCCTGGACGGCGCCCCCGCCTCTCGAGCGGCGATTCAGCGACGCGAATCCGAGACGTTCAACACAGCTGCGGATAATGGCGGCCTTGGACGTAAGAAGTCCATCGCACAGCGCATCCGGGGCATTTCCCAGCCGCGACGCCAGGCAGGTGACGGTCGCATCATGTCTCCCGAGGCCCGCTACGGACCCAGGACCCCGCAACCCCAGAGCGCGGGCGGGTCGAGTCGTGTGAACGAGCTGAACCCCTTCGACGAGTACGATGCAGCCTACGACAGCAAGAGCGCAGCCATCAAGAACGCAGAAACCGAGGTCAAGGAAGGAGCCCTGTCGCCCACGTCCCCCGGCGCTCGTAACAATCATCTCACGCGCGCAATAACTGCAGATAGCCTTGACGGTCCTCCACCGGGAGAGACCAAGCAGTCCGGCGGCGGATTCCTTAGTCGAGTCAAGAGTCTAAAGGGCGGGAGACGGTCGCGGCCGGAGCGCCCTGCTGCTTAGACTGTTAACATGTGTTGAGTTGCGAACATCTGGTTTAGAAGTCGGAGAAGCTCCATACAGTTAGGCGCAGGA
This sequence comes from Sporormia fimetaria CBS 119925, assembly GCA_010093795.1. Taxonomy (NCBI): domain Eukaryota; kingdom Fungi; phylum Ascomycota; class Dothideomycetes; order Pleosporales; family Sporormiaceae; genus Sporormia; species Sporormia fimetaria. The sequence continues at coordinate 269,612 of MU006586.1, read as the reverse complement.
TCCTCTTGTTGTTTCTTTGCCTTTTTTCCCTACAATCACAGACGCGCGTGCGCCCTATGCGCCATAACAAAGGGCGTGGGTTTTCGGAATACGGAAAACAGAACAAACGTCTTTCTCCCCTTTTCTAATAAATCGCTTCTGAGAGCAGGGCTGGCTGAGAGTCGAGGCGGCAAGTATGATATGCACCTGGACATGGTCGGCCATGGTTTGGTAGATTCATAGTTGTGTGGATTCTTAGTGTAGAAATGGGATTCTTGGACAGTGTTGGTTTCCTGAAGTGATGGCGTTCTTTGCAGGAATCGTCTGAAATGTCTAGAATTGATATATTTTCTAGCTCGTCTTTGCCTGGGTAGTCTAGGGGCATACCTAATCGAGTACGCTATGCACTTTGTACGTTTCCGCGCTTTCCCAATCCGGATAGAGTATCGGAACGGAACCAGGATTCCGGACTGCTCTGTACCTCTTATGTCGACGAGCTTTCTCGCGTTCACCTTCAATCCCAGTCTTTCGCCTCCTTCTCGCAGTAACAGAAATCTGGCGCTTCTAGCCCAGTCGTCCATTCCTCTCATTGAAACAATACCGCTCCTCTGACGTTCCGCACCTTTCTCTGTCGCCGTCTCGCCTACGACCTCACAACGCGGGCGTATGCATATACACTCCGCACCTGCCTCTTCTTTAGTCGATGAAAGGAAGATTGACGGGATTGTTGGCAGTGTGTTGGGTGGTAGAAAACCAAAGGAAGAAGAGAACGAGAGGATTCGGAGCGGTTCCAAGAGTGTGGATGATGCACTTGGGGGCGGGGTGAGGACTGGGTGTTTGGTGGGAATGAATGTGTGTGTTGATTCGAGGACGAACTATGGGATGGGCGTGGGGAGAGAGGTGAGTCTAACTTTCATTCATTCGTTGTTGTGGTCTCGTGTTCCTTTTGTCATGCGCTCTTGTGCGAATGAAAGAGTCATGAGACTTGACCAGCACGCTTCGTATGTTGATTCTGCAAGTCTCTCTAGAAATCCTTGCTTGCAATCGTGTCCACACACGCTATTTCCCGTGTGTTCTGCGCCTTTGCCGCCCCCAGCAGGTCTTTCCATGGATCCCAAACCAGGCTCATTCTAACAAGTCTTAGCTATACCAAGCCCTGTTGATACACCACCTCATCCCCCGAGAAGCAACCTCAGCACCTCCCTCAATAGTCTATGTGATCGATACAAACGGAGACTTCGACGTCTATTACCTCTACAACCTCGTCCAGCGCGAGGTCCAGGTCAACTCCGCCTTTCGAAATGCAATGGCCGGTCTCAGTCCCGAGGAGATAGCAAAAACAGTGCTTGACAGAGTATTTCTAATGCGTGTTTTCGATATGATCGGGATGATGGAAGCGGTGCAGGAGATCAGGGAGAATTTAGATAAGGAGAAATTGGCGAGAGAGAAAGAGGAGGTAAACGAAGAATCAACAGGCAGAGCAGAATCGACGATAGGTGGTGAAGAGCATGTTGTGGAGAAGGATGACGAGGTGCAGAGGGAGGAGAGGGTAATTGCGGACAGTGAGGACGAGTATGATGACGACGAGATGCTGTTCGATGCACCAGACATTGATGCTTACATACAAGCATATGACGGAAATCTAGACACTTTTGAAAGCCCACAAGACGCTCAGTTGGACCCGACGAACACATCCGCGCAATCCTCGCCCGCATCCCCGAAAACAAAGAACATCCTCATCCTCATCGACAATTTCTCTGATGCGCTCACACCTCTGTTGAATAAAGACCGGGAAGGTGGTACGTGGTCTCTTTTCCCTATTCCCTTAAGACCGGAATCTAACGAAAACCAGGCGAACGCATCGCCCACGCCATCCTCCACACCCTGCACACCCTCGCGCACTCCCACTCCCCCAAAACACACAAAATTACCCCCCTCATCCTCAACCCGGCCCCTTCGCCCTCCCCACCACCCTATCACAGATACCGCAGATCTGATACACGCCAACCCTTCTACCACGACCCATCCATCTTCTTCTCGGTCAGAAACATACCGGAAAACATTAATCTGCTAGCACCGTATCTGGATTCGAAACTCCTGGTCTCCCGCGCCCCGAAGAGGGAGCAAGATGCCAAGCTTTTGGCAGGGTACGTGAAGCAAGGATCAAGAGTATTTAGGGGCGTGGAGTGGGTGGGTGTTGTGGAGGTTGTGGGGGATAGGGAGGGGAGGACGGGGACGTGGGGGGTCTTTGATCTTAATGGGGTCTTGTCGTAAGAGACCCGGAACGTTTTACAGTGATTGGGTAGAAGTTACCAGGCTCGAGGCAGGTGAGATATTCGGGTGGTTGTTGTTGTGTTGACGTTGCCTTTGGTAAAAGTAAGTGGGTAACAAGAGCAAACGTGATGAAAGACGGAGGATTAGCCCTGGAGTCCGAGGAGGTTGTGTGCCTCTACTCGGCAAGAAATGGAGCTACCCGACCATGGCAAGTAGCAAGCGCATTGAGCTCGCCTTCTCCCACAGAACAGGTGGGAGCCACCAGTGGGCGCATACCACCCATTCAATACTCGCAATGAGAAGGTTGGTGCTATGCCAAGTCGCGGTGCTATGCCAAGTCGCGCATCCTGTTCACAATAATGTGCTTGAGCATTGGTTGAGATATGAAGTGTCCCTGTATGGATTCAAAACCATCAGATGAATTGTCAGAGTTGTTCCAAAGGCAGGCGTGAGCTGATTGCTGACTAGCGCCATCCGGAGATAGCCTAGCTCCATATGTCATGATGCAGGTGGAATTTGAGATCCCTACATGTCAACCACCCTCATTGAATCGGGGAGGCGTCAAGTCACCAAGTTTACGAGCCCAGCTTCATCAGGGTATTTAAAACGCCCCTTTGTCGTCTCCGCTTCCAGCCGGTGCATGCAGCCTATCATATCATCACCATCGCGCTCTATCCGATGTCCACTATGAACAGAGAGAAGCCGACATATTCTTCGCAAAGCGTAAAGCCTCGAATAATCATCCATGGCGGCGCCGGAAACCTGACCCGAACCACGCTCTCACGGGAACAGTACGCAGCTTACCAGGTATCACTCCGCCGCATTCTAGCCTCGTCATGGGCGCTCCTGAGCGTGCCTGGTGCCAAAGCCATCGATATTGCCACATACGCAGTCTCGCAGCTTGAAGATGACCCGCTTTACAATTCCGGTAAAGGTGCAGTCTTTACCCGTGCTGGCACCATCGAGCTTGAGAGTAGTATCATGGTGTCCAATGGTTACCGCAAACGCGGAGTGAGCTGCATGTTGCTCAAGCATGTCAAGAACCCTATAAAGCTGGCAAGAGAACTGTTGGTGCGGGGAGAAGAGCCGAATGGCGGAGGAGCACAAGACCATTGCCAGTATAGTGGCGGGTATGTGGAGAAGCTGGCTGAAGAGTGGGGTTTTGAGAGGGTCGACCCTTCGTACTTCTATACGGAGAAACGATGGAGGGAGCACAAGAGAGGGTTGAAAGAGAAGGATCACCAATTTGAGCAGTCCCGCACATCTGATTATGTCCCTGATGTTTCGCTTCTGAGCGAATGGGAGCGAACTCACTACATCCCTCTCGGCACTTGTGGTGCTGTTGTCCTGGATGGCTCCGGGGCCATCTGTGTCGCCACTTCTACCGGAGGACTAACGAACAAGCTCCCTGGTCGGATCGGTGATACACCTACCATGGGGACGGGTTTCTGGGCGGAAGAGTGGCAGAATCTAGTGTCATTCTCCAATCTTCCAAAGATCCCTCAGCGACCAGCAACCCGTCTGCCACTTGAACGATTCTCACGAGGCGACCTGTTTAGTTTGGTGAATGACTGTCTTCCTTCTCTATCTCGCCCCTCTCCACCGCTTACAGACTATCGCCCGCCGCCCGCTACACACAAATTGCGTCCAACGCGAACTGCTGTAGCCTTGTCGGGGACAGGCAACGGCGACACATTCATCCGCATGGCGGCATGTCGAACCATCGCCGCAAAGTCCCGCTTCACCGGAGCGCCACTGTCTGATACTGTGAGCTGGATGGCAGGTCGCGGCGGCGAGCTGCAAAGGTCTGCTGGCCACAGATGGGGTGTCACCCATGAAGGTGTCGGCGGAATTATCGGCATCGAGCTCTGTGGCACCCAGTCGTCTGTCGTGTGGGATTTCAACTGTGGTGGCATGTTTCGGGCTTGGGTAGAAGAGGATGGGACGATGAAGTCTCTCATTTTCCGAGAGGACGACTATGATAGCGGACCGAAGTGATACCATCCCAGGAATTCTCTCCAGGATTTGGGCTACGGAAATACCGCTGCACCATGCGACCATCCTATGAGCTCTTCTCCAGGACTTTATTCACATATTCGGCAATAGCCAGCATGCGCTCCTCCTGTAACCTCCGACCGACCAGCTGCACACCAACATGGGCGTAATGGTATATCTGAGGATCGTCTGAGAAATGTCAGTATCCCTGTATCGTCAAGGATTGACCAAACTTACAGCTCGCATGAACAGCCTTGTCCAGCTCATCGATAGCCTGGTAACCCTCGTCCACCTTATCGACACTGCTATCCACATTGGTAATCGGCACGACAACGCTCGTATAGTCCAGAGCGTTTACAACGCCAGTGTATCCATAGTACAAATACCCATTCGGTCTCGCAGCCGGGAAAGGTGCAACAGGCATGATGACAGCGTCAACCGGCCTCCCAGTACCGGTGACCTTGTCTGTACTGTTCCAATACTCCATGTACTCTTTCTTCAGCTGTCGAAGCCTGACGTTGACAGCTGCCATCTCGCTCCCGGTGAACTCTTTCTCGAGGGCGCCAAAGAGCTTAACTTGTTCGGCCATTGGTTCCCCGGACAGAGCGAAAGCTCCTTTTACATCCGCGCCACCGTCGAAGGCCCAGGTCTTCAATGTTTCGTCCATGATCGTCTTGTGGCTTGGAGGCGTCCAGTCAATCACCTCGTGGCCCTGGGCTTTCAACGCCTTCACCACCATCTCGACCGCGCGTCTGACCGGAGGCTGCGGGTTAACAGTCCCATCCGACCTCAACACGCCAAATGCCATCTTCCCCTTCTTGCCGCTTTCATCACCACTGACCAATCGCCGCACTTCCTCCTCCGGCTCCTCTCTCCACGGCATCTCAACAACCAGCGGATCCCTTAACCACGGCTTCCTCCCCAAAACCGCCTTCGTAACGACCCTCAACCCCTCGATACTCGACGCCAACGGCCCCAAAACACTCAATATCGAATTCTGCCCGTCCATCGAATTAGCCATACCCTCATACGGCAGTCTCCCCGTACTCGGCTTGAGTCCAAAAACCCCATTAAAAGCCGCCGGAATCCTGATACTCCCACCAATATCCGTTCCAAACCCAACCACACTCCCTCGCAACCCTATCAGTGCGCCTTCGCCACCCGACGACCCTCCAGATGACAAAGCGCGGTTCTTCGGGTTCCACGTGTAGCTGATGATGTTGTTGACGGTCTCGCCCGACATCAGTGTGTGAGGTACTGAGGTCTTACAAAACAGCACTGCACCAGTGGCGCGTAGATCGCGGACGAGTTCGCTTTCGTAGACACGCTCTTTTCCGGTGTTCTTTCGGCCTTCGAAGGTGCCCAGCCAGCCGATGTAGCCCATGCTTGTTTCGACGTCTTTGACATGGAATTGGTCTTTCAGACTTACGGGGAGGCCGTGGAGGGGACCGAGAGGTTGCTTGTTCTTTGCATAGTGTTCATCTAGTTCTTTTGCAGACGCGATCGCTGCGTCGAAGAATATCTCATGGAGACAGTTTGTCTGAGTTTCGTCAGGCTATACTTTGAGGCTGTTCAGTGTTTTACATACGAGTTGGTGCGCTAGTGCAGCGCGGTGGCAGAATGCGCGTGTTACTTCTTCTGCGGTCCAGCGGCCTGAATGCGTGTTTTTCAGGATCTGCTCGGCGGTGCTTTCTGTGATCTGGATTTCGTTGTCTGAAAGGAATTGCTGGATGTATGACCCTGTGACGTCGAGTTGTTGGTCGTTTGGCGGATCCGTGATGCGCCATTCTGGGGGTATGAGGGCGATGATCGAAGAACGCTTCGCTTCTGCGCGTTCTTGCCAGGTTTGCGTCATTGTGGGTTGTGAATTTTGCAACTGAGTTCCAGAGAGGAAGCTGTAAAGTGCGACTTATCTGTATATATGTATATTCGCTTTAGTCAGCACCGCGGAGGCATACCTAGGTACGGTGGGTCTGCCGTACCTAGGTAGAGGTGGGGAAGAGAGGGGTAGTAGCTGGACGGGATCGGAATTAGTCGTACGTAAAGGGAAGGTCGGTAGATACGAAAAGTACACCAAAATGTACGTTCGTGTTTTCGCATTGTCGTAAGCCATTCATGGACATAGACATGGAATGCTGCACGTTGTAAGTTCAGCCCAATAAAGACTCAAAGCACCAGCCGATCGCGCCACGGGCTGAGGTTTTGATCACAGAGACCTTTTTCAAAATATGCAGACTCAAGGCAAGGAGAAAACAACAGGTTCAATCATAAATGATAAGATATTGACAAGAAGCGAATCACATAGCATCAACAAAAGAGCTCTCATCATCAACCATGATCAGTCCAGTTTCCAATCCAGCCGCCCCGTATCTCCTGTCGAAGTCACCTAGAGAGCGCTGCAGATGGCGTTATACGGCGACTTAGCCCTGTAGTTGCTGTCAAACAGCAACGGGTTGTTCTGAGCCCTCCAGGAATCGGGGTCCCTGATACCCCAGACCGTAAGACCAACGCAGTTGGAGATCTCCGCACATGCCTTGAAAGCATTCACGTAGTCATTCGTGCTCGCGCCCACGATATCCAGCTCGGTGACAGCGCACTCTGGCGCAGCCGCACACAAAACCTGCATGGCAGCCTTGTAGCCACTGGCCTGACCGGCCTGCAAGTGACCCTGCGAGCCAATGCCGTCAATGGGGACACCCTGGCTGCGCCAGTTGCGCACCTTGGAGGCCATGCCAGTCGTCTTGGCGTAGGTGGCGGAGTCGAGGTTGTAGTCATTGATGTAGAGTTTGGCGGCTGGGTCAGCGGCGCGGGCGGCTTCGAACGCAGTGCGGACAAAGCCCTCGCCGAGGACGTTGTAGAAAACGGAGGAGCGGAAGGAGCCGTCCTCGTTGAGAATTTCGTTGACGACGTCCTGGATTGACGTTAGTTATCGGTTGCATACCGTTTTCTTCGGAAGGCACTTACCCAGTGCATGATCTTCCCCTTATACCGGCCCATGACGGTGTTGATATGATTCACCATGACATTCTGCAGCGTCGTGCGATCGTTGATCTGGGTAACCCAGCTGGGCAACTGGGAGTGCCACACGGTGGTATGTCCGCGAATAGTCTTGCCATTCTGGACAGCGAAATTTGCAAGGGCGTCCGCGCCAGAGAAACTGAAGCTGCCGCGGGACGGCTCCGTGGCATCCCACTTCATGCTGTTCTCACCAGTGACAGAGCCAAAATCATCCCTGATGATCTGAGCGTTGTCGGCTCTGGACAGGAGGCCCTGATCAGTGGCTACGCCGACATACTTGCCCCGGGCTTTGAACTTGGCGTCCAGAGAGCAGTTTTCGCCGTGGGAGAAGTTGGGAGTGGATGATGCGCTCGGACGGACTGAGCTGACGAGTGTAGTTGGGGTCGTAGGCGGATTGGAGCTTGCGGGGGGTGCGGAGGTAGGGGTGGGGTTGTTTCCGGAGCCCGGAATACACTGATGGTACCAGGGGTTCTGCTGGAAGCAGTAGTTGCCAGAGGTGCATGTAGTCTCTCCACCCCATCCATTGCCGCCACACTGGCCCCAGACGGGCACGGCGGCGAGGGCCACGGGGGCAGCGCCAGCGGCCGCGAGGGCGACGAGGGTGAAAGAGTACTTCATTGTGAGTAGTGAAGTTGATGCAGGTGGGGGAGAGAAGGTCGAGGAGGCCTGGTATTCCTCTGAGAAAGAGGGGAGGACGAGAAATGCGGTTACTTGGCCGTGAGTAAGAAGGCTCAAGTGTTTGCTACTCCCCCTATTTATATCCACAGAAGCTGCTCCCTCCTGTTGCTTGGAGCCGCTGTCCAGCCTCGGTAGTGGAAATGAAGTTTCGAAACGTTACCCAACTGGGCTCGACTCTGGTCTCGCCAGGGCAAGGTGTGCATGTTAGTGTCCCCCTCGATATTGAGACCCTCGTGTCGGCACGAGGCTGGAGGTGTGGTCGCCACCGTAGCAGTGATGGCATCGGGCATAGTGCGTAGTAACCCTTGTCGGCTGCGAGGCGATACTGTATAACCGTTGGCAGACCACTAGGGTAGCAGTTATACCGGCGGTTGATTCCAGGTCGCAAAGGCCTGAAATCCGGGGAGGGGGGCGCTACGTTAATATAATTCATATATTCCATGCGTGATGGTTCGTGCGCAAGGACGACATTCCAATTATGGAGATGTATTGTTCTTGTGACTTGTTGACCTCCTGTCGTGGTCGATGGCGATGAAGCGGGACCACAACTTGTCGCCGAAGAACTTTCTGGAAACGAAATTTCAGGCGGACTGGTGTTCCGTGGTGCCGTCTACACATGGCTTTGGTGTGGTACCTCCGGCTGCTGTGCGTGGTCAAGTAGGGTCGGGACTGAAACGTGGTGGAAAACAAGGACTGGGCCTCTACCGAATCCCATGCCGATACTGCCTGAGGTGTGCGAACGCTGCATAGCTCTTGGAATAAACATTGTAAAATCGACTGCGGCAGTCTTCCTCATTCGGCCTTTCATCTCTTCGTCCCTTGGTGCCATCCCCGGACCTCATGCGAAGCGCTCCATGCCCAGGTGACTAGACTACGTGTGTGTAGTACGCGACGCCGGACCTGTGACGTTCAGACGAATCTGTGAGTGTGCGTCTGTTTTTGACGACGATGGGGCGAGCAGAGCAGGTAGATCAACATACAAAGGGTGCAATGTAGGTGGACAGGAACAGCCGCTCAGCACTCGAGTGCCTCCAGTAGACTGCGCTAACCTGTGAGCGGCAAGCGCATCGACTAGCAAAACGCTAACCGAACGCGGGTGCTACACTTCTCTCTCTTCGCACATCAACCACAGCACTGAACAAACAGCTACTCCTAACATGTCATGACCAAGCGTTCCCACGACGCGACGGCGGAGCTCTCTTCTCTACCCGTCCCAGCCGAACCCGCCAGTCATGACGATGAATCAGCTGCGGAGGCCGGTGAGCCACACAAGAGGCCGCGAACCTTCATGGCCACCCTAGCGTGCAACAACTGCCGCGCCCGAAAGAGCAGATGCGACGAAGGACGGCCTTGCGGATACTGCCAGGCGTCAGACCTCGTGTGCACCTACCAAGCGCCTAAGCCTACCAAGAAGGACCAGTCCATGGCTGTAGCCATCAACGCCATCCGCAGACTTGAAACCAAGATCGAGAACCTCACTACAGCGGTCAAGGCATCCAAAGTCCAGCAGCTCCCGGTCAGCGGAACTCAGTCGAATGCATCTACGCCATCACACCACAGCCCTTTGCCCGCCGCGGACGCAGCAGTGAGCGTTTTCTCGCCAGCTGCCCCAAGCCGAGCAAGTATCCCCGAGGCCGTACTGAGCCCCCTCTCAGTGGGGACCCCTGGAACTCTTGCCCCGGGTCCAGGCCAGATTATCAACGTTTCTTTCAGTCAACATGGAGTGGCTTCATGGCCTGCCGTCAAAGAGTTACTCCCGCCGGAATTCCTGGCAGCTCGAGCCGCGTTACCCAGAGATTACTTTGTGGAGCTTGAGACCAGCAGGCCTCCTCTTCCCTTCGTAAGCGATTCAGGCATGGAACAGATGACCGACTCCTGGCTGACCGCGCTCCCACTGGCGGCTATCAAGGGACTGTCGGATGCCTACTTCGCCATTTTCAATCGCAATACCCCAGTGCTGGACGTGTTCTTTTACTTTTCCAGCACACTCAGCTCCGCAGTGAACAGCGAGTTCGGTTACGATATCGAGACCTGCTTGGTACTGAATGTTCTGGCCTTGGGCTGTGTAGCGGTCAAAGCGCACAAAGAGGGCAACTTTCCCCTTCCATCCGGCTCCTCCCACATGGGCGATATGTTTGTGCGACCGGACTGGTATAGCCTGGTTGAAGATGGCCCACCTGGCCTGCGGTTCTTCAACGAGGCAAGGAAGCGCTTCGGGTTTCTCATGTGCCAGCACGACCTACCGGCAGCGCAGTTCCACATGCTGTCGACCATCTACTACGCACAGATCCTGCGACCCATAGACTCATGGAGTACTGTCAACCGCGCTTCAATATGCTGCATCAGCATTCTCAAGCGGTCTGAGTCGATCGATTTTGAGCAGTGGGAGGGCGACATGTTCTCCAGGGTCTTCTGGAGCGCCTTGATGTATGAGACCATCATAACCCAAGAGTTCAACCTGCCGCTCAGCGGACTGCTCGAGTACGAAGCTGCCATGCCGATTCCCAAGTTCACACCATGCCCGAGGCCCAAGACGTCTATCTCTGGACTCTTAATCGACGACGACGATGACTCTTACTTCAATTTCCACTTCCTAGCTCAAGCCGCGCACCGGATACTTCTCACTCGCATACGAAATCATCTGTTTTCCTTTGCGGAGAAGCCCTGGTCCCCGGCTCCGAGCATCGTCACAGAAATGCGGCATCAGCTAGAGCAGTGGCGCAGTAATCTCCCAGGGCCTCTGCAGTTCACTGACGAGGAGGAGGTGGAAGACTCCCGGACCCCAGCCCAGGCGATTGCCAGAGCCATGCTGCGCAGTCGCTACTGGATCGCCAGATTCCACATGGGCCGCCCTTTCCTGTACAAGGCGCTTCACTTCCCGCAACACATGACACATAGTGAATACGGCGAGATCAGTGACAGTCTTCGGGCAGGGATGTACTGGCCTGCGGTCCTGGGGCTGTGTGGGCAGATGAGGTCGGCATTTCCAGTCAAGATCGGATTCTGCAGCCAGTTCTTCGGACAGCTCCTGATGTTCCAAGTCATTGCAAGGTCGCCGGATCCCAAACTGCGCGCTACGTTGCCGCAGGGATGGCAGGACTGGGTGCAGGTGATGCTGAATTTCGTCGAGGACTGCGGGAGGGACAGCCCCGGCGTGGCACAAGATGCTGAGTTGCTCAAGTTGCTGTAGGCCCTGGGCGTAGAGACAGGACCATTCCTTTGTCGTATGGAGCAGAAACCCTACACTAACATGCTTCGCCACCAGTGTGGGGAAAATTGAAACCTTAGGTCTTTCGCCAGCCTCCACGGGATAGAGATAGGGCTCTTCAACCAATGAATTCACTTTTGATGCTGTTGTTCGTATGGAACTCAATGCTTGTACGGGACGGCTGGCTACCGTTTGTTGATGTCAACGGTGTTGCCGGAGCCGGCTTAGCACGTAGCTTAACCGCATTAAGCGCCGCGCTTGACGTACGCGATCCCCTGCAGGGCATCTCTCCCAGACTTCGGGGCTTCACCTCAACCATCGACATCGCCCATGACGGCCGCGTAGCCGCCGTCCCCACCTCTCCCGTCGCGCACAGCGCCGAGTTGTGCAATCTGGGATCCAGCTCTGGGATTGACGCCTCTACGCTCCCCGCGAGTGCGTTTTGCGCCCTTCCACGTCCACGACCCCAACGTACCCATATCCCGCGACCGTTCGCCCACTTTTCTTGACGAGCGCAATCTGCCAGGCCGTCTCCACAGCTCCGCTCATCAATTCGTACTTCGGGTCCTTTGGCTGCACACCGCACTCTTGTTGTCTTCTCCTCCACCTTCCCCCAGTCTCGACATGGCTGCCCCAAATGGCCACCCCTCCCCCGCTCCCCTCACCCCACAGGGTAGATGGCGCCGCATGCTGTCAATTACCATGCTGCCAATGCTGCTGATGCTGGTGTACTGCACTTATGGTTCCAATCTGTTCGTCCAAGGGATGGACACGGTCAGATCACAACATCACCAACAGCAACAGGAAGCGCAATTGGCGTCACCAGCACACATATCTTCTCCGCCCTCATCGCAAGCCCCGCAGAATGGCTCGCAGCCTGCTGCCGAAGCTCTATCCAGCCCGTCGCCATGCCCGATGCCAGAGGAGAAGGAGCCTGTGGAGGACTTGTCGATGGCGGCAGTCCTCGAGGCATTGTATAAGCCTCTCCTTCACCCAATCGACGCAAGAAACTTCACCGACGAAGATGGCGGTATACACTTCCTTTCCGGGACACCGCGTTTCACAGAGAAGCTAGGGAAGAAAGTGCTCATCCTCGACATCGACAGCCGCCCCCTCTCCGACAAGGGACAGATTATGGACCCGGAGCTGAGATGGAACACCATACGCCCGCTGTCCGCAGGGATGCTGTCCCACTACATGTACGCCCAAGTCCACGGCTACGACTACAAGTTCATGCGGGCGCCGGACTACAAAGATCGCTGGGGCACCTGGGTCAAGGTCCCTCTCATGAAGGAAGCGCTGAAAACGCACGACTACATCGTCTTCATGGACTCAGATGTCATGTTCCACTACCCACATCTGCCCCTCGAATGGCTGTTGAACTATTGGCACATGACGCCCGAGACGCTGGTCATGATGTCCATCGATCCTGACGAACCGCAGAACTACGATGACAAGGGGAACCGCTACCTTAACACGGGCTTTGTGGTCGCACAGCAAAGCGAGCGTACGCAGGAGATGTTCAAACACTGGGCGGAATGTCCGTCGGAAACCAAATACCCAGGTTGCGGACGTTGGAAAAAGGACTGGGCGCATGAACAAGCAGCTTTCGGGAACTACCTGCGCTATGACTACGATCGCCCCGAGGATATTAAGGTGCTGCCTTGTGCGGAGGCCAACGGTGCTCCGGAAGCGATTAACAGGGGCGGGTGCAAAGGCGTGTTCGTACGGCACTTTTGGGTCGACAAAGGCTTGCTGTCGAAGGGTCTCGCGGATACGGTCATGCAGTATTTTATGCCGAGGTTGCACAAGATGTGGATGGACCCGGCAGCGGAGAATATCATGGATGCGAAAGATCACAAGCTTCAGGGAGCGGAGCTAATGAAGATGAAGCCTGGGGAGAAGGAGGCGATGGAGGAGGAAGCCAAGCAGAACCAGAAAGATGAAGGATATTAGGCATACCCCTGCGCGCGACGACATTTTTTACGATATCCATATTTCGTACTTGCAGCATACGGCGTTCAAGGCATACCCTGCGCATGAGCGGGTTAGAGGGAGGATATTCAGCGTTTCATGGAGTTTTGGAGGTCTATCGCGACATGCGAGACCGGAAGGTATTGTTGATATTCATTCGCTGATATAAGCGCATAGTGATTCATGTTGTTCGTGGCATGGGGATACCAGATATCATTCGTTTCGATTGTAGATATTATAAGAGCAGTGGGTATGAGACGCGTCATATCGGCCCGTCTTTGCAGTTACCTGAATAGATACCCTTAGATCATCCTACGAACATAGATATACATACCACCTTACGTCCCATTTCCTCGCTGCATTTCCACCGACCTGGTCCATTTCCAGGTTTCTCACTTCCAACCAATCAGGGAAGCTCCTGAAGAAATGCCAGAAGCCCTCCGCAATTGTGCGGCTGAAGTTCCCGCTGCAGCAACGTTGAAGCCGCTTCTCCCCTGCGACTCGGAGAAAAGGGCCAAGTTCGAAGATACATCTCACCAAGTCAGATATGTTGCTCGCAATTGACATGGCGCTGATCAACAGCATCTAAACACGACGCTCTCACCGTCCATCCCCACGACAACCCTCCCACCACTCGTCAGCATCAGCGCCATACGTCTTTTTCCTCTCCCGGGTCTCCCCACACACTCCCGGCGAATCGCAGACCGCCGCGTCGTGATGCATACTCTGACTCGCCTGTCGGCTCCACTCTGGCGCGTCTGGCAACAACAGCGATCACAACAGCGACGCGTAGTTCACGAAGCCATAACTCTGCGTTTCTCTCGGTTTCTTAACGTTACACATGCTCCAGGTGTCTCACAGCATATTCAACCTCGTGCGCGTCATACTCGCGGTTATCTGTGGTGCCACCTTAACGGCCCGCAGCGCCCGCAGACCGGGGTTAGTCCCGCCTCCGCATGCTTGACGCTCGGACGTAAACAACAAAAACAAGCTGGCCAGCAACGCCGCACACTTCCCACCTTCTGCACTTCGCGACTCCAAAATCCGACAAGATACACGCTCGACGTACGGCTTGCCATCGCCGACCGGAGCGCAACTCTCACACCTTCGAAAACTCCACCGGCTCGACATCATCACAGACGCACTCCTCTGAGCCGTACGACACCCACTCCACATAACTAGGCATGGACGCCCCTCCACCGCCTCCGCCCCCTCACGGCGCAAACCCAAAAACCACACATGGCTCCGGCGGCCTCCCACCAGGAAACTACGACATCTTCATCATCCCCCCGCACAGCTCCGGCGGTGGCTTCGTATACCTGCCCTCGCTGTCCGTACAACGAAACTCGTTCATAGCAGGCGTAGCAAGCACTGTTGCTAGCATCGCCGTGTGGAAACTGCTCGAACCGACCGTGAAACAGTATTTCGTACTCGTGGCCGCGAGCGTGTCATCTGGTGGAAATGGCGTAATGATACTGGTCGCAATTGTAGGGTTGGCCGGGTGGGCGTGGGGCAAGACTCAGAGTGCGGGTTTGGGTGGAGAGGGAAAGGGAAGCGGTCCTGGAGCTGGTGGTGCCGGCGCCGGTGCTGGAGCGGGATATGGGGCTTCGTCGTCGCAGAGTGGTGCGTTTCCGGGGGCTGGGAGTCCGCCGCCTGGAGGCAGTCAAGGTGGTTGGGGAGGTGCTGGGCATAGGCATACCGGGAGCGGGGGATCGGGGTTTGGGAGTAGTTGGGGAGGCGCGCCGCCGAGTCCGGGTGAGGAGCCGGATTGGGCAAAGGCAAGGGCAGAGAGGGAGGCGAGGAGGAAGAGGGAGGAGGAGGAGAGGAAGAAGGAAGAAGAGCAGAAAAGGGAAGAGGAGAGAAAACGAGAAGAGGAGCGGAAGCGGGAAGAGGAGAGGAGAAAAGAGGAGGAAAAGAAAAAGGACGAGGAGCGCAAACGAGAGGAGGCAAAGAGACAAGAAGAAGAGCGGAAACGAGCCGAGGAAGACGCGCGACGGAAAGCAGAAGAACAGAAACAGAAAGAAGAAGCTGATCGCATCGCCAAGGCAAAGGCAGAAAAGGAGAAGTGGGAGAAGATGCGGGCGAGAGAACGGGAACAACGAGAACGCGAAGCTCGCCAACGTCTCGCAAAAGAGAAGATGGAGAAAGAGAAAGCAGCCCGCGAAAAAGAACAACGCGAACGCGAAGCCCGTGAAGCTGAAGCTCGAGCCAAAATCGAAAAGGAGATCCGCGAGAAGCTCGAAGCGGAGCAGCGCGCCAAAGCAGAAGAAGAAGCAAAGAAAAAAGCGGCTGAGGAGAGGGCCGCCGCGGATGCCGCCGCCGCGAAGGCAAAAGCAGACGCTGAACGCGCTGAACGGCTCAAGGCCGCTCGCGAGCGCGCACAGCGAGATCGCGAGGCAAGGCTCAAGTCCGAATCCGCGAAAGCTGCGTCTCCGCCCCCTTCAGATCCCGGTATCAACTTCACCGCCCGACGTTCAACCACATATGGCGGCGTCGGAGGCGGCGAGAGACTTGACCCGTACGCAGGCGCACGCAGTCCTCCTGCTACTGCAACCGACCCCTCCGTCACCTCCGCTGCCTCAACGCCCATCAGAGCCACTGTGTCTCCTAAGAAGACATACGAAAAGCCCTCCGCGAAGTCCTACGTCGGCACCGAAACCGAGACTTCCTCTACTTCCCGTCCAACACCTCCCCGCGCCACTTCGCACATCTCCTCCGCGTACTCCGAGTCCTCATACGCAACATCGGCTTCTCAGAGCACCGCGCGCACTACACCTCCTCCATCGCAACGCGGGCCGTACTCGACATCCGACCCGGACAAGATCCAAATCAAAGCCGTGTTCCTCTTCACCGACTTGTTCCCGAAACCCGTGGCGCAGCTGGTCGCGGGTATTGGTAATGTGACTGATGGCCTGATCCTGAAGGTTGTGAGCGAGGGTTTGTTCATCGATGATGATGTTCGCGGGGTGGCGCAGAGGGAGTGGGATGTTAAGGCGTGGACATTGAAGTTGGTTGAGGTGAGTCTTTTCCTTCTTTTCCCGTCTGTTCCTCCTCCTCCCTGCTCTCCAAGACACTTACGGTGCCTATGCTAATGAGACAACGCAGACCGGCGAGAAGAACGGCAAACACATCCTGCGCGCCTCGATCCGTGACCGCGATAACAAGCGCTACGTCTTCATTCTTGATCAATCCGAGAGCTGGAAGCTGGCAAAGGGACTCCAGAGGCTTAGGAAGGGAAGCCAGGTCAGGAGCCTTGGGAACGGACAGATTGCGCCCGGGGAATTGGCAAGGATATTTAATGCGATCCCGCCGATTGTCTAGGTGTTGCCAGGGGTGGTAGAATGTGGACTTCTCCATTACATTCCAAGGAGTACAAGGCCGATCGAAGGACAGAGTACCGAAGCGACGCAATGACCCCCAACAACAACGCGCAAAACCCACCAACATTACGAACACCGCACACCCTACAACGTCCTACCGCACCGCCTTCCTATCCGCTTGTTCTCTCAATTCTTTTTTCCTTTTGCTTGTCGTCGCTTCATACCCCTCGTTATTCCACGTTGTTTCTTGAGCAAGGCTGTACATATTGCATGCATGTTTGGCATCAGCGATGGAGTTGTGGAGTCAAGCGTTTGAGATTCCTCCCGTTCTTTAGAAGTGTGAAGAGCTTGATGAGTATGATGTCGCAGAGGTATTTTTGCGCATAATGCACGCTTGTCCAGAGCAGAGTGCACGCTGTCTTAGTCAACAGTGATCCACCAAGCCTTGTCCCGTCGCATAACGCAACCTCGCTGTCATCATACCCTCTCCTCATCCCCTTCACCAGCCTTCACCTTCTCCCCATCCTTCCTCCTCCCTCCATCCCTCCCTTTACCACCACCGCCTCTCCCACCCCTCCCCTTCCCCCGTCCAGGCCTCCCCTTCTTCCCATCCCCAACCTCCTTCTCCCACGCTTCAACATCCACAACCGTGCCCTCAGGCAGCACCCCATCCTTCATCAAAACCTCCCAATTCCCCTTCGCTCTCCTCTCCACCTTCTCAAAGAATTTTGCCTCAAGTACACCCTTCTCATTTCCTTCAGTCAAGATGACCCCATTCTCACTCTTCCAGAACTTAATTCCTGCATCCAACGCCTTCCGTACATCCACGTAAATCAACACCGTAGACGAATTGCGCATCCCAGAAATCACAGGCGGTTGCGCTGCTTCAGGGCTGTCGGAAGCAGGAGGTTTGGTAAAAGACGACGGCAACCCAGCTGCAAAATGAACATGATTCCGTCCCATCTTTCTCAGGCCCCCCGATTGCAGGATGAGTTTCCAGGCGGCGTCGTTGGTGCCGTGAACGCATACAGACGGTACATTGCCGGCCTCCACGGTGATGGGGGTCAGCAGGTCTGTGGCGTCGACGGCGAGGGAGTGACCTTGGTTGGCGCGGATGAGGTAGTCGGATGGGGAGTCCGATTGTTGATCGGTTTCTTCAGGGATGGTGGAGGGGACGGGCGTAGACGAGCCTGACGGGAGAGAGGTCGCGGGGATGAGAGAGAAACGCTGTTTGTCGTTCGTAGCGACGATGTCTTTGAGTTCTTGGAATGTGATGTTGAGTTTGCGGAGGGACGGGGTGTCGAGCTGATGATGTTAGTATGGAGATAGACTTGTGTCGTATATTCAAAGGGTTCATCAATGGTTTTACTGAAAATGGAATTCAGAAAACAAGAAACGGAATCACTCACAGCTTCCTGAACATTGACCCACCCGCCCTTCGCCAGCTTCAACCCCTCCTTCTCGGCCCCATGTCGAAGCAACCAGCTCACTTTCCGTGACACTTGCTGGTCACGTGGCATATCCCTTGGGTTGCGCCCTCCTCTCCCGCGACTAGCACTGGACATTGCGGCGTGCGAGAAGGTGCGAACTCGGATAAGGGTATGGAGAACAATCTTGACGAGATTCTGTTAGGTTGGTAGTAAGTACCAAGACGTTCAATATTCTTCTCTTCCCCTTCGTGCTTTGGAGGGAGAAATGGAGTTGCTCGGGATTTGACTGGGGTGCAATGTAGCTGGCTTTCGGTGTGGTCGAGTCGAGTGGGTATGGCGGTGAAAGGTGAGGAAGGATGATGCAGAATGAGTCTATCACGGTAGGGCTGGGGTTTTCAAATTGCTGCGCCACAGCGCACGGATGGGGAAGGCGCGATGCCAATCAAAAGCAGGCTGCGCCACACCGAGCACCAGTGGAACTATTTGGACCCAAGCTACGAATACTTATCGTGATGCAATTACTACATACAATGGTTCCTAACGCTCACTATCGGCGGACTGCAAAATACTTGACACATGACACCGGGGTATACGGCGCTCCAATTAAACCGGCCGACCCGCAATCCAAAGCAAGGACTTTTACACCAATAAAAGCGCATATTCGCCTTCCAGTCTTGAGGGTATCTCGATGCCGACACAAAGGCCGTCGCGTGCACAGTTAGTCATGAGTGAAACATGAATCCAGAAAAGCGCATCGAGCGTTGTAGCCAGCACAGCTGGAGAAAACCAGTAACGGTGGATGTACTGAAGTAGATAGAGGGCGTTTTCGTCGCCGGCTCGTTGTGTTTTCGGTTGAGGCATAATTGATGGTTCATCCCTCCTATCGCCAGCCCGGCATGCTCCCCGGGTGTACATTTGGGTTACCGCTGAACCCGGTGCCGACTCCGCTCAGACCAAGGCTCTGGTCCATGAAGGTGTTGGCCCATTCTTCTCCGCCCATCAGGTCATCAAAGCTGAAGGCGCCGGTCTCGGGAGTGTTGACAAGATGCGGGTTATGGGGAGTGGTACGTGGAGGGAACCGTCGAGGGCCCTGTTGCTGGGCGCCCTGCATCAGATACATTGGCATTGGTCCGACTAACTCGACATCGTTGTCAGCGGGTCGTCTGGGTCCCATAGTTGGCATCACTCCTGTCGCGAAACCCCCATTGTTGTGTGCAGCGTCACTAGAAGCACCGAATGGCATGGCTTCGACGCTGGGTGAGGCCTCCTCTCTGAAGTCTTGGGGCCGGCTGTTCTCGAATGTCGTCATTGGCTGGTTTGGGTACGCAAACGGGTCTGTCGAGGGAAACATCATCGCATTGACATCGGACAGCGGCACGTTCAGATTTGCGCCCATATAGTTGCCTCCAAGCGGAGCCGCAGCGAAGGCGAGTCCTGTATGTTGTGGTGGTACAGGGCCGGGCGGCACGCCATATGCCCCAAGCTGGGGCGCCCTCGGGCTGGGTAGGCCTGGCGCTGTTTCGAAGAAGCGCGGGGTGCTCTGAGGCGGAGGATGTCCATACGCCACATCACCCGCAAAGTTGCCAAGCGGGTGAGGAGGCACAGCCATAGTAATGCCTGCTGTACGCTTGCTGTCCGGCATCGTCTCCGGGAAGGTACTCGCTCGTCGCAAGCTCGCGGCAGCAAGCTCGTTTCGATCCATGGCAGGACGGCTCTGTAGTACGTGGGGGGAACTCCCTTGGCGCCGCTTCTTGTTCGCCATGTTTTGGACATTTTGGGTGTTTTTGATCCTCTCAGGGAGGCGCTCGAATATGAGCTAGATTGTCAGCAGGGGCAGAAGATTGCGAGGAGTACGTACATTCAGTGTGGCCGTGCACCTATCTGCGGCCATGCTCTTCTTAGCAAAATGAGCCAGCACTTCCTTGCCGTCCAACGCCTCTCGAAATAGCTCTTGGCTGCCGGTCATATCTGGATTCTCCAAGACATAATAGAGAATGGATATAATGGCGAAAAAAGTGGTGTACATGGAGAACCAGTATGCGCCATACAGTAGCCGGCGCCGTTTCATCTCCACTGTAATGTGTATGATGTTGCGCGAGACATTCACGCAGGCCGAGGCACACGCGAACGCTCTCGGATCGATGGGTTTGCTTTGGTACGTCTGCGCGACGTAATGCAGGAAAGGGCGATAGAGCAGGAGTTGAGCATGACCGTATCCCATGCGGAGGAGTTGCTGCGCCCTGAAGAAGTCAGTCGCATTGCGCAGTGCCGGAGTAAACATCACATACCTCATTATGGTCTGCGGCGGGTCGCCGCCTGGTCGGAGAGCCATTGGGAGTTCGTCCAACCACCGCTGAAGATCTTTTTCGAGCTCACGGATCTCGGAGTAGCTGACCGAGTATGAGACTGCGTTCTGTCCACCAGCATGAGTCCCTTTGATGGGATAGACAACCTTGCAGATCTTTTCCAGGATGAGAACGATCTTGGTGTGGGCGTTTGATGCGGCCAGTATGGAAAGGGTGCCTTCAGGCATCGGACGTATCTCGGTTTCGGTGATGTACTCGTCGTCCACTTCGGCGGGATGCTCCTGATCGACGTCTGAATCGTCCAGGAAGGTCGGAAGCCCAAGCATCACCCCGACATAGATATCCATTTTCCGGATTGTCCAGAAGAGTCGCTTGCGAGTCTCAGATTCGATAACCGAAAAGTTGACATTGAACGAGCGATGGAGTCCTTGGCGGAGGGCAGAGCGCAAGGCGACGCCGACGTAGGCATAACAAGTCGAAAGCTTGGCTGAGGATTGCAGGAATTGGATCATGAAGACAATGGCTTGCAGGGAGGTCAAGTCTCTGCAATCTGCAATGTCCAACAACTGGCGTGATGCTTTGAAGTACTTGAAGCTATGGCATGTCAGCAAGTCAATGCATCCATGAAAAGATGCCCATACCCATCGTCAATGCAGGCTTCGTAGCCCGTCTCATCGGACCCTGCGTCGCGTTTAGAGAACAAGGTACCCAGGGCCAGAACAGCGTACAATAGCGGCAAGAATGTATTTTCTGCATTTCCATAGTTTTCCGATGGAACGTCGTATATGCGATCCATAGACCTGTAAAAAGACGGAAGATGCACCACTCGCATCAACGCTCCAGCGTCAATCAAGGCATTCTCACACAATACCCTCGCTTCCTCCTTTGTCGGGAGGTCCGTCCCCGCTGGCAGTGTCGTAGCATGCTCGACAGGCGACTGGTGTGCAGACGCTGGCGAGTCAAAGACCTGGGAAAGGGGACGGCGATACCTGACAAAGGGTGAACTCCCTGGGGAGGGCGGCATGATGATGTCGCCTGTCTGCTGCTGCAACCGTCTCATGAAACTGAGTCCCGAAGAGTGGCCGTGATAGTCCCAGTTGCCCTCTTCATCCAGATCCAGCTGCCCGGTTGCCCTGACCATGGACTCGAGGTGCGAGTCTTGGGGCTCATCAGCAGGCGTATCCTGCGGGCGCGGGGGCAGCGGCGCCTCTGGGTACGGTTGCTGAGGCTGCGGGGGCTGCGGGGGCAGCTGGGGTCGCAGGCCACGCATAGGGAGCTGGGGAAGCAACCCATTCTGCAGAGGCACATCGAGGCTAGGATCGTTGAGGTCCAAGGTGGGAAAGACAATGGTGAGGATGGCCTTAGCGCGCTTCAGCTGCGTCTCCAAAGCCTCGACATACTGCGGGGCAGCGTTACGGCGTCGATTCGACGGCTGATCATAGGTGCAATCTGCACATGTCAATAGGGAGTTGATTCAATGGAGGATGCGGTACGTACCATAGCTATAGACGGTGCAGTGAGTGCAGGGCTGCTTGCCGTCGCATTTGATCTTCTTTCTGCGACACTCGTCACAGGCACGCGTCACCCGACGGCGCTTCTGCATTTGCCCGATGACGGGCTTCGGAAGCTGCTGCTCAGAGGCATCTTCGGTAATTGGGGACGGCTGGTCGGGGTCGTCGGCACGGTCGGGAGCATCGGTTTGGCTGTGGTCCTGAGGGGTGTCGACAGTGCCATCATATGGGTGGCTTAGGGTGGAGGCTGTGGCGTGTTGGTCCGCCGTCTCTGGGGCTGGAGCGGCCATGGAGAGTGCATGGAGAAGGTGGACGGCATCAGCAAAGGCAGGGTCCGGCAAGGCTAAGAGGGGACGAGAGGGGACAGCTTCAATATGGTGAGTAAGCAGACGGATGTCCTTTTTAAGAGCCTGCCAGGAGCGGACCTGAAGTGTGCAGCGTCGGGGTAGCGCAGATGGAGCGCTCACGGTGGAGTCAAGCAGTCGTCCCGCGAACTGACCCAGCGAACCCTAGCGCAGGAACTATCTCCGCGTGTCGGTAAGCCACACAACAGGCGGATGCTGGGCGTGGGTTGAAGAACTTGAAAGTGTGCAGAAAGCTGCTCCTCGGCGCCCAGTGCTGCCAGGCTCGGCACGTCAACAAGCAAGGGTTTCAGTCTGCTGTCAGTACCCCTCCGGTGAAGGTGATGTGATGTGAGGTGTTGCAGACGGAGTGAAGAGGAGTCGATGACGCTCTCTCTGCCAAGGGCCAAGCGGCATGCCCCCTCGCTTATCTGCAGCGCGTGGCGTAATGGGAAATCCGCGTCGTGCCGTTTTCCGCAATCGCTCATACGGCGGCTCATACGGCGGAGCCAGCCTTGCCCTCCCTCCTCTTGGCCGCCATGCTGCCCGGCTCTTGGAATCTGCCAGGACATGTCCTCTCCGCTCCCCGCTCCTGGCGTACCGCTGCCCGATCTTCCTTCTCCTTTACCAAGGCGACGAACAGATGCCCAGCCGTACTCTGAATAGCGAGTGTAGAGAAAACGCACGGCTTCCTCGCCCTCCGGTTCAGCAGCCTCGTTGGGCCAAGCTCTTCTCCCTGCTCCGCTTCGACCAAGGCTCCGTTCCGCCCTCACGCCTCTCCACCACTCAAGTCTCAGCTCCCCCAATCGACGCACTTTATCCGGACCCACCACCGAGGTCACAGCTAAAGCTGTGTACCAAGGTGCTCCTTTGTACTGCACAGGTACCCAACTGCATTTCATCATGACAAGCTTTCGCCCATGAGGTCGTCCATCGATCGGCAGCGTAGCCCCGTCATCTCCCTCAATGGCAGGGCGTGTCCCGATCGTTTAATTGGAGTCGATGTGCGTATTGAAGTTGCGGAGCCGTGAATTATCGTGGTCTTCTTTCAACTCTGCCCAGCTCAAATGTAGACTTAACAAGAATTCAAGCTTTGATCCCCATACTTCCGCTCGCATGGACAGAGGTCGCGAGTACCGAGATAGGGTTGATCCGCCCGATTACGCGGCCTCGGAGCGCACCTCATTTAGCGGTGGCTCCTCATCCTCTTTTGGGGCTGAAAACATCCTTGCATCGGCCGTACCGTGGCGTTCTCCGCTCTTCTCCTTGGCATTCACAGTCTTGAGAGCAGTCCAGGAGAGGTTTCGTAGCAGTCTTGAGTCGGGATATGCTGCGGGGTATAGTTGTAGCACATCCTCGCATCCTTTTCGTTGCGAAGACGGAGTGGTAGACACGCCGAAGTTGACAACATCCGCTGGTGAACGAAACATTGAAGTTGATCCCCTGCTGCACACATCAGGCCATATGCAACAAAGGATCGCCCCATCTGCAAACTCCGACATCATACCCATGACGATGGATACGAGGACAGGCCAACATGCTTCGCTCCCATCCTCCTCTTCCAAGCAGATGCCACACATCTGCCAAGCAGTACTTGGTTGGGCGCAAAGACAGCTGATCATGTTCCAGCCGACGAAGCGGCTTTAGAGAGTTAGGACGAGGACAGCCGGGTATAGTATAGCCAAAGACACGGTGGGCATATATTCCTGACGTTCCGATCTGTTAGGGAAACGTTCTGTGAACAGCCGTGTCCAGAAGAGGCATCGACATCGTTTTCCAAGTCGGGGCGTCCCTGGCATAGAGACAACGCTCACGACGTAGCTGGGGTCTAACAATCCGTGAGTCCTGGCCGTATCATCCATCTGAACTCATAAGAACGCATATCGACCTCGAACCGGAGTGGAAACATTCTGGATGCTGTGACGGATCCGCCGGCCCTTGATCTCACCGTTATGGCTCTGTCAGCCATCCTCCGTACGTGCAGGCGTCGGCGTTGGGACTTCACGGTGGGAGTCTGTGACCATGGTCTGCGAATGAAACGGCGACAATTTCCTGCACATAACGTAAACGGGGCCACCAAATGTACGTTACGGATCAGCTTTTGGAGCTGTTTTATGGCACAATTATGAGCGAGACTCTGTCAACGACAGTCTTAGTCGGATGGAGTGAGATAGGAGAGAGTATCGGCGATAGTGCACATACTCATTATTGCGGCAGCAGAGTGGGTGGCGGAGCAGTGTCAGTATTCAGCATCAGGATCGAATGTTTGACGAAGATAATCCTCTCGAAGTCGAAGAAGTCAGGGTACGTGAGGTATGTCGGTGGTGTTCTGTCTGGTGTTGGAGTCCCAGATGTAGTGGTGGGCGCTAAGCCGCTTTCGGCCTCGGCTACTTTGGCCAAGAACCTCCCACACAGGAGGATTTCAATCTCGAACACCTTCTTTTCGACAGCCCACGACTAACCACCAGCACATCCCACCACCCGCACACGAGCACGATGTCGTCCTTCGAACCGGTCATCGTGTATGTATACCCATCGCCCGCGCCGGAATCGACCGCCTGCCCGCCGCGCAACCCGCCTCCTGCGATACCGTGGCGCTTGATATGGACCATGGCTGACTTCTTGTAGCATTGACGGCAAGGGCCATCTGCTCGGCCGTCTGGCCAGCACGGTCGCGAAGCAGCTGCTCAACGGCCAGAAGATCGTGGTCGTCCGCTGCGAGGCCCTCAACATCTCCGGAGAGTTCTTCCGCGCGAAGCGTACGTTCGCACATCCCCGAATACCGACGAGAGCACCCTACGTCCACTGGAGGAACCGAATAAAGGATGTTGGAGGATGGACTGCAATGCTCTCGGCGGCATGAAGAATCAGGACTCCTGGCTAACCGGATGACAGTGAAGTACCAGGCCTTCCTCCGCAAGCAGACCCGTTACAACCCCACCCGCGGCGGTAAGGCTCCCGCGACGACATAACAGAGCACATTCTAATGATGCTCAGGTCCCTTCCACTTCCGCGCCCCCTCCAAGATCTTCTGGCGTACCGTCCGGGGTATGATCCCTCACAAGACCGCCCGCGGCGCCGCCGCCATGGAGCGCCTCAAGACCTTCGAGGGCGTCCCCCCTCCCTATGACAAGAAGAAGCGTGTCGTCGTTCCCCAGGCCCTCCGCGTCCTCAGGCTGAAGCCCGGCCGCAAGTACTGCACCGTCGGCCGTGTCGGACACGAGTTCGGCTGGAAGTACCAGGACGTTGTTGCCAGGTATGTCGTGAGGAGGAAGAGAGAAGAACAATTGCTGACAGGGTCACAGGCTCGAGGAGAGGAGGAAAGTCAAGGGCGCCGCCTACTACGAGCGCAAGAAGGCCGCACGGAGGCAATTGGCCGAGGCCAAGAAGACGGCGAACGTCGACGCCAAGGTCAAGGAGCAGCTTGCCCAGTACGGATACTAGGAGTAGGCGACGAAACGGGATGGATTCTGAAACGGTTGAGGACGTGGGTCGGCGCTGTATGCATTGGTCTCATGGGATTCTTTCAACCTCAATCATATTTTCGACGGCTCGAATAGGTGTCCTGGCAAAAAGAGCACATCAGGTGCTCGCGCGTTCAAGGGGACTTGTTCAAGATCGGCCAAATATCTCTGATACTCACCCACGGGTAGACGAATGAACTTCTTAGAGATATGCGGCCAAGTAATGTGATGGGAGTTGGTCTGGACTGGTAACAATTGACTGAGCTTTGGGTTCTCAGTACGTGCAGCGCCTACCCTGAAATGTTGTTTTTGTCTTGCGACTTCTGTTTGAATTGGAAATGTTGCTATGCGCTCTAATTCCGCAGCGGAGCGTGTTGGCTGCTCGCGTTGGGGCGGGCCGATGTATGACGCGGTCGGGGACAAGGAGGGCCAGGGTCGACCTCGGTCCAGCTCAGTGTCCCACTCTCCCGACAGCTTCCCCAGCTTTAAACGCTCCGCCTCCGCACCGCGCCAGGAGCTTGGTTGTGTTGGCACAGCTGGGTATTCGACTGTCGAGGACACCATTGCTTATTACACAAACATGTCGCCCATCGACCGTCTGCAGAAGTTCGCTTCCCACTTCACCTCGCACCATGAGGCAGCGCCCGCCATCCATCCCGGCGATAGTCACTCCTACCACCACAAGCACAACTACCATCCCCTGAGTCCGACGGGATTCCTGTGGCGAGCTGCCCAGATTGAGCCTGATGTATGAGTCTCGAAGAGATAGTTGTGCAGAACAATGTATCAGGACAATAGCTGACAAGGCTCCACAGGCAACGGCCATCTACCACGTAACTGCAAACAACCAAATCCTACGTCGATCCTACATCGAGACGGCAGATCGAGCACGAGGACTAGCCTACTACCTGCGTCTGCACGGCTACAAGCGCGTCGGCATTCTCAGCACCAACACCCCCGCCTTCCTCGAATCCATCTTCGGCATTGCAGCTGCGGGCGCCGTGTCAGTGGGCGTGAACTATCGTTTAAAGACCGACGACATTGCGTACATCTTCGAGCACTCCGAAGTCGACTTTATAATCGCGGATTTCGAATTCGCACATCTGCTCGGCTCGTTCAGAAAGGCGCATCCCAATGTGCCTGTCCTCGTGGACAACGACACTGACGCCACTGAAGGCGAGCTCTCAGGACCATTCGACGATGCGGTACTAGAGGGACTTCGATATGATCGCGAACACGGTGCGAAGGGGTGGGCTGACCTCGCAACCCTTGCACAGAGTGAAGACGATGTCATCGCGCTTGCATACACCAGCGGAACAACTGCGCGCCCCAAGGGTGTGGAGTACACGCATCGCGGATGCTATCTCGCCGCTTTAGCAAATGTCATCGAATCCGGCCTCAACTACCACAAGGGTCGGTGTCGTTATCTCTGGACCCTGCCCATGTTTCATGCAACGGGGTGGACGTTCCCCTGGGCCATTACCGCGGTGCGGGGAACGCACTATTGTCTCCGCAAGATCGATTATCCCGAGATTTGGAGGCTGTTGAAGACGGAGAAGATCACGCATTTCAATGCCGCGCCGACCGTGAACACGTTACTATGTGCCGCCAAAGAGGCCGAGCGCTTGGAAGACCCTGTCCGCGTCACTGTCGCCGCATCCCCACCCTCCGCGTTCCTGTTCGAGCAGATGACAAACCTAAACCTCCACCCAGTGCACGTCTACGGACTGACCGAAACCTACGGCCCGATCACAAAGGGGTACCACATGCCCGAATGGGACACTCTCCCCGAAAAGGAGAAGTTCGCGCGTATGGCGAGACAGGGTCATGGTTTCGTAGCGTCGTTGCCCGCACGCGTTATTAAGACCGAGCAGCCGCCAGGCATGATCATCGATGTTGAGAAGAACGGGAAGGAGATTGGCGAGATCGTGTTCGAGGGCAATATCTGCGCAAAGGGGTATTACAAAGATGCTGAAGCTACTCAGAAGCTTTGGGAAGGAGGCGTGAGCCATTCGGGGGATTTGGCGGTTTGGCATCCGGATGGCGCGATCCAGATTCTGGATCGTGCGAAGGATATCATTATCTCTGGTACGTTGATGGGAAGGAGAACGCCATAAAGAGATCTGCAGCGCTAACATCCCTCCCAGGTGGTGAGAACATCTCCTCAGTTGCCCTCGAGTCCATGCTCGCCACACACCCCGCCATTCTCGAAGTCGGCGTCGTCGCTGTGCCGGATTCGCACTGGGGCGAGCGTCCGAAAGCTTTTGTCACGGTGAAGCCTGATCAAGGTGCAGTGACAGGCGAAGACGTCATCAACTGGGCCAAACACAAGAGCGATATTTCCAAGTTCATGGTACCTAGGGAGGTCGAGATTGTTGCGGAACTGCCGAAAACGAGTACCGGCAAGTTGAAGAAGAATGTCCTGAGGGAGTGGGCGAAAGGCCGGAGGGATGTTAAGTAGATGTATGTTGATGAGGAACGGGAAGGAATGAAGACGGATCGGGAGAGGAGTGGAAACAAAGTAGGGACGCAATGGTTGGGATGGGAGGGTATACCCCTTTGTTTTGTTACGATTGTGAGGCTAAGGCTTGTTTAGCGAGCGTGATGATCTGGTTGTAGATATGTATGCTTGTAATTATTGAAGCCGGACGTCTAAGAATTTGCATGAGAGACAGCAGAGTGGCGATGAAAAGCGCTAAATTATCCACATTCATGCGAAGATCGTTTGTAGAATGATGAGATCTTCATCATCACTCCTACAACATGTATACTTGCCTCAAAACTTGGAACCTGGTCGTCATCTCGACCTCGTTGGCGGATATATAAGCCACCCTTCTCAATCTCGGGTCCCCCTCTCCTTACACTCACTCGCGTCGCTGAGCTGGTCCCGTCTCAAAAACTAATCCAGGTCGCAAGAATGTGCAGACTGCAGAAGAAATCGGCGCGCTTCTTGTCGGCGGTCATGATCTGCGTGTGATATGCGAATATGGTGGTGAAAATGATTACTGATACTTTTTTTGTTACATTCTCCATATAACGGTTAACGATGATCTGCTAAGTTTAGGGGGTATATAAATTACCTTCTCCCAGCGCGCTGGCTATGCTCACGTCTATAAATATGCCTCTACCAAAAAACTAAGAGGAGAACGACTGATGTTGTGTGGTTCTACTTCTCCAAAAAAAAGGCCAGGCGCACACTCATGTCCACGGTTGTTGTGTTTGAGGGTCCTGTTGGAAACTTGGATGTCGATGTGGGAGGTGTAATAGTTGAGTCTAGAATATACTTATTGGATGGAAAGTGATGATAATGACCGAACTGTTGTAATCATCAGCATCCCAATGTTATCTTCAATGAGAAGGGAAAGAGGAGCCCCTGGGAGAGGCGGGGTATAGAAACCCCTCATTTCCAGTCTCTTTTTCTCACCTCACACATTCACGAAGTTGCATCTACTCAAAAATACTATTGATACCAAGTTATGTTCGTCGCACCTGACTTTTCAAAACTGTACCTTTCCTGGTGAATGGCCGCAATTATGGTGTTCGTGCTGTCAAAATTGACTCTTGGATGTTGATAATTGGAACATGTGATTGACAAAGAGGACAAGCGCAGTAAAGAGTATATAAACCCCGGCTCTCGGCCTCTTTTTTCTCCTACTACACTTGTGCGCCTGGCCACGACTTCAAAAAAAGACCACACGAACACTCATGTTTGCGGCCAGTGTGGTCTCAAAACGTCATAGCCCCAGCCTATGTCGTTGATTTTCAACAAGTGGATGGAACAAGGGGAGTCTCGTGTGAGGGGTGTCAATGGTCGTGATGGTAACCATTATCAATTGTTGTATAATGACTTATCTTGAATGGTTAGAGGGAATAGGGGAAAGGGAAAATATAAAAGCCCCTTTCGCGCGCGGTTTTGCTTTCACATTCAAGCATTTGGAGATTCAAAATGGTCTCCTCAGCGATGCCATGTGGTGGCGTCCTCCGTGTTCAAAAATGGAAGCTCTCCTCATTCATGTGCGGGCTGTTGGAGTAGGGTTAATCCGCAGAATTCACCTCATGTTTGCAATCGTCCCTGGAAGACGATGGCGGTTGCCGAAGAGCGAGACGGGAAAGGGTATATAAACTTCTCTTCGTCTCCTGGATCTTTCCTTCTCACTGTCGCCACTCATCGTGATCAAAAATTAGCTACAAGAGCGCTCATGTTTGCAGCATTTTCCTCCCTCGCAAACGTTCGCGCCAAATGATATTAGCTCTTGTCAATCTGCCGACACAAATGGCAATCTTCAGCGCTCTTGGAAATAATATAGGGCTAGGGATACCCGGTTGTGCGCGCAGTAACGATGATGATAGCGACAATCATCATCACCCTATCGCGAAGTGGAAAGTGGGAGCCATCCCTGCTTCCTCTTCTTGTCCTTGCCAAGTAATCGCAACCACGGCAGGTGCCATCCTACCATGTACCTGCAATTACTTCCCGAGGTCAGTGTATGACCGCTGCATGACTTCTTGATTTTCTCGATTCATAACTGTACCCTTTCCGTTGCAGATTGCGGATCTGTGAGTACGCCGCCTGCACAGCACAGGCACCAGCATCCGCAGCATGATGGACTCGTCAAGTACGCATATCCGCTCCCGGATGCACATGGATGCGCGTGTATAGTCTGGCTCGCTTATGTAAGGAGCCGTATACTTCCGGTGCTAACCTAGGTATGGGCAGTACCTTGTACAGCATTGTGCACTCAACGTCCGCGCTATCTTTAGGTGAACGGCTTTGTACGAGGCCTTTGAATACCGCTCGGATGTTATTGGTCGACTCCTCCATTGTTCGCTCTAGGATCATGTCTCGATTAGCAAAGACAAAGAGCACCAGCTTTCATCAAACAATGAAGCGGCAAAGGGGCGCCTCAAAGACAACCCTCAAAGAGGCATTGTCTAAATGGCAAACAAAAAGGTACACGGCTACACCTCAACAACTCCGACATCTATGACCCCGAATGATACAAGATGACACCCGCATAAATGGCACAGATGGTACAGCTGGATCAGACGTTCAACGAAGCTATCAACCGTGCCTTCAACGACGTGAAAGATGCGAAACAAATCTACGACAATATTATCGGACAGTTGATACAACATAATACAGCGAACGAGAAGAAGATTGCAGACTGCTATCTGGCCGCGACACAAGGGCGCAACGCGCTTGCCGAGAACGAGAAGATCAAAGCGGAGAAACAACACATCATTTCGGAAAACCGCGGACTCCAGGAAGAGATCCGAAGGCTCAGCTCTGAAGGTCATAAAGTCTTTACGGAAAATCAGAAACTGTCTTCGGAAAACCAGAAACTTCGTGCCGAGATCCAGAAGAAGCAAACAAGAGTGGTGTCACCTGCGGACACCCAAAAGGTTGTCGCTGAAAAACACCGGATCCTTGCGGAGAGCCGCTCCGTGCAGCAAGAATGCGAAAGAAAACTCTGCGAGAACCAGCAGGTAATAGATGGGCTTGCGATGGCGATTGAAAGTGTGAGGACCGAGAATGAGCGGCTTCTAGTGGAGAATCAGAGATTGACAGGCGAGAACGGCCGATATGCTACGGACTTCTCATCAGCTGCTGAGCAGTTCGAGAAGCTACGTAGGGAGAATGACGAGGTTGGCAGGAAGTGTACGACACTTGTGCAAGAGAATGAAGCGCTCAAAAGGAGCAGGACAACCGAAAAAGGCCCCGATAGCCCTATCACGAGATCCCGCGGATTTCCTCAGCTAGACAGCCCCAGGACACCTACAGCCCCATGGTCATCTAGAACACTGGAGCACAACCAACCACCGAGATCTCCACTTACGGGAGTATGGAATGCAGAACCCGCGATCTCAAACTATACAGGCGTGTCACATCATTTCGAGCCTCCAACGGCCATCAGCCCACCTCTATCTGCTCGGGCATGGCAGCATGGCACGACCGGAGGCGACGCAAATCATCGAATACAACCCGACATTCCCCAAATTATTGTTACAGGAAGCGAAAGTCCAGATGCGGAGATTGAGAGAGCGCTTGTTACGATGTCGCCCCTGCCACCACAAGGAAAACCGCAGAGTATCGGGAACCTCGGAAATAGCTGCTTCGCTGGCTCTACAATACAGTGCCTAGCCTCCATAATTTCACCAGACTGGCTTTTAGAAAGCTTGGGCGATCATGTACTCCGACCGCTCGAAGAACTTGAGAACGAAGACCCCTCCCAAGCCGTCATGACACCGTTATTCAAATCCTTAACTAATCTACTTCGCGACGTTCGCGGTCAGTATAATGAGAATAACGTACGCAACCCCGCCGATTTACTCTCCAGACTAGCGCAAAAAGCCGGCAACGAAAGCATGGACGGCAGGAGACCACAGGACGCCGCAGACTGGCTCAACGCGATTGTCATACCCTGGTTGGCATATGGTAACAGGTTTGCGGCCCAGGATGGATCTGTTATTCCCTCAGGGGATCCTCATCCCTTGATCGACCGGCTCTTCAAGATCTACCATACCTACGCAATGGGATGCTCATGTGGGCGAGCTCCGACCAACATGCAGCAAGACTCGGACTGGGTATTGCGTCTACAAGCGCACAGTCCTGACGATCCTACCGGTCACGCTTCCGGGGAGAACGCCCGATACCATCTTACGGACTTGTTAGAAAGAATAAAGCAAGGGTCACTGATGGAGGACTATCAATGCTCCGCTTGTAGTCAAAGAAACACCACCACTAAACACTTCACTGGGCTAACCAATCTTTCTGAGATCTTTACCCTACAATTTGTACGAGGCGTCCACTTACACGCGTCGAACACTCAAAGCTACCTCCGCTACGGCGTTTCTCTGCCTGAGACGTTCGAATTGGACCATTATACGGCAGATCAATCCCGGTGTACGTACGCTGTGCGCGGAGTCATCAAGCATCACGGTGATGACATACACGACGGGCATTATGTCGCGTACGTTCAGTCTGCAGACGGCATGTGGTGGCGGTGCAGCGACGAGGAGATTGAAAGTGTGCCTAATGGCATCGAGGGAGTGAATAATGCTCCTGGTGCTACTTACTTGACGTTCTGTAAACGACTGCCTGAATCCCCGCGGGTTGTTGGACAAAGTGGAGAGAGTATGCGGTCGATGAATAGGCAGAGAAAGACACGTGGTGGTGCGGCGGCGACCAAGAATGGGCGGAGAGACAAGCCGTTGCCGGCTGCGGCTGCGACACGGGCGAGGGGAGTTGTGAGAGGGAAGTTGGATACAGGACGGGTTGGAAAACGTACGAATCGCAAGGATGATCGAACCACAGTTAGAGGGATAGGAAACAAGATGGGAATTTCGTTTGGAGATCTGATTCGGTAGGTTTGTGATATAGATTAGCATTGTTGTAATGGTTTCATACACCTCATCTTCCCAAAGCAATGCCACTCATCAGTATAGTCAGGGGTCAGTTCTCTCTCTTTTACGCAGATCCATCGAAGTCATTCGTAAACAGTCATGGGAGTCAAGTAGCAAGTTCAGCTACCATTAGTGGTGCCTCCCTCAGCCACATAGATGGTGGATAGCTGCTATCCTTACCTTCGGTTCGAAGTCGATCCAAACATTGCGTTGGATTAGCGCAAGGAAGATCTGAAGATTGAAGTCTGCTGGGCCTAGATTTTTTCGCGGGGATGAATGAGGCGAAGAGAATATGCCACAGTTCACGGCATGGACGACGTCGAAGGTGGTGAACCGTCACCCCCAGTATCCACAGTTCTTCTGAGAGGATCGTGTAAGTCCGAATGGATTACAGGTAGGGGCTAGCCTTTGACATGTTTCCGAGACAACATGTATGAAGAGTAAGGACACTTGATTGGCCACCCAATCCCCAGTCGGGCCCCAGTCCCATCACACTATTACCACGCGTTTTGTAAGATCCCTCGACATGGCTTTCAATGAAGCCTCATCCATTTCTACGTCGGCAAAGTCCACGATTCTTTCGTACGTCCCATCCGCGTTCACAGAGAGCGCCAATCCGTGTATCACTTGGCATTTGTCCTCTCCCTGTCCTTCCGGTGGGGGTACAGCAAACAGCGGCAATATGAAGCATCGCTCAGGAGGCCGGAATTCTTCCCGCTTCCTTTGGCCTTCAGAAAGGCGATGCCTGTTCACTATTCCCTCCCATAAGTCCGGACTAAAGAAACCAAGAGCGGCATCAGGGCCCCGCTGCTTGTATTCAGCGTCGAGGATCTGTTTGAGGGTAGATCCGTCAATCTCAAGGAGAATCGCGTCAAGCTCTAGACGACCTTCCTTGTTATGACCAAAAATGTGGTCAGGTGAGGCGGGGGTGACGGTGCAACTCACGACAGTGGCGACTGGCGTCGCATCCGCAGGAGGCAGGTGCTTGTACGTTATATCGTAGTCGACAGATGCCCATGACCAGGAAGGGGCTCGCCGCTCTTCAGGTCGTGCGGTCGGTATCTCTGGTCTTGTGGACCATAACAACTCTCTCAACAACCGAGTCTGCCACAGTCCGGCCAGGTAATGATCTCCCGTTGTTTCCGCAAAAGCTTGGGCCAAACCAGCGATTGCAGGTAGTTTGTCGCTCTCGAAACTGAGTTGACGGATACTGTACGCATGTACTGCCTTTCTCCAGTTTTCGTAAAGCTCTTCGGGCATTGAAACGGGACCCGGTCGCGACTCTGGTTTCCCTCGGGCAGGGCTCGGTTCAGTTTTGCCCTTCCCAAGATGGTGTCTGAAGTTGAAGTCGCGGACCTCATACCCGAAATCGTCAACTCCGCCGTCGCATCGTTGGTGGTGATTACACTGCCAGACTGTGTACACACCGTATATCAACACTCGTGCCGAAAGAGCGCGCTCCTGGAGTGCCCAAGCCCTCCTCTCGATAGGTTCATCGTTCAGTGAATAAGGCATTGGTTGCCTGAACAACATCTCTCCGTACTCGTCACCTAAAGTTAGTACTGGCATTCTTGAGAGATCCGATGGTAGCCCGGAATCTGGGTGTGACTTGCAAACGAGTCGGGGTTCCAGAAAGCCGTCACTCGCCTTCTCAGCATGCGCCGCGGAGATCACCACATAGGCGTTCGAATAGTATTGAGACATCTTTGGAAGTTCGCGCTCCTTATCTTCTGGGGAGTCTTGTAAGATGCATAGCGAGTCGATCCAGATGTATCGGGCCCCGAGTTCCTTCGCCAGGTGAACGCCGTCCTGGAGAGTCTGAGGGAGGTCCTCCTTCACGAAACCCTCCAATCTATCCGCATACGAGCTGATCGTGGTTGCAAATGTCTGTTGACCTCCCCAGCAGTAACTCAAGGCAACATAGGTGCCTGAGTCCTTTTGAGAATCGGTCTCGCGTAAGACCAGTCTGTCATTGCCCAGAATTTCAACAACGCGTGTAGGCAGCGCTGTCTCGTCCGGTTTGAGGCATTCTTCATGATTGTCGATGCAGTCCTTGATCCATGCTTTTGCTTGTTCTATTCCCTCGCAGGAGGCTGGACGTGTGTTGAATGGACGCCTTTTGACATTCGCGGAGGCAATGCTGTCTCAAGTTCTGTCAGCTCAGATGATGGTGATTGATACCACATTCGCGTTCATACTTTTTGTGGCATATATTTCTAGCTCCAAGTCCAGGAAAGTGACCATTCTTTTGAAGGTCTCGGGTTTCATGCCGAGTGTCCGTACAGGCGAGAAGCGCACCCGACAGAAGGAAGAGTCTGAGGAGCGATAATCCAGAGGCTCAACAACAAACGTGAAGTTTGCTTCCGGATTATCGGCAAGCACCTTCCGCAGTTTTTCCAGAGCGTCCTTGATCAGTCTGTTGCTCTCGGCTGAGTCTGCGCGTGGACTCATGCTACAACATGATATTTTCAGGCGGGACGAGCCACCCCAGTCGAAGGACCTGAAACCTGCATCGGCAAAGTACCGGACACTAAACAAAGCGCAGAATTGGCAGCCAGATTCTGCTCCATCCACCATTTCGGCGAGATCGAAGGCCCATTGTATGATTGTCAGCTTCTGCGGATCCACTTTACTCCTATGGCCAAGTACGGGCATATCGCGACTGAGGATCCAGCAAGCTTTGCAGTAGTTCCCATGGCTTCTGAGAATCTCCTCTGCGTTTTCCAAATGATGATTGAGTACCTTGACACCCTCAGGTGGAGGTACCCATGTAACTTCTCCTGTGTTTGGATCGTTCTGTCTCATGGTCGGGGAAAGTCAAAATGTACGGCAGCCCCTAATGAGCGTGCTGAATGCTGATATATGTACTCTTGGGACCGGTAAGGCGTCCGGCGCCAGTGTAGTGTGGTGTATTTCCTGTGGTCCTGATTGGTTGATAACCCCTTGGAGATGTTCAGGTGGCTATGCACGATGGCGGTGCGCCCACCGGAGGTGGGGGCCAAGGGCGAAACTCGTCACCCTCGGTTCTCTATGCTCTTACGCTGATCTCGTTGCCTAATTCTTTCGCCCCAGTAGAACAACTGCATCGTGAGGAATTGATTGAGTCGCTCTTTCTTTGGCCGATCTCTTGTCCATATCGGCGGCTCCTTCGGTCTTCGTACGAGAAAGAAATTCGCCCCATTTGCCGTCCAGTGTTGCGACGAGTGATCACCGCAGCTTCGCGACCAGGATGTTGACATTGAGATGTTGTTGGAAGGAGAAAGTCGGTGGTGCTCAGCGGAGGGGTTGAGGGTAAAGGCTATGACGTACCACCTCCGGTATTGCGGAAGTCGCAATCAGAAACGTGCCTTCTACCCAGTATGAGGATCGCAAGCGACTACGCCAGTCTCCGCCGCTTCAATGTTCCCGTCTTTATTGCGGACATTGCCGCTATCTTGATCATCCATTCTCTCCAGTTTACCCCACTTTCTGCAAGAGTGGCTACATCTCATACATTCCGCTCATCATTCGATTGCCCTGTATATCCCTAATCGCATGCACCATCGCAGGATAAAACCTCTCCGCAATCTTCTCGTCCCCACTCTCGCTAGGATGCAACCCATCGTACAAATCCTTACCTGCATCAAACCCCGACCACTGATCCACAACCCATATCGGCGACATCGTCGAGTTCTTCTGCGCAGCCCAAGCAGGGATAGCACTATTCAAATCCCTCACTGCCTGATCTGCAGATGGAATCGGAATGATTTGAGCAATCTACGCACGTCAGCACTACCCATACACGCACACCTTGAACTCCGCCTACAATAATTCTCATCCTCTCGTTAGTCCCCCTCATCTGATCCACCAACATCCCCAACGCCGCCAAAATCTCGCCAACTGATCGATTCCCTCGCACAATATCTACAGTACCCAAGTGCATCGTCACTACATCTGCGGGGTTCAATTGTAGCCATTCGACAAGTTGCTTGTCGCGCGCGATATTGTATGCTTGGTGGCCTGGGTGACCTTCATGGTCGCGATCGTAGTCCAGGTTGACGCAGTTCTCGCCAGATCTTTGGCTGCCTACGAAATCAACGGTGAAGCCGGTCTGTTGCAGCTTTTGGCCTAGCCAGGGGCGCCAGCAGCCATAGTCGGTTATGGAGTCGCCGAAGGGCATGTAGCGGATTGGGGATTGGGAGAGGGCGGGGAGACTGAGGAGGCTGACAGTCAAGAGTGTCGCGAGGTTCATCGTGGGCATTCCAAGGTTGAATCGGTGTGATAGATGTCGCTGGATGAAATTATTCGTTTTCCCTTGATGTGCTGGTAGTTATAGCTGGTGTGCATACTTCCATGTAATGAATATTCCGGGTAAAGGCAGATGGTAGATGAGTCTTGAATGCACCTACACTGCGGACAATTAGTCGCCGGCCCCACATTGTGGCAGCTTGAGATGCCGAGTAAGTGGGCATAATTCACTTAGGAGTGTTTTGGCATCCAGTAAGCTGCATTTAGTGACGTTGATCTCGAAATTCGTTCCGGAACTACGCTCGTCTTGAGGCACAGAGCCTTTGCTGCCGAGACGAGCTACTGTAGTACGATGCAGGCACTTGTCACGAAACATGGGACTGGAACTCAACTGACAGTGTCCGTTGTGGCACACGTTCAAATTGTTCACCCAGATACTTGATTCCCACAGAAAGTATATTCAGCACTGAACAAGGACTGCAGCCGAGGACAACAGAATAGCCCATCCCGCAATACCCCTCAACACCTCCTTCTCCACGAGCTCAAACACACCGACGCCCGCTCTGTCTTCCCACATCAGTGTTCCAGCCAACCTCTTAACGAACCCAATTCACAGTCAACATCCCCGCAGTCGAAACATCATTATCCTGCGGAAAACCGACTGGCACACTCCCACACGTTGAACAACGATGATTCTGCAAATGCAGCAACAGTTCCTTGGCCCTACGACCCGAGATGCCGCCCGAAGTTCCCTGAGGAAACGCGCAGAGAGAGCCACCTGCGACTCCGCCAAAGGCAACGCAAGCGATGTGCTCTCCGTTCCCAAAGACGTGGTTATCGCCCGCGTTGTTCGCCCGACTGACAATCGTGCCGAGATTGGCGTCGCCGTTTCTGAGAAGTCCGCAGTTGCTGCTGCCGCGGCAGTTGATGCCCAGGGCCGTGGTGTGGGCGCCGAAGGCCATGAGGGTGGTGATGAGGGTGGTTGTGAAGTGCATGCTGGCTCTTGTTTGAGTGTCTGAGACGTTATTCTCGAAGGACGTTTGTGAAATATGGTAAGATTGAATTGTTGGATGAGGTTCCTGTGTGTTGGAGTCGTAGACAACGGAAATGCGGCGGTATTTATACATTTCCCCTCTCTTAGGATATTTTAACGTTTTCCCGTTATGGAGATTAAAATTTGATCCATTGGGAGGTTGTTAATGCTGGCCATGTCGTGTTTGTCTTCCAGGTGAGCACTACTAACAGTCGGACCATAGCTTTCCCGCAACGGCCGCAGATAAATGCGCACCTGTACGACGAGTCTTACGCTCAGAGGTGAGCCCATTGTAACCCTTTCCATAGTGGTGGTGTCGAGGAACAGCAAAAGCTGGACAATGGTGCATCCCTAAATCCCCAAATGGGCGCTTTAGGTAGTAGGAAATGAACCCGACACCAGAGAAGTGAGCGCAGTAACTCGATTGCCAACGCAGAGTGATTGGCGTGTAGTGACGGATTGGCTCCATGTCCTGTGGGTACTGCGGAGATCGGGAAGACGCTGGGAGCGGTCTCAACGTGTACGCAACGGTTTATTTGGCTCGGAGGCATTTGTAGAAAAACGTGCCCTTGGGTTGTTACAAGTCCTAAAAGAAGCGATCCCGAAAAACATCACGAAACCTCGCAATCAGTGAAAAGAGCCTATCTCACGTCCGCCGTGGTGGTGTAATGAATATCGGACCGGGCCGTCGATGCTGAGTAGGCATATCGACGCCGGTTGTATCCTTGCGGCTAATCGATGCGCAGGCAAATGGGGGGTTCTAAGACGTTACACATACGGCTACCGGTCGCTGAGTCGACATCAGTAAGCAGACCTAGTACAGCTCAGCTGGCGCATCGGTTCCCACTGTGATGCGGGCAATTATTTGGTTGTGATAGAGAATCGGTGTGAACGAAGGGGCTTGACCGAGTCGAAGCTCATGGAGTGCCTTGGACGTAACTGTCGGAATACATCATGGGACTTGGGTCTCTATGCCTTCTCGCTGACCGGTATTGCCCGTCGGGAAGTGGGAAGCGCTCCGTGCAAGAGGCCGTCCAGCACTGAGGCAAGATCTCTTCACTGTAGAGCTGTGGCGCCGGGAACTACGTCTCTAGCCCTTCTTGTCTCTGAATTGTTTCATCAACAAAACCGTGACTCCTCTCTGCCGATCTCGAACTCAGGCGTAGAGTCGGCGCCTTTTTCCAAAAACAAACGGGCTCCGTTTGGGTGTGGTCCTGGGCCGGCCAAATCCCTTCACCCCCGAAGGATATCGGAGCCAGCTGCTCTACACCTCGACAAATTCCCTCATGGAGACAAAATTATGCTTCCAGAAAGGTATACTTCGGGCAGTCGATCTCGTGTTTCCGACCTCATGTCGTCATGGCCAACGACCCTGGCCCCGAAAAGTAAAGTATGTTCGGCGCACGCGCTCAGAACCTTCCGTGATAAAGACCGATCTCAGGTATTCAAAGTCTCGTATGTTATTCCCTGGTAAATCGCGCGTAGCGACATCGAGAAGGATCCCCATCGCAATGTCGTCGCCTGAGATGATCACCTTCAGTAGAAAACTGGCGTAAATCTGGCGTGTAATGAATTTGTCCAGACTGAGCAAGAATGACAATAGCCGATGATTTTTTTCCTCGAGGGCCACTTCGAAAGTCTCCATCCAGCGTGCCTGAGCGAAATCGCGCGGAAGAAGCACGTCCAGTTGTCCAATGAGCGCTGCATCGTAAAGTCGAAACGCCTGAGCCATGAAATCCCCGTACAGACGGCTATACGCCTGGAAGGGACTTTTTTGAGGGGGACCCTCCTGGTCGAGGACTGATCCTAGGTGTGTAAACTTGAGAAGCAGCTCCCGGTATCCAAAGGCAGCTGCCACAGCAAGCTTGTCCGCAAGGGTAGGCTCGGCATCACTCTGAAAGCACCTCTGAACCAAAGCCAGAAAGGCGCTGCCGAAGGCCACAGGTGGCAGTCTCTCGAAGGCTATAAAGGTACATAACATGTCGACAAAGCACGCGTGGGATTTCGTCTTGTCGTTGGACTCTTGAACTAGGAAGTCGGCCATTGCATTGATAGAAGTTGCCAAGTGGGGATTGCCGCCCATGTAGTGGCCCTGAACGCGGTGGGATAGGAAGTACTTGCGATTCTCGGGGCTTTTGTCGAATATGCCTTCTGCCCCGTCTCTGAACTCCTCGAGCTTGGGGGCTGTGAGTATTTCGTGCCTGATCACGTTTGCGAAGCTTTCTGTTCAAGTATAAGTACTACATTCTGCGAACTTGAACTGGCCCCTCCTGAAAGATTGAGGGTGGCAGTCGCCGGATGGGATACTTACTGCACACAAGGCGCAGCCTCCACGTGGTGCCGAGGCCAGCGGCATCTGTGTGGGCCTGGAGTATTCGCTGAAAGATCTCCAAGGGAAGCTTATCCATTGTGGCAACTACAGTAGTATGCGGTCTTCTGTTCGTGGCTCGAGAGGATGTTACTGCCAGGGGCTTTCCAGATGGTTGCATGCTGGCATCTGGACCGTTCGGATGCATCCACTGCCGCTAAGACAAACCAGGAATAGCCCGCCTAAAGAGGTTAGCCAAGGAGCTCAGGCCTTGGCTGGGCTGCAACTACACTCTTTCAATGATGATGAAAATGACTGATGTGAGCTCTCATCTACGGATGGTCACGGCTCGGTGGAATCTAAATACAGACTCAGCATGAGTATCTTGGAGAGGCACTCGGAAATTACCTACGAATCTGAATTGTCCCTTTCACTCCGATTGACCATCGCCGACCGTCGGCCTTGTTCTGCGTTCATCGGTCAAAACACGCTAGATGGGTAACACATGATATCGCGTACAAAGCTTTGGCCAACAACATGGTTGCGCGTTCTCTCGGTGCAATGACGTTAACGCGTCTGTTGATCTCTCGCAGTCCACGCCCTCAGTACCCCCTTTGTCTTGGAAAATCGACCAGACAACCCAATTTTCTTTATCTCCTCTCCGGTTTTCCTGAACAGCACTTCGACTATGCCTCCAGAGCGCAAATCCGACCCATATGGCGACCTCTCCGACCAACAACTCCACACTTTCATCGACGCAATGCCCGTCGACGAAAGCTGCGACGTAGTCCGGCAAATCATGCTATTTCCAATGCCTCGTCTATTCTCGTCAAGCACACATTGTTTCTTTCTGCTGACACTTCCTCAGCCGTAAGATTCGCAACCTCATCGACAGCGGTGAATACCTGGTCAAAGACTTTCTGTCCGCTATCAACCACAACAGCACCTCGTACTCGCGCTTCATGTCGCAGAACGGGCCTCACAAAGGCGCGGGAAGCGACGTATATATCGATGCATGGAGGTTTCTCAAGAAGAGGGAGTTGCGGGGTGTCAAAGCACCTAGAAAGAAGACCAAGCAAGATGAAGGTGACAAGGAGAATGAGAGTCCCGTCGCTACTGCGTCTACGCCGGCGAAGAAGAATGCCAGCAAGAAAAGCGATCCCATCCGCGACCTGTCATCCATCCATCTGGACGGAGAAGACGAAGATAGAGTCCCCATTTTCAACACCTGCGACGAGATCCGCCGCAAAATTTCCGCTTATCTGGGTCAACCTGGCATCACGCAAGCCGCCTTCCTCCGCGCTCTTGCAGCACAATCCCACGCCACCCCCAACCCGCCTATTCATTCCCACAAACTCGCTGCACACGTTCCGCTCACACGTTCCGCTCGAAAAAGGGTCCTACGGCGGGAAATATGTCGCGGTTTATTATTGTGGGTATGTCTTTTTTGAGAAGCTGAGATTGTCGCAGGGGAAGGCGAAGACAAAGAAGAGGGAGGAGATGGAACGGATCTAGGGACCTAGGGGAGGGGTGGAGAGGGATCATCCGTTGGATAGGGTGTGGTGCATGAAGGGGGAGAGTATGCGATGGAGAAGTTTGGACAAGTTCACTTTGGTGGAGGGAGGATCGCGTAAGAGTAACTGGGGTTGGCCACTGCGTACAAAGAATGAGTGATCGTTGTGATGATGTTGGGGATGTTTCCAACAACATGTGTCCATTTTTGGGTGTTAAAATCGTACTGATTTGTTTCCGGGCTTGTATTAGTATCTTCTTCTTCTCGAACTAGGTTTATGGACCATCTGGTGTCCCTGTTCCTTCTGAACTCCTGGGTACATGAATTAACACGAGCCATAAATCTGCATCTATCAGGTGAGGTGGCCGAGTTGGTTATGGCGCCAGGTTAAGGTTATCCTTAGCATTAATTTCCTGGTCACGAAAGTGGCGCGGGTTCGAGTCCCGTCCTCATCAACATTCGTCTGCTGGCAACCAGCAGGATTCAGGAGTTCTTTTTTTGCCATATTGACTTTTTTGGCGGAGTGGGGATGGTGTTGAGGCGGCGTGACGCGGCAAGGCACAATCGATAAGACGCCAAGGCGGTCCGAGCTCGCCCATGCCATGACGGCACACCCGGGCAGCATGGAACATTCACTTGCTCAGAATATGCACGAAACGCCTCGACGCAGAGCCTCACTTTGGCCGACTCTGTTTTCGAGCGGCTATTTCTAGCACCCACTCGCTTCTTAGAACTTCCACATCAGATCCACCGCACTCATCTCACCTGCACCCGCCCATACCCCTCCGCAACACCATGCAGGCCAACACGGACATGATCCGTGTCAGTAAGGTATGGAGAGTATTCGGATCCTCAACTTTTGCTAACTAGACGTAGGTGGAAAATGTGTCCCTGTGGCGCAGGGGAATCCGTGCCGACGGCACGCTGCACCTCCTGCAGCACCACATCGTCTTCTCCTGGGTGCCCCTCCCTCCTCCAGGCAGTGAGCCGCCCGCGAAGCCGCCACGAGCCAAACAGGTCTGGATCACGTATCCGATAATATCGCACTGCGTTCTCCG
The DNA here is from genome assembly GCA_010093795.1 of Sporormia fimetaria CBS 119925. Taxonomy (NCBI): domain Eukaryota; kingdom Fungi; phylum Ascomycota; class Dothideomycetes; order Pleosporales; family Sporormiaceae; genus Sporormia; species Sporormia fimetaria. Next base: position 226,571 of record MU006586.1, on the reverse strand, counting down.
CCCCTCCCCGCTTGCTTCGTCGGAAGCCTCCCGCATTCGCTTACGCTGTCGAGACTTCAACTTCTTCTCTTTTCACTTCGTGGATGACAAGGCTGCACGCGATGTATACGAGAGCATACGGTCACTGTCGTGTAAACTAGGTCGGTTAGACAGGCTCCTGGCCTTTTCGTATCAACCACAACCTCCTGAGGACAAGTACAACGGGTGGGAGATTTACGATGCGCGCAGGGAGTACAAGCGTCTCGGCATCAGTCCGAAGGATACTGACAAGGGGTGGAGGATATCGGAGATCAACAAGGACTACAAGGTTGGTAAAGCGAATGTGTACTGTGATGACTACGCTGACCGCAAATGCAGTTCTCCGAGACCTATCCCGCGGTGCTCGTTGTCCCCAGCAAGATCTCGGATAACGTCCTAAACTACGCTGGACAATTTCGTTCTCGGCAGCGGATACCTGTCCTTGTCTACCGTCATCCCATCAACAATTGCTCCATCACTCGGAGCTCACAACCACAGCCGGGACTCCGCGGGAATCGCAACCCACAAGATGAAAAGCTCGTTGCCGCCATATTTGCTACTAACAAAGGATGGAGGACTACCGCAGCGCCTGCTACTTCTAGCACTGAGACCAGTACTGCGGACGTCAACACGCAGACGAGCAGCTCCTGCCTGGAGATAGGAGACCAGGCACCAACTTCGGGAGGGGCGAACGAAGAGGACCTGGAACAGTCGGCCGCGTCAGACGAGCTACCGAAAGTGTACGGTGCCCAGCAGCGAAACATGATTGTTGACGCCAGGCCGACCCTGAACGCGATGGTCATGCAGGCTGTCGGGCAGGGCTCCGAGAAGATGGAGTACTATCCCAATGCTGAGAAGGCATACCTCGGCATTGACAATATTCACGTGATGAGGAAGTCGCTCAACGCCATCGTGGAGGCGTTGAAGGACTCTGACTTCACGAGCTACAAGCCCCCTGCCAAGGCCCTTGCAAGCAGTGGCTGGCTTAAACATATTGACAACATCTTGAAGGGAACGGACCTGATAGCGCGTACCGTTGGAGTGTGGCACTCACACGTACTCATACACTGCTCGGATGGCTGGGACCGTACGAGCCAGCTGAGTGCTCTTAGTCAGATCTGCTTGGACCCCTATTATCGTACGATGGAAGGCTTCATGGTGTTGGTTGAGAAAGACTGGCTGTCTTTTGGCCACATGTTCCGTCACCGATCCGGATTCCTGGGAAGTGAGAAGTGGTTCGACATTGAGAACGAGCGCGTGGAACGCAATAACGACGGATCCGGAGGTGGCAACCCCTTCGAGAACGCCCTTCGCGGCGCCAGAGGTGTCTTTAACCGCCAGAACGACTCGAAGGAGGCATTGGCGCAGCCGGCTGAGGGTATTGCAGCAGAGCTCCAACCAGTCACGGAAGGCGGCACATCGACAGACCCAGCCCCAGTCCCTAAGACTATCGGGCACGCAGAAGAGCAACGGATCACCAAGGTCAACGAGCTGTCTCCGGTGTTCCATCAATTCCTCGACGCTGTTTATCAGCTCATATACCAGTATCCCACGCGGTTCGAGTTCAACGAGCGTTTTTTGCGACGCCTGTTATACCATCTGTACTCATGCCAGTATGGGACGTTTCTCTTCGACAATGAGAAGGAGCGCGTGGAAGCACGTGCAGCGCAACGGACTCGCAGCGTATGGGACTACTTTTTGTGTCGACGAGAAGAGTTCCTGAATCCAAATTTCGAACCAGAAGTGGACGATGCAGTCCGAGGGAAAGAGCGCATGATATTCCCCAAGCAGGGCGCTGTGCGATGGTGGGCCGAAGTATTCGGTAGAGCCGACGCGGATATGAACGCGTCGATCACCCTCGCACCAGCTGGCAGCGGCAGCATGGACGTGCTCACTAATGGCGCGCATAGTCCCTCTAGGTCGGGGACAACGACACCCTCAGATTACGATCTCATTGTCACTGGTCGTGAATATGCAAATCATCCACAGGGAAGGGGCCTGTCCCCTCCGTCTAGTAAGGATGGCGGAGACCAGATTGTGACCGGGACGGAGACTGCGGATCATGCAACTGGAGTTGGCACGACGGTGCATCCGCCGCCGAACTTCCTCGCTGTGGCAGCTGAGAAGGGGCAGGCTTTGGGTACGAATTTTAGCCATGGACTCACGGCTGGGATTGCTAGTCTGGGAATCAAATCGAGCAGCAGAGGGCCCAGCGTGGTTAGAGCGAGGGCTAAGAGTCCGGGTGCGGCAGTCGAAAAGGAGATGGAGGTTGAGATGCAGTAGGTTGGGGCGTTTGTTCGTGGTGTTGGTTGGTATTCTTGATACCCTGTGATATCGGTTAGGTAACTCATGCAGCTGGATGGAAGCGAATACAGTAATATTGTAAATTGCTCGTGAAGCCGTTGGAATCGAACATTTGGTTTCGGTCTCCGGCCGAAACGTAACGTAACCAGCCGTAGGTAGACTTTTGAGCTGTGCGTTCTCCGTAAATACTACAAAAGTCTTTAAAATTTCCGTTCAATTTCGAATAATTGGAGCACCTTGGACTAGGTCTACGAAACAGAAGATGCTGGGTTCGCCTGAGCTCGGATTCCCCCTTACGCGGTGCTTTTTGGCAAACGCTATGTTGACAGTCTTCATTACCGTGAAGTCCCTTGAATGTGACATGTCCATTCAAATGACCCATTCCATCTAGAATCTATTGGTATCATGTACAAACCCCCTTCAGCCTTTAGTTTATTTTCAACCCGCCCATATCATCCGCCAGATCCTTCAACCTCTTCTTGATCTCCTCGACCATATCCTCATACCTCACCATCACACCATCCTTCTCGGGATCATTCTCATCCCTGTTCCCCAACTTCTTGATCTTGACTTTCCCCTCCTTGTGCTCGTCCTCACCCAGAATCACAGCCAGCGGGATCTTCGCCGTATCCGCCGCCTTGAACTGCGCCTGGAATTTCGGTTTCACTTTATATGAGAACTCGGTTTTGAGACCGGCGTCCCAGAGTTTGCGTGCGACTTGCATGCGCTCGGGTAACATGCCGTCGAAGCCTTTGCCGCCCATGGCCATGACGAAGACGTCGATGTCTTTTGCCTTGGCCTTGACTTTCTTCTGCGACTTTACGACGCTGATGATGCGGTCGACGCCGAAGGAGATGCCGACACAGGGGATGGGCTTGCCGCTGAACATGCCGACGAGGCCGTCGTAGCGGCCGCCAGCAGCGACTGTACAAATGGGTTAGCAGGGGTATAGAGAATAGCAGACATATACGCACCACTTCCGACACCAACGGCGGCCTCGCTGCCTTTGGCAGCGTTCTTCGGCGGTGCCGAGCCCTCAGTCACGACTTCGTAGATAACGCCCGTGTAGTAATCCAGGCCTCGTGCCAGGGAGAGGTCGAATGATATCCGGTCCATTGAGTCGAATGCCTTGAGGTAGGTGAACAGGAGTTCCATATCTTGCACACCGGCCTTGATATCTTCGCAAGCATACAGCTTCTCGTCGTTCTTGATGAGCTCCAGGACGTCTCCCTGGCCTTTGTATTTCACGTATTCGCCGATCGTATCCGCAACCTTCTCTTCCAGGCCCTTCTCAATCATCTCCTTCTTCACCTCCTCCCATGGCAGCTTATCCAACTTATCCACGGCCGACGATATCGAGCGAATGAGAGGTTCCGGGACGCCAGCAACCTTGAAGATACCATCGAGGATCTTCCTGTGATTGATCTTAATCGTGTATTTCTCCCACCCAAGCCCCTCGAACACCTCATTCACGATCCGCAGAATCTCCGCATCGGGAATCATAGGATCATACGTCCCCGCAATATCGATATCGCACTGATAGAACTCGCGCATCCGGCCCTTCGTCATCGCCGGCTGGTCTCTCCGATACACCTTCGCAATCTGATATCTCCTGAACGTCTGTATACTCGGGTTCATGGCCAGATATCTCGCCAACGGAACTGTGAGATCGTATCGCAGCGAGCAGAGCTCGCCGCCCTGGTCCGCGAGATCGTAGATGAGTTTGGAGTCCTCGCCGTATTTCCCGGCTAATATCTCGCGCAGTTCGAAGACGGGAGTGTCGAGGTTTATAGCGCCGTGGCGCTTGAAGACTTCGGTCGCTTTGGAGAAGATGGAGTCGCGGAGCGCGGAATCATCGCCATCCCCTGTGGGCGAATACGTCAGTGTCAAGGCGGAGAGCAAGGTTGCGGGGTCCCATACAGTCCCGAGTTCCTTTGGGAACTTTCAGGTTGAAGTTCCCGCCCTTCTTGTCGTCCTTGTCTTTCCCCATCTCGTCGTCCAAAGTTTGTACTACCCCGCGGTTGTCGCTGTATAATCGGTGTGGCGAGGGTAATTGAGGCGCGAAAGTTGGGCGTGTTCGAGCGGTGGTGATGTGGGAGGAAAACAGTCGCGTAGCGCGGAGGGGCAAGGAGGGGTGTCGAAATAAAGCCTGCATGGAAAGTTGGAGTCGTGAGTCAGCCTAGGCCTAGAAAAGTCGCTGTTGTGAGGGACTGTGGCTGGTGCATCTTGGCGTCTAGAAGCCACAGCAACGTCTATCGCGACCTCACTCGATTGCACATCAAGAGTTCAATTTCGAAACACGCAAGATACATCGATAAGGTGAAGGATTGCCTATAAGACCTCAAGTCAGACATCCGTCAAGCTATAACACCTCTAGCATCCCAGCACCGCCTTCCGAAAGCAGCGGCCATCATGACTTCGCAACATCCAAATTCTGTTTCCCCTCCACCCGTTGCACAGCTCCAAACCTCTTATTCCCAACATCAAAGATAGCGTAAACAGCCTTCAGGAACGTCGCCCCGAAGACATCGAACCTGCAATCCCCTCTGCTCTGAATCCCACCATACTGCATACTGCTATTGACCCTCGCGAACCCAAAATCCTCTTTCTGGATCTCGAACAACCGACCCCCAACCGCAAGCTGCACACACGGCAACTTATCAAGAGAGGTATTTGTGGGATATATCCATCCCTGGTTCTTCACGTCGAGGACCGCGCCAGGGATCGTCGCGTAGATTTCTCTGCACAAGAAATCGTCGACAAGGGCGAGAGACGTACCTGTATCCACGATGGCAGTGTTAGAGGTGCGAGGAATCGTCTTCCCGTTGACGACCGCGGATTCGGACATGATTTCCCACAGACCGCGCGTTGTGTCGACGGGGGTGTAGTATGGTTGTTGGCCGCATCGTGTGATAACGTCTTGGTCGATGTATCCAAACGTATAGAAGCTTTCTCCGCGATCCACATCATCTCGGTCTCTCCAGCTGCCGAGGTACGCAGTGAACAGCTCCCACTCTTTCTGGATATCCGCTTGCGCAATCATGTTTTCCACAGGTGTGTTTACAGGGTCTGGCCTCACAGTATTGATGTGGCCGTAGGCGAGTCCGAGTAGGCCGTCGCCAACGTTGGATACGAATTCGGGAGAAAGTTGCGTGGCGAGTTCGATTGCTTGTCCTTCCACGCATAAGTCACCGAGTATGACATCGTCGGTGCCTACTTTCCCGGAGGCGGTGGATCCATCGCCGTACTTGATTTTCCAGTTGCCGCGACAACTCTTGAAGGTCTTCGATTTCCCGGGGTCGAAGGACGTATGGCCCTTTTCGTGGCCGGCGCGGAGGGTGCTTTTGTCGAGTAGCTTGGACCATACCTAATTCTCATGTCAGATTGAGAAATCACTGGCTACCCGAAATGGACTGTGGAAGGGAAAGCCAAGTGAAATGGTACCTAGAGATCCGAACTCCCTGTATCAAAGTGCAGATGCAGTTCCTGAGGCGGAGTTCCAATCTTCACGGGACACAGATAGAGTGCGTCGTTTTGACAATCTTGCGCTCTGACCTCGCCGCGCGTCCTATCCGCTTCGATCTTGTGCAGTGTCTTCGGGGTAGGCAAGCTTCCCGGATGCAGAATCTTGGTGCCCTTGTAGAGGATTTTGCCCAAGCCGCGGAGCTGTGCTTCGGCCGTTTGAAAGGGGCCGTGTATCGTGGGGTTGAAGTTGACTAGGGTTGTCAGTTTAAGTCATACCAATGGGGTGAGATGAGATGCACATTTTGTTAGAGAGGAGACATAGGCATCAAGACCGGATTTCGGAGGCTTGACAGGGATGCAAGGGATTTTCTGCTGCTCGACGGACATCGGGAACCTTGATGGCTGATCGTACGAAGGCAGATGATTCGTAGGAAGTGTAACTGAATAGGGCGTAGGGTATAGGGTCTGTCGTGAAAGATGAGGGGTCCACGAGTAGAGAAACAACAAGAATGAGCCGGTTTGGTTGGGTTATTGGCGTGAGCACCTGCCTCTGTTGAAGCACAGAGAAGGGGTCCACAAACGCCTACCGAACCTGGCGACCTGAGGGATTTGGTAGTCGCGGTTGCTCCCACGCTGCGCCTTTTTTCTCCTCGAGTTCGAATATGCTCAGGCCTATAATAGTCCGGAGTGGGCATGGGAAGGGCGACGGCCGCTGAAACAAGATGAAGTCATGTATTCGAATGAGAACTATTTCAAGCCCACCTGGGCGGACTAACCGCCCTCCACAATCTTGACCAAAGAAAAGCTATCAGAAAATAAATTTAGACACCCTGCGTACTCGGTTAACATGTCCCAAGATCACATTTCCCGTTAGTAAGACAGCCTGATGGGACTTTTCATCTGTTCTACTACGCCGGAGGCGGAGGTGGGGGAGGCAATTCACTCGGAGGCTGCGAACAGCTTGTCAGTACATATCAAGGAACGTACACGGAATGCTTACAGGAGGAGGAGGCGGAGGTGCATCGCCAGGAGGAGGAGGGACGCTGCCGCCAGGGGGCGGCGGAGGCGGCGGGCTGCCAGCATTGCCATACTGGTACATCCCAGGAATACCCGGCGGGGGAGGAGCAGCGGCTCCATATCCAGGGGCAGCATAGGCGTTCATACCAGGCGCTGCTGCGGCAGCATCGTAGCCAGCGTTCCCATAGTTTCCATAGCCATAGGACGCAGCACCAGCAGCAGCCCATGGGGCAGCAGCATTGTAGCCGCCAGCGTTATATCCACCGGCACCGGCACCGGCACCGGCGGAAGCCCATGGCGCAGGAGCTGAACCGCCATCACGCTGATCATCACGACCGCCACGAGCCCATGGCGCCGGAGCACCACCGCCAGAGCCGCGCTCCCAAGGTTTGGCGCTGCGCTGGTCGTCGCCGCCGCCATAGTGGTCAGCGGAGCCGTTATTGTACTCGATGGTCTGGCGACTCTGGCCTCCCGTAGCACCGGAGATGAATGCTTCAATGTCGTCCTCGGGCGCAGCAATCCTGCCAGCATTGCGGGGAGCGTCGTTGCGCCAGTCTTGACCGCGCTTACGTTGGCTACAGTCTCGCGCCATGTGGCCAGCTTCTCCACAGACGCGGCAGATGATGCTCGCAGTGAAATTCTGCTTCTGAGGACAGTCGTACTTTCTGTGGCCGATCTCGCCGCAGTTTTGGCAGGCCTGATTCTCGTCGTCGCGCAGAGTACCGTTCAGGGCGGCGAGCTCACGGAGCTGGTTGCGCTTGAGCTCGTTCTGACCTTCGGGGATAGAGGCAGCCTGCAGAGTTAGAGTTAGCTAGTGCTGAGCAAAAGGTCGATTGTGCACATACGGTCTCAATCACGTTGTGAATCAAGTGCTTCGCCTTGTTGACTTTGTCCTCTGTATCAGCCATGATAAGACAATGGAGATCCTCCTCCTGGTTGCTGGCATGAGCAGCATCAGATCGTCCTTTGCCTTCTTTGACGGAGCCCTTGCCACGAATGGCAATCTTGGCTCCGGATTCGGATTCCATCTTCTTGAGGGTGTTTCCACGGGGGCCGATGAGCAGGCCAACTGTTAGTAGAAAAATCTGAGTTAGTCTGTGATCAAAATGTAGATGAGATATGGCGGGTTAGCGACGCAGCTATACTGCAGACCGTCCGATATATGAGCATGCATGGGACGGACTGAGCATGCGTAGTCAGGATGGAAGTAGAAAGAAAACGTGGACTAGGAAAGGAAGGGGTTAGAGGGGTTAGTTCCGTACTGAAATTGATCTCTGGATAGTCATTGACTGGCACATAGACTTTCTCCTGCGTCTTAGTAGGGCGCCTGTAATCAGCAGGCGGATGATAGTTAGGCAGCGTCTTCATCGCCTTCTCAACAAGCTTATGGCGCTCATCTTCGAGTCGCTTGCGGTATCTGAATTCGCGCGTGTTGACACGGCGACCGAAGTTGTCGTACTGTGGAGGAGGGGATGGGGACCTGGAAAGGGGTCAGAAAGTTCTGGTACATGGGTCTGAGAAGGCTCACCTGTCACCCTCGGGGGGCACGACGTCGTTGATCTTGAGCTTCTGGGTGATCTCTTCGATACGCAAATGAAGCGCATAGGCATCTAGCTGTTCCGTCGTCATGGCCGAGTAAATGGCAGTAGGCAAGCCCATCAGACCAGCAGCCTTGTTCTCGCTCGCGTCGCCCCATCGGTTGCGCTTGCGGCGGCGCTTGAGACCGTCGGTAGAGCCATTCTCTAAACCACAGTCAGTCTGAAGTAGAGGAAACAATGGACAGCTAACTTACCTCGCGTGGGGCTTCGTCCGCGCTTCAGCTCAGACATGCCCGTTGCAGGCGCGGCGGGATTGTAGCCTCCATCGTCACCCTCGTCGCCGCCAAAGCGCCTTCTATTTCCCAAAGGAATGTTATTCGATCCGGTGATTCCCTGGTTGCGCCACGACATGATCAGTACCGTTGAGAGGGGTGTGGAAGCGGTGGTGTTGTCCCAAGTGGCGATGGGATACGCGGAGAAGCTTAACAGGGTCTGAAACTTTAAGCGAGGCTAGAGCCTTGGCAAGACTGGTTCACGTGACATCCTCACGTCGGATGTTCTTTCATCCCCGAGGCCGGACTCGCGGTGCAATTGAGCTCCGTTTCCCAAGCTTCACCGGGAAACTTAGACGTAGAGTAGTTAGCAGCTGCAAGCACTCGGGAACTCAAGACATTCACACATGAGTTCGTCCGCATTCATCGCATTGATTACCCATCAATTGTCAGGTACCTAGGTAGTACGCGGCGCTATCCCCGCAACGTCATTTCTAAGCAAGCCGCTTGTGTTCGTCATACACAGCCCCTCACCTACAGTTCGCACCTGCATCTCGCATTTTTGTGTATAAAAACTGCATGATCTCCAAGTTTCGGAGCCTCAATCCAGCTCCCTTCAAACACCTATCTTCGAGATCCTCATCTGCATCATCAAATCGCCGCTTATTCACAACCATGTCCGAGCAAAAGCCGAACATCACTCTGTTGACAGCCCAGACGCCTAATGGCATCAAGGTCTCCATCACGCTGGAGGAGCTTGGGTAAGCGTGTCCATGTGTTGGCAATCGGAACATGCGTGGATGTTGTCCTGTGTCAATTAGCATTCTGACATCTGAACCAGTCTCCCGTATGAAGTGAAATCCATATCCATGGGCAAGAACGAGCAGAAAGAGCCCTGGTTTCTGGAAATTAATCCCAATGGTCGCATTCCCGCTCTCACGGACACGTTTACCGATGGCAAACAGATCAACCTGTTTGAATCCGGATCCATCATGCAGTACCTTGTTGCCCAGTACGACAAGGACTACAAAATCAGCTTCCCTCCTGGTACGCGCGAGTTCTACGAGATGAACAATTGGCTGTTCTTCCAGAACGCGGGTGTCGGCCCTATGCAAGGCCAGGCAAGTATGTATATGCTTCAGAATTGGTCACACAGAAGACTGTTAACACGCTGTTGAAGACCATTTCCATCGCTATGCGCCTGAGAGGATCGAGTATGGCGTGAATCGCTATCAGAATGAGACGCGACGTCTATACGGTGTTCTTGACAAGCACCTTTCTAGCAAGAATATTCCCTACCTTGTCGGCGACAAGTGCACCATTGCCGACATTGCGCATTATGGATGGGTTGCAGCAGCTGGCTGGGCCGGCATTGACATTGAAGAGTTTCCAGCGCTCAAAGCTTGGGAAGAGAGAATGGAGAAGCGAGCTGGCGTCGAGAAAGGGAGGCATGTCCCCGAACCGCATACCATCAAGGAGCTCATGAAAGACAAGAAGAAGATGGAAGAGGCTGCAGGTGCGTACCACAATGCTTTGCAGAATCGATAATTGCCAAAGCCCAAGCTAAGCCTCGTACAGAAAAGTCAAAGGCGTGGGTACAAGCCGGAATGAAGAACGATGCGAAGAAGCCCAGCGACGGAAAGTAAGTCTATCAACAAGGGCCAGCGATATCGAGGGGATAAAACGTGTGGCGGTTATAAGAGCATGGTTGACGGTTCTGGCCCAAGCAGGTTGTGAAAGCCAGACGAAACAAGAATTCGGACATTCATATCCCGTACGCCAGCCGAGGCTTGTTGTTGAAGCGCAGTCGATACCTAGGCTTACCGTCCCTGTCAGCCCCTATATCAGTGGCAAGTATATCCCAGCTCGAGACCGTATCTGAGCGGCCTCTTGATTAAGAAACTTTCCCAACATCTATGCTATTGATTGGTGATCCTGTCGGGTGCTCGCATGACCGTCTCTTCGAAGGAGATGCTGCAGGATTATTGAAGAGCCTGCTGATCAACCTTTCCATAGCACAACGTAGCGATGTCCGTAATAGTAGAGCGAACTATTACAAGGATCCTCCTGCAGTGCGTTTCGCCAGCGTCGCTACCCGTCATCTGGGGTGCATGGTGCCTGTACTCTGCAGAGCCGTTTCATGGTCCTCGTCGCAAATGCGGCATACGCATAGCGCCCGCTGATGGAAGGGTAGAGGGCTTGGAAGGACGGACATTTTGCTGATAGTGGCGCGACGTGCAGACGACCCGAATCATGCCCAGCCAGGACAATAACTACAACGCCTCCTCGTAAGCCGACCTCCAGATTCAGGAGAGTATAGCTGAGAATGAAAGATAGTCTGCAAAGGTTATATACCGTCCCCCACAACTGGGAATCCCTTGCCTCAGTCCCCTGATTGCAGTGACCAGATCGGGTAGCAATGGGAAGACCCGGTGATGAAAGTATGCAGGACCCGGTTGATAAAGATCCGAATAACTATGGCATGTTTCTCCCCAGGACCATGATTATCGCTTGCAGAAGTCTTCACCGGCTCACACGCAGCAAGTGAAGCCTGGTTTCCAGAGACTTCGGTCGATGATGCTGTCGGCCAAATAAGAGGAAGTCCAGCGCAGCTAATGATGACAATCCTTTCAAGTTCTGATTCGTTCGCAGAGAGATGAGACAAACACGAAGATGGCCAGATATGCTTGCAATTGTCCAGACCTGGTCTCGTCTCCGGATCAAAGATGCTGATCTGTGCTGACGCCTAATGCATAACCTTCGCTTCTGTAGCCAGGATGCATTTTCCAGAAGCCTTGGCCGACTGATGGAAGGAAGGAAAATCGACGCTGGTAATAAAGTTGAAATGAGCCCATGCGGGAGCCCCAGCCGTTTGCGGGGGATGCGCACGATCTACACCGGGATTCAATGACTTTAGGCAAAAGGAAAGGTGGCATGATAGAAAGCCATAGGATACCGATGTAATCGCTGCTCTGGTCCCTCAAATAGTATACTCGAACGTGTGTGGTCACACAAACCCCCATCTGCTCTCGAGTGAAGGGGAGCCGGGACAATGTGGGTAGATTGGACCCTGTGTGTTGGGCTCGTCCCAAGCGACACAGCAGGCAGAGGAGGTGGGGTTTCTGCCGGCATGCAAGGTGCTGCAGCTTGCACGTCGCGTGGTCTTTTTGGTTTTAGGTCCGCGACTGGTGATGCAACTTCGAACTTCTACCGGTAGGGCGGTGGGTTCAGGGACTGCTCTTTGTACCTGAGCTAGCGCCTAAGGTCAGCGTATTTGCAATCAAACAATGTATGGTACAGGAGTACTGAAGAAGAAGGTGTGGGAGACATGGCCATCGTGGACAGAGTGAACATGCTGATCCTTGGGTCCTGCGTTGTGGTCCGATGTTGTCACAAGGCCGACGTCCAACCGAAGGTGAGGTATTAGTAGAAGAAGAGGGTCAAGGAGCGCTGCATTGATTGACAGAAGCTGCGGCAAGTAAGATCAGTTCGCTATAGTATGGTCCAGTTGGCTTGTGAAAAAGCAACTTCAGGGACGCTGCCAAAGTCGAAGACCTTTCAACGCCCAAGAAAACAACGGTAGCCGAAGCCTGATCGGTTGCAGCCACTCCCGTGATACTCGCGAATCGGGCAGAACGCTAGACGGATAGGGACAAGCAGTAATTTGGCATGCAACGTTCCCCCAGTCATGACATCGACGACATTCAAGACGGCGCTTGACGACTCGACCTTCAGCATTGCGCCTCGAAAGTGAGGGCGCTGTGTGTTGGGGAAGCAACGGCACTTGAAATACAGTTTGCTAGCGCTGATAGCGTGTCCTGCGTCCTTCCCTGGGTGGTGGAAAGGACCGCGATGCGGCCGTGATGCAGCGAGTCATTCACCGTGGTTTCAGGGAAGCGACAACGGCGGGGTTGTTGGGGAAGGCCGTGTCGTGGACCGGGCTGTGACATGAAGCAGGTGCTCACAGTAGCCGCCCACTGCAAGCGTCTCTGCACGGCGTCATGGACACGTCAAGGCGTACATGGCGTCGAAGCCCGCTGCTCATAGCAACACACCTGGCGGTTTCAGGCAGAGGGTGAGCAGACGCAGCTCAAGAAGTGCAGCAGCATGCCATGCTCCGGGCCGATGGAAATGAAGAGAGGCGTCTTAACAGCGTCGTGCTATGGCTGGTGTCAATTCTCCGAGAGGTGCAGAAGGTGCTGACGTCGTGAGCACGCAGGGTCTTCCGTCAGGGTTTGCCGTTGAGGATGGCGTGCAGTACCAACGGAGGGCGGGGGAGGCGAAGAGGGGGGTGGTCAGGCGACGCACGCCACGATTCACCAAGTCATGGCGGCGGCAACGGGCGTTCAGAGCGTCATGTGTGTGTGTGTGTGCCTGAGGTCCTGTGCGTGTGAATGGCCAGGGTCTGCGTGTGGTGTCGAGGGTGAAGGGTGAAGGGTGAAGGGGCTCTGAGGCTGGAGAGTGGAGACCGGCGAACGTGGGGAATGAGCCCGGGTGAGAATGCACCAGTGCCTGGACGAGAAAGGCGGCCGTGACGGGCTAAGCAAGACGCGGGAAGGCGTGACCGAGGACTGCGGCGTGCATTTTTAGCAGGATCGTTCCGCACCCCTTGAGTTATCTAGGAGCACGTTGTTATGCTTGTGTCTACCTACTGGAGACTGCCGATTTCGACTGCTCTAATGCTAGACAACGTTATACTGACAGCAGGATTGCTGTTCTACCTTATTCAGTTTCCTGTTCTGAGAACGTTCTTAGATGTAGTTTAGTTGAGTATTGTAAGGGAGAGGGCGGCGTTCAGGAGTAGAGAGCAAGAAGGACTCTCGGTGAACGCTAGGGTGTTCAAAAGACGCCTATTCGTAGTGTGTGCTCTAGATCACTTCCTGGGGTGCATCTAAGCGGCTCGGGCCAGGGCTGCGACTTCCCCTCCGAAGGCTTGCTCCTTCGGTTTTTAGCCGGTGGTTCTTTCCTCTGTTTTTGCGGCGTTAGGGCCGCACCTGCCTCCTCGTCGCTGCAGATCGACGGGCGGCCACGCCTTCCTTACCTAGCAGGGATTAATCAGCGTCTCGCGCCAACGTCAATTTGGACTTCACCAACGCAACTCCAGGGCCGCCAGGCGACGTCGTGATCTCGCTTCTCGAAGCCGTCTGTGCATGCATGGAACCCTCAAGCCACAAGATCCCCATCCTGGAATCCGTCTGAAGCGACCGGGGAGCCCTCGCCTCCGTCAGTCTGTAACCTTGTTCCTCGGCACCTCTAAGTCGAGCGCTGGCCCACTTTCTGTGCTTCCCCAACCATCGCATGACTGATCCAATCTGCCCCAGCTGGAGAACCCTCCTCACTTCTCCTCGTCCCTCCGCAAATTTTTGTCCCACATGGAGCAGCCCGCTCAAGTCGACGTCCCCAAACCAGAACGGCGGCCCTCGGCCCTCGTCAAGCGCAGAGTAAGTCGGGCCTGCGACCATTGCCACCGCATGCGCACCAGGTGCAATGGCCAGGCGCCATGTTCGAGATGCATCGGTATGTGATATTATTGCCCAAATCTGCCGACGACTAGTCTAACACCGCGGAGAACTCGAGTACGTCTGCCAGTACAACAGAGAGAAGAAGCGGAGAGGCAAGGTCCCAAGACACATCCAGAAGCAGAGGGAAGAGGCAGCAGCAGCAGCAGGCCACCAGCAGCACCCGCAACCACAATCACAGCAACCTCAAATAGGATCCGAGACTGGCCTGACCATCCAGACCAACTACACCGCTCCAGATATAATCCCGGAAATCGACGAGGAGATCTGGTCTCCGAGCGACCACACGCCCATTGCGCCGCATTTTCCTGCCAAAGTCGACATGCGCAATGTTTCGTCGCCTGGCTGGCAGACGCTGCATGCGAGTGAGCCTGTCATCCATGACCGCTTTGAACCAACTTCCAACCCAGCAACCTTCAATCCACCCCCCATCAACCAGATCATGATCGATCCCCTGCTCTTGGGCGCCGGCGAGGTCAATGCTTTCCCGCCGCCTCAGATGCACCCGACGATGCCCCGCAACGAGGAGATGATGTTTGCAATGAACGAAATGCATCTGGTGCACGAAAGCGGCACGCCCGTTACCATGCATCCCGAGTACGCAAACATGGCTTATCCGAATCCCATCCACTTCCCACCGGTCAGGCAAACCTCTCCACACAGCTACGGCTCCGGCGATACTGGTTCTCCCCAGTCCGGAGTGAGCGTCTCCTCATCACATCATGGCCACGTTAACTGCAGATACCCCGTTCTCAACCCACTGATACCCCATTTGGGCTCGACCATCACCGTTCCTATGGCCTGCGATCTTCTCGAATTTTACTTCCAAAGCTCTTCCTCCATCTTTATGGAGCCTGTTTCCCCTTACATCCTCGGCACCGTGTTCAGGAAACGCTCCTTCTTGCGCCAGCACAAGCCTCGAAAATGCAGTCCGGCCCTCCTAGCCAGTATGCTTTGGATCGCGGCCCAGACGAGCGAATCGACCTATCTGACCTCCTCGCCCTCCGCCCGGTCCATCATCTGCACTAAGCTTTGGAAGCTGACAGTGGATCTGTTGAAACCTCTGGTTCACTCGCCGGCCGGATCACATGGCTTCACCCAAGGGGCTGGGTCCCTGGTGAGCCCTGCACCGCACGATGCATTTGGCGTCGACCGGGTCATTGGGCGTTACGACGCCAGAATGGATGCCGGGATGCCACCAACGAGTACGCTGGACGATGTTGCGACATATATGAATCTCGGCGTGGTCACGTCAGCAAGCGAGTACAAAGCAGCCAGTCTTCGGTGGTGGAACGCCGCATGGAGCTTGGCGAGAGAGCTCAAACTAGGCCGCGAGCTTCCGCAAGAACCAGCAGAGCGAGATTCGAATGCCATGGAGCATGGTGACAACTCTATGGGGTTGGGCGAGGAGGGGCGGGCCCCTGTACAGCCAGCTGTTGGAACCCCAGCAGCGGCCATGGTCGAGGAGATGAAAGAGGAGCGGCGGAGGTTGTGGTGGCTACTGTACATGGTCGACCGGCATCTAGGGCTCTGCTACAACAGGCCGCTTGCAATGCTGGACAACGAGTGCGAGGATCTTTACCAGCCGGTTCCGGACACCGTGTGGCAAGCGGGCGAGTTCTTCACAGGCCCAGCCACACCCAGGAGAAAAGGACTGAATTTCCAGTGCACCTCCCACGACATATTCGGCTTCTTCCTGCCGCTCATGACTATCCTGGGGGACATTGTTGATCTCAACTCCCGAAAGAATCACCCTCGCTTTGGTCAGAGGCGCACGTCAAGTTGGGAGCTCCAGGAGTCGGAAATCAGCCTCCAATTGGAAAGGTACGCGTACAGTCTGGAAGAGTTCAAGATCCAACATGGCTGCGGCCCTGCAGAGGACGGAAAAACGAATCCCAACAATGGCACTCCTGACCAGGTCCGGGGCGAATACATCCATCAGACGCGGAAAGTGGTGGCGTACGCAACGCACATCATGCATGTCTTGCATATCTTGACGCATGGAAATTGGGACCCGGTGTCGCTGCTGGATGACAACAATACGTGGATTTGCTCTCAATCATTCCTGACGGCCACTTCGAACGCCATCTCGGCCGCGCACGCCGTCGGGGAGATCCTGGAGCTCGACCCGGATCTCTCCTTTATGCCATATCTGTTCGGCATGGTGAGAGATTTTGCACATAATATAGACCGCAGCTGACAAGCCGTAGTACCTCCTGCAAGGCAGTCTGATCCTCCTCCTATTGGCGGATAAACTTTCCACTGACACCAACGATGGTGTCATCAAAGCTTGCGAAACCATTGTCAGAGCCCATGAAGCTGCCATTGTTACTCTTTCCACAGAATACCAGGTAATTCCCTCTCTTTCTCCATCTTCCCCCCTCTTTCCCCTTCAAGCTCCCTCTTCCTCTTGGCTTTGATTTGTTCTGACTTCCTCTGCAGCGCAACTTCCGGAAAATAATGATTTCCACACTGGCCCAAATAAAGGGCCATGGCCATTCCCGCGAGATGACGCCCGCAAAAAGGCGGGAAGTGCTTTCTTTGTACCGATGGACGAGCCTGGGCAACGGCTTAGCGATCTGATGATGGCAGACGATTTGATGTGTTTTCATGCGTTTCCTGCGTCTGAGCAGCGTTCTAGCGATATACGGAATATAGAAATGACGGCTCGGGTTCTGGAGCATAGATGGAGGTCCGGACCTCCTGGCATATAATCAAGCGTGTTTTGCAGAAAGGTCTCGAGCGGGTGGGAATATGATCCCAGGATACTGCTTTTCGAGCGGGTCTCGGTGTAGTCGCAAGTAAGAGGGGGGTCCAGCCATGCCCGAGTTTCCGCTCTTTGTGACTCCAGTTCTTCCACCTGGTCCTTCATGATGAGTTTCCACCTCTTTCCCAGCCATACTAGTATCAACTTCTTGACAGCTCAACGCACCCGATCAGCAAATCCCGCTCTTTCCCTTCCCAACTCCATGTTTCCCCCTCTTACAAGTCCAGTCCACAGAGGTCAGACAACGTGAAAGTCAGCGCTCTGGTTCATGTAGCCCATCTGAGGGATCCCATCTCTTATCTCCCAGCACTCAAATAATCCCACCGGGTACATTCGCGCACGCATCAGACAACACACGCAGCTTTCAAAAACACCGGCGGGGAATCTCTTATCAGCATTACGCCGCATGAAAACGTCCCGAATCCGGCATGCCACTAGACTCCATTCTTCATCCCTTGCTCTTTCGCGACATTTCGCATCGCACAACTAACTGCAGACCCTGGGAGTTTTCGAGCGGAAGGATGTAGGTACTGTGGAGGCAGAGTGTTGTGTCGCACATACTTTTTTTTTGTGTGTTGGCTGAAGATTACATCCGCGGTTGAATGTAGCCGAGAAAGGGCGACTCGGGAAGTCCGTGTGGGGACCGGATACAGCCGAAACACGGACGGACGAAGTGTGTCGGATGTCGGATGAGGTTTGGAGGATCGACGGATGGGGGTGTGGGGATGTGGGGATGTTGGAATGTTGGAATGTGCGCTGCTGCTGTTTTGGAGAGATGGAATGGTTTCTGGTCATTGGGATGGTGAATGCTCGTGCAAAAATCCACTCTACATTGTCGTACCGCAGTTGCCAACAGCATTCAGACAAAACTATATAGAAAGTGGACTTGTGATCCTAATTACGACTTATAAGCTTCAAGCTTGGATGCTTATAAACAGTAGGTAGGATAGGAGGTTCTTGTGTTGGTGTTGATACAAGAGGATGGCGGTCGATACTGCGCTCGTAGTCGTATTGCTGTTGAAGATTGAGGTTAAGTAGGCGCCTTGTAGAGCACTCAAAACGAAAAGATTCCAAGTATCGAGCCCGGAGATGCTTACCCTTACGCGGGAGGGTTTACGACATGAAGAAGGGTTCAGGAGAAGTAGAGGTGCGGGTGAGTCATGCTAAAGAGTAACATCTGGAGGTCAGTAGGTAGAATCAACAACTAACGCGCTCTCACGAATGGTCTCGCAATAATGTACCAGCCTCATTGATTACTTCTGCAGCGAACCTAGACGCACTCGCCTATGAGTGGTTTCGAAGATGATTTATTTACAGATATCTCAGAACCCCCTAGTGGAGCCCAGGAAACGATGCATGCGGCAGTGAGTTTCATTCTGAGACCAATGCTACATTATGACAAAGAGAGAGTACAGCATCGATGTCATAAACTTTTCTCGACCGCCATGACTTCGCGAATGCCGTCAGCCACGGCCTCGACCTTTTCTTGGCTGAGCCGCTTGAGCGGACGACGGGGATAGCCGCCGTACCCGTAGTACGACTGAATAGCAGACTTGGTGCCAGGGATGGCCGCCTTCGTCAAGACCCAATCTCCTTTGCTGAGGACCTTTTGCAGCGCAAGCGCTTCATCATACTTACCCTTTGCCCACAGGTTCCATATCTTGACACATGTCTTTGGAAGCACGTTGGCACCGCCGGCAATGATACCTGACCCTCCGCTGGCGGCTGTTTGAGCAGTGAAGTCGGCCATGCCACCAAAGGCCATGTATCCACTTCCAATGCTGGTCGGCGTGGTTGCGTTGGTCGCCAGAGCCACACGGGTGAGCTTGCCAGTGTTCCCACAGGTGAACTTCGTGCCAACTATGTTGGGATGCTTCGCCAGCCTGATGATGAGGTCACTGTCCATGTCTATGCCAGCCACGGCTCCAGGATAGTTGTAGAGAATCACCGGGAGAGGTGAACCATCGGCTACCTTGGTGTAGTACTCGAAGATAGCATCTTCGTCCATGGCGTAGCGGTAGTAGCTCGGCGGAACGAGAAGCACGTACTCTCCTCCTGCAGCGGCAGCCTCCTGGCATAGCTCGATAGTAAGACGGATACCGTGCTCTGAAGCTCCTACGATGACGGGTACGTCCTGGAAGCCGGCTTCATCCAAAGCCTCGCGGGTCGCTCGCGTGATGGCAGTCTTCTCAGCGCGTGACAGATGGACTGCCTCCCCATTTGAGCCCATGGTGACAAGGCCGACCAAGCCCGCTTCGGCAAGT
This sequence comes from Sporormia fimetaria CBS 119925, assembly GCA_010093795.1. Taxonomy (NCBI): domain Eukaryota; kingdom Fungi; phylum Ascomycota; class Dothideomycetes; order Pleosporales; family Sporormiaceae; genus Sporormia; species Sporormia fimetaria. Next base: position 207,407 of record MU006586.1, on the reverse strand, counting down.
CGTACAGCGTGTCTCTTCACCGTAGGGATGTCGACCTCTTCTGTGTCGGGATGGAAGAACGTCATAGTCGGCGAGTAGATGCCAGGGCGCAGTGGAATGCGCTCTTTGACATGGCCGTTGGAGTGACCGTTGGTAGTGCTGCCTGCAGCCATGATGGGAGTAAGGTGTATGACGGGAGATCAATCACCAAAGCACATTCGAAGAAGACCAACAAAAGAATCTCCAGACAGATGTGGAGGAGGAAGAGCGGACTCTATATGCACTTGGAGTCTGGTCAGCGTTTAATATATCAGCACAACGGCAGAAGTAGGTCAGCCACTCCATCCCACCTCCACAGCGACCTGTTTTCCATTATTCTTTTCGATGTCAACGGCTTGTAGTCCCCGGTCGGTGATTCGTCCAGGAAAGTAGCTTTGACATAACAGCTCCGGGGAGAGCTGCGTGAATGCAGGCCGGAGGATGCTCATGGCCATTCCGGACACAGCCGCGCGCGGGATGTAAAAACGGGCGCGGCCTTTTTTTACAGAGTGCAACTCGACTAAGCACATCAGGCGTCGACAAGCTTGGAAAGTGCAGGCAGCGGAAGAGTGGATGTTGTTGATGGTGACACTGCAAGCCAAAATGCTCGAAGTTGTCGTGCATCAACGGAAACCGGATTTTCTCAAATCCACGAATGAGGAAGCGACGAGCAGGCCATTCTTCCGGCGACCCCTCCCCCGCCATCGACATCTAGTATACGTCGGAACATAAGCTTCCATCCAGGGACAAATATGCATCGTGGTACCTCATCTATCATGGCTTCACACACACTCCGTCGACACTGCACAGCATCGTCCCTCTGCAAACATGGCTCCGCCCGAAGTACTCATGGTAGGTACCTTTGTATTGGACTCAATTGAATATCCGCTCGACGTACAAGCAGTCCAAAGAGGTTGGATATGAAGGATTGTAATCCTTGGGCTACTTTTTGCTTTTTCTTTTGCAAGCTTGCTGCATGCTCAGACCGCCCGTTACTTCTACAACGGAATTAAGCTAATGGACTTTTCAGGTTGGCACGGGCGAGTACACGACAGGCTTCGTGGGAGGCGGAGCATCAAAGTCAGATAAGAAGGTCGGCGTTGTTGGTCTGACGCTGTTCGACCTCCGCAGGCGACGCAAAGTGGGCAAGCTGTCCATGGTTGGTGTGTCTGGCGATAAGTTTCCCGCAATACGTAAGTCTCACACGCGCAGGAGATACGAACTTTAAAATCGTGTACTGATATGGCCAGGTGAGCACTTGCAAAAGAACATCTCCGAGGCGTACAACGGGCTCGACGTCACATTCGACGAGTATCCAAAGGAGGGCAAGCGGGATCCCGAAGCATACAAGGCTGCGATAGACGCCCTGCCAAAAGGGAGCGCAAGTAGGTTTGCAAGCCGCTTCCAATTGCTGGGTTAACTCTCCAGTCACTATCTTCACCCCTGATACGACGCACTACCCAATTGCTTTATACGCTATCGAGAGGGGGATACACGTCCTCGTGACGAAGCCGGCCGTCAAGCTCCTTGAGCACCACCAACAGCTGCTCCAGGCTGCACAGAAGCACAATGTCTTCGTATACGTTGAGCACCACAAGCGCTACGATCCCGCCTATGCCGACGCCCGTTTCCGCGCACAGAAACTCGGCGACTTCAATTATTTCTACTCGTACATGAGCCAACCGAAGTCGCAACTCGAGACTTTCAAAGCCTGGGCGGGCAAAGACAGCGATATATCGTACTACCTCAATTCGCATCATGTAGACATCAACGAGTCAATGATTCCGGACTTCAAGCCTGTGCGTGTTATGGCGAGCGGCGCACGGGGTATTGCAACTGAACTCGGTTGCGTCGAAGGGACAGAAGACACCATCACACTGTTGGTCGACTGGGTAAAAAAGGAAGACCCCAGCAAGAGGGCTACTGGAGTGTACACCGCGGGTTGGGCCGCTCCTCAGAAGGCCGGTGTACATTCCAATCAGTACTTCCACTATATGGCGAGCCGGGGCGAGATTCGTGTCAATCAAGCCAAGAGAGGTTACGATGTCACAGACGACGATACTGGCCTACTTTGGTATAACCCGTAAGTATCAAGGACATTTTAGGAAACTCTTTCTGATCCCATTACCAGGTTCTACATGAAGTATGCCCCTGACGAAGAGGGCAACTTTGCAGGTCAGACCGGCTACGGTTACATCTCCTTCGAGAAGTTCATTGACGCGGTCACCAATCTGAATGCGGGAACCATTACCTTGGACAAGCTGGACCAGCGGCCGCTGCCGACGCTGAAAAACACCATTGCTACAACCGCCATCCTAGAAGCCGGCCGACGATCTCTCGACGAAAATCGGCCTATTGAGATCGTCCAAGACGATGGGCATTGGTCTCTAAAGTGAAACGCGAGCACAAGATACGGATCTAGCAATGGGACCTGTTCATACTTACACATGCAGAGAAGCGCTACGGACTTGGCCCACGTCCGTATAGCTGAGATCTCGATTTCGACGCTATAGCCAAAGCAGACCATCTGTGTCGAGTTCTATGGCTCTTATTTCATGGACCCTATGCTTGTCGTCGGCTTATCTGTACAAGGAAGCAAACATATTCCAGTATCTGTCTATTCCGCCCTAAGAAGAGGTTTCTGCAAATGTACTGTTACGAACGTCCCAACCTATTCAGGCCGCTAGTGTTGGATATGTGAAGCAGCGAATGGGCTACCGAGAAGTCTTCCATCATATACCGCGAACCAAACTATGTTCTAAGTGTATGTGGCGAAGTTTCGGTCAAGCTGAGTTGAGTACATCACAACTATACCCGACAGAACAGCCCAAGCCAGCTCGGGAATGTTTTGCGCAGACTTGCATCCCTCTCGACGTGCCTTGGCTGCGACCAGAAAGAGACTTGTATTCCGACGTCTCATCCTCGGCTTCACTTGCCGTGAAGATTCATCGCAACAAATATCTGATCCCTGCTGCGGGCGCTGCCGCACTGGCGCTGTACAAGCCAGCCAGCTGATGCGACCTTCAGGCCCTCGGTTTGTACGGCATAACATCGCAGCCTACCTCTCGGCTTACGTGCAGTTCCCACTCGACGAACGTTTTGAATGCTCAATCCTGATTCCTCCAACATTGAGGCACCTTAGCTCGTGACCGTCACCAGCCGTTTTCTTGAGCCCTGGGAAAGCTTAAATCAATGCCAGACCAGCCTTGGCGTATGCAGCTTTCGTATCCGATCGGTTTCCAATTATAGACGCACGGGGACCTATAACGACTCTCGAAACAGCTCAAGATTGTATCCTTCGCTAACGCCACGACCGCCTCGGTCGCACCGGCTCGTTCCCTCTGATGCGACAACGGCGAATAGCGGTGTAGCACCGAGCCTGGCGTCGTTGTTTCTATCGAAAATGTTGTCCCTTCCCGTCGCAAGGTGACCATGAGGGCGCTCGGTTCCAAGATCTGCAATGAGACCTTAACGCTCTGGACCTGTTCTTGTGTCCGGCGAGGAGTGTAGGAGGCTGAGGGAAAAGCTATATGAGCAGTGGAAGATCCGTCTTGGATTTCTGGTCAGCTAATCGCCAACCGCTCTAAACTCCAGGGCAACATCCATTCGTTTGACACTGCTCGCTACGTTGCGTACTACACCTTAACTACAACCGCGTCATCTTCCCATCGCTAGGCAATCAATATTCGGGAACAATCATATCCGACAACATGATCATCCTAGCCGGACTTTCCATACTCCCTCTCCTCGCACTCGGGTCTATAACCTCTCTGCCTCCCCCAAAGTATACCGTACCATGTACAATCGGAAACAACGGACCGTGCCCGACCTCATGGACTTGCACGCCTACCCAAGCATGTACATACGGCTCTCCATGCGGTGGTCTCTGTATCGAAGCACCGACGCGCCCTCCCGTCGTTCCATGCACCGTTGGCAATGATGCTCCATGCGTTCCCAGCTCCACTTGCACGCCTACCATGGTGTCGACTTCTGGACAACCTTGGCTAGGGCAATGTATCACCACCCCAACTGGAGGCCAGCCGTCTGTCACTCCCTGCACTGTCGGCAATGATGCTCCTTGCCTCCCTAGGTCGACGTGCACGCCGACGATGACCTCCACTTCTGGGCAGCCATGGTTGGGACAGTGTTTTGCAACGCCGACAGGAGGTCAACCATCGGTCACACCCTGCACAGTCGGGAACAACACGCCTTGTCTACCCAGCGCAACCTGCACACCGACCATGACATCGACTCCTGGCGTCCCCTGGCTCGGCCAATGCATCTCAACACCTACTCCTCCGCCCTCGGTTACCCCGTGCACCGTTGGTGACAACACACCCTGTCTACCATCCTCGACCTGCACACCTACTATGACCTCTACATCCGGACTACCATGGCTCGGCCAATGCATTGCAACACTCACCGGAGGTCAGCCCTCCGTGACTCCCTGCACCGTTGGGAACAACACGCCCTGCCTGCCCTCATCCACCTGCACGCCCACTCAAATCTCCACACCCGGCCTCCCATGGGGCGGCCAATGCATATCAACCCCCACACCACCACCAGGCGTAATCCCATGTACAGTGGGCAACAACACGCCCTGTCCCCCCTCCGCCACCTGCACACCCACACAGACTTCCACTCCAGGTCTCCCATGGCTGGGCGCATGCATTACCGCGCCACCATTCCCTACACTACCTCCTCCGTCAGTGACACCGTGTACGATTGGGAACGACGCGCCGTGTACGCCTAGTTCGACTTGTACGCCGACGCAGTTTTCGACACCGGGTCAGCCGTGGTTGGGACAGTGTATTGCGACGCCTACGGCTTCGCCTACACCTCCGTCAACCGTGAGTCCAACGCCGACGGAAAGGCCGGGGAAGAGGAGGTGTAAGTGGGGGTGGAAGTGTGGGTGGGGTGAGAAGTGTGTTAGGGGGTTGTGTGAAAAGAAGTGGTAAGGGGATGAGGTAGAGTGAGGATGAAGGGGGGGTTGGAGGGTGTGAGAGGAATGTCGGAGAGGGAGGAGTACTTGTGACTGGCTGAGGAAGCCTAACAGAGGGGGTTTAAGTTGTACTTAGTCAACGGGATGAATACGTTATTTCAATGCGATCGGAGTTGTTCAGGAGCACATTACGAATAAAAGCCGCTTTCTACTCTACAACATACCTACAAACCCTCTGTTACCTTGTCTTCTACATTCTGCTCTTTTCCTCACTTGATTTACTTATCTTACCTTAAGGAAAAGCGTTTAGAAATCAGGACTCCTGGACCTCGTATCGATGCATTGACCGCATATCTAAGCGGGTCTCTCCAAAGCCATGCGTAGGTGGATGTTGCTGCCACGCAGCAGTACTGGAGGTTACTTCTTCTCCACATTCCGCGCTCCAAGAGGTGATTGACTAGAGCCACCACCTTTCCCCCCACCTCTCAAGGATCTCGAAGGCGACATTCAGCTGTGACCATGCCATTGTAATATAGTCATACTCCGTCGCGCTTCGATTGACATCCATCGCAGACGTCTGGTGACGTGAAGTGGTCTGGGACCCGTGCGAGTCCTGCCACTTCTGCCCCAAGATACTGCTCGCAGGTTGCCGTCTGGGTCATCTGGTGGCCAGGCCTCGGTCTGGAGGTGGCTCGTTCATATGCTTCATAATTCTCAACCTATTGAACACGTCACACAGCGATGGAACAGACTTCCAGTATTCATGAGTATTTTTTGACATCTAATCATCCAGCAATCCACCGCTCTACATTTCCATCTCGTCATCCTCCACTTCAATCTCCTTCCACAACGCGGGGAGCTGCCATGGTAGCCGAAGCGAATCGGTCCACGCACAAAGAGGGAGTCAGGGTCAGATCCGCAGGCTTAGGATATCGACGGGAGACAGGGCAGGTGTCGGGAACCGTTTACTCGGAGGACTGGAAGTAGTTGAGGAGGATGCTGCGCTCCTGGGACTCCTCACCCCAGTCCTTGACGACGACGCAAGAGCAGTTGACGACCTTGCGGGGGTTGCCCTCACGATCGATCTGGCCTAGGAGAAAGTTAGCGCATGTCCCGAATACACCTCTTCGGAAAAGTACGTACAGAGACCGGCCCACTCGCCGAGCTGCTTGCCATCGGGGACCTTGATGAGGGGGATCTTGTGCTCGGAGCAGAGAGCGACGACAAGCTTCTTGTACGCCTCCTCCTCGCAAGCCTCGTTGAGGACGCACATGTGGGCCTGGCGGCGGTCGAGCGCCTTGGAGGCCTCACGGAGACCGCGGGCAAGGCCGTCGTGGATGAGCGCGAGCTTGAGAACGCCCTTCAGCGCCTCAAGGACGGACATCTGTCCCTTGTCGCCGGCATCGGTGACTTCGATCTCCTGCTCAGCAACGGGGGATTGGGGCTCTTCTCCGTCCGACTAGTGACTATGTGAGCTTGTGTCTCATGCTTTTGCGCGACGATTGGGGGGTTGTTTTAGGGTGTTGCGGGGTGGAAATGGATGCGTGGGTAGGGCGATTGCGTACCATGGTGATTATGTAGCGAGATACGTCGGGGTTCCTCGAAGAGTGTCGTGTGGTTGGAGAGGTGATGTGCTGGGCAGGAAGTTCGAGGGGTAATGTGGGCGGGTTCGCTTAGATTTCGCGCTAGTGCACGTGACTAGACGATCCGCTCACAGCTTTGGGATTCTTACCCTTGCCTCAGAATGAACCTGATGTAGTAATTTTGAGAGTATAAAGTTTAACCTGATTCTGTAGGATGCAATGGGTAGCAGTGGGATGTGATCAAAATATGCATTGTTTGGCGAGATGTACGCCTAATATGGACCAGCCTCAGCTACAAGCCTCGCCGCTGCCATCTCGCGATAACTCATGTACGGCCATTCGAACTACTAGCAAAAGAATGGTGCTTCTAATCAGCTCCTGGCAACAAGACTCGGGGAACGGCAGAAATAATATCCACAAGGCAAAAGCCCTTGGGTGCAAAGCTATGGACTAAGAAATGAAGACAGCAAGGAAATGGTATATCAGCAGAGCAACGCGCTATCGACCAAGGAGAGTAGGAAACCTGACCGTGGATCCACAATACCGTAACGCCGGACAGAGGAAACGATTTTGTACATTAACAATAGACTTGAAGTGAGGGAATGTGTACGTGCAGGGGCAACGCTACATCATTATGCAGCCGCAGCCCTTCTTCTCCTTCTTCTCATCGGCGGGCGGCTCCGGTAGACGCGTGATAGTCTCAGTCCGCTTGACCGATGTGGTAGGGGTCAGACGTCCCTCTGTGTGCGAAGCTGCGCGAGACTGTGCGCGGGAGGGCCCCCGCTCCTGCGGTATCGTAGGCGTCAGCTTATAACTGCTCTGTTCCGTTGTTGGGGACTTCGCAGGGATATCAACTCGTTCGGGAGTCTGCTTGACGTCTTGGGTAGGCCTAGTCGGGCTTGCGAGTGGCCATTGCTCGTTGCTTTGGTTCTGGTCGAGATCCATAGACATTGCTTGTGACGCACGCTTGTCCTTGAAATCTTCGGTGTTGAGCAGCCTGAAGTCACGATCGTACACACTGCCCGTCTTTCCTTCCTGCTCCCACTGTTGCTGCTGGAGCCGCTTGGCGTGGGTGGGGATGATCTGCTGGTCAGGCGGTAGTCGGGGATCGGGCTTGTACATGGTCGCAATCCAAGGAGCCTCCCCCTCTGGCCTGTGGCTGGTCGTAGGTCTTGAGATAGAGCCACCACTCGTGCCGGGGCGCTTGACAGGCGATGTTGTCGAGGAGTTCCGAGGCTTCGATTTTGAAGTGGATCTTTGGTTGCTGACCTTCCTAGCCCCAGACGTGGGGGTGGCTTTAGATGGCATTTTTGCCTTCACCGGGGATCCAGAGACCGGAGAGGTAGCATTGCTGGGGCTGAGCTTGACTGGCGGACGCAGAGGGTCTGCCGCAAATTTCGGATCGTCCAACAGGACCTGGCTGGAGACGCTCGCACTCCTAACACGAGCTCCAATCGTTGCAAGTGCGTCACCGCTCCGGTTGACGCTACCATTCCGTGATCGGGGAAGCGGGGCATCCCGCTCAACAAGAGGGTTGGGTACAGGCGCTGGGCTCGTCTTGGCAACAGGAATGCGTGAAGTACCAGGACGCGGGATATGGTTCGTCCTGATGGCCAGGACAGCCTCCCTGTCTGCCGCAATCTCTTCAGAGGTGCGAAGATCCCAGTTGGTCCTCTGTCCCTCGACGGCATCTTCGTCCTCTGCAGGTATCGGGGAAACTACAGGCCGACGATTCGAGCGATCGTCCCCATTGTGCAATGCGTCAGTGGCATCAGAGCCTTTGCGGTCTCGTCTCGGGCGAGATACGCTTCGAGACCTGCTGTTCGAGTGACGGTTCTGACTCTGAGACCTGCTATTCGAGCGGCTCGAGCGGCTGACCTTGAATCCCGCCTCTTCCAGTTCCCGAGTCTCGATCTCCTTCAGCTTGTCGCGATGTATCCAGTAAGCGTCATTTTGCTCAACTTCGTCCAGACGGTTGTCCCCGGCTTTCTTTCGCTTCTTGTCTTTCTTCTGCGTCACCTGGGGTGCGTTTCTCTTGCCTTGTTTCCCATCCGCCTTATAATAGTCCTGGGTGTGGTCTGGGGCACCCCCGTTGACTGCTGTTCTGCCAAGTACTTCGCTCCCTTCGTATGGCGAGTAGTCCGGCTGCCCTTCATAGTGACCTTGCGCGTTCTGCGCATGCGGCGGTGATGTACTATACACGCCGTTCGACTGAGGCACGAGGGGCTGGCGTGCAGTATACGGGTGCCAGGAGGGGTCGTCTGCAGGCATAGAGGCTTTCAGCTCACTGAACGACGGCTTCTGTAATCTGCGGTCAGCAGTGCACTCAAGTTTGCATATGGTGCTGTGCAATTTGAGGGGTCGTGGGTTGACGAACCGATTGGTGTAAAGGGACAGCAAAGTCCCACGATCCGCGGCCACCGTGAGAGCTACTCGGGGGCGTTAACTGCTGCCCAGTCGCCGGGAGTTGATCGGAGGCCACAGCCATAGAATTAATGCAAGTATTATCGCCGGGGGGTTGGTTGAGTGAATCGGCTCGAGTCTCGGGGAAAGCTTGGAACGGAATGTCGCGTAGACGTCACAAGTGGGCCGCGATGCAGCCTCGATGAGGTGAAGCGAAAAGGCTCGAGATAGAACTCGAGAGCGCGCCTAGCTAGATCCGAATATAACACAGGCTTTGTATTAAGAGAGGAAGGAGTCGTTTGGTTGTCGAGGGGGTAAGAAGGGAGTTCTGCGTGCCCCTGCTCGCCGGCGAGGAGACAAATCAATGGTGTAAGTAGACGAAAGGAAAAGCAACGAATGTGGTGGGATGGCAGTAATCGGACAGGTCCAGGAGTCGCTCTCGCCGCAGAGACGACTGAGAATGGTATCGTCGGGCGCGGTGGTGAGGAGGCACCGCAGCGAGAGCTGGAGAGTCGAGGTCTGGACGAGACCGGAAGATTGGTCGACGCTTGGGGAAAAGCAGCGACGCTCGGACCTCCAGCAGGCGCGGTGGGATTAGCCCCGGACCAGCAACAGTTTGGACCAGAAGAAGGCTAAGTCTCGAATTGTCTCATTCACCGTCCAGGATACTAGAGTCAAAGTATATTTCTACTGCTGACTGCCAGTGCTGAGTGTTCGGCGGGGTTGCGCTACTATGCATGCATGCCCCTCCTACTCCACTCCAGGCCGTGCATCCCCGCATGACTATAGATGAGTATGCCGTGGTACCCGCCCTCGCACTGAGCATGCTCCCACTGCAAGGGAATCATCTTTCTTGCGAAAAACATGTCCTGGTAAAGGTAAAACACGGATCTGGTTTCCACCTGGAACCCCTGGTCGAATGAAACCGTCAGTATGTACCAAGACAACTAATAACTATCAACCCAATTACCAAGCAAATGTCTCATCGTGCCAGTACACATTGTGGCCCTGGCGCACCCATTTCTGGACCGCCAAGCTCAGTTGCTCACTCATTGTCTTCGGACCGCAGACGATGACAGCTACTCTGCTGGTGTGCGCGAATGCCTCGTCCACAATGCTACCGAGCTTGGGGCGACCATTGTGCACGACAAGCCCTTTGTGTGGGTTTTCTGTTTGCTCCTCCGTCGACAATAACTGTTCGTTTTCCGCCATCTCGATGTCCCCGTCCACGGTAACCCCATTGACCTGCAAATCAGGTCCCTGAGTTCCAGTAACATAAACTTCTATGTTCGCACGATCGACTGCACCCTCGTCCTCTCCATGGCTCGGCCGCAACCCAGACAGTGCCCATCTAGTCTCCGCTAGCTTACGGACAGCCCAAATAAAGCGCACCTTCGGGCTTCCAGGCAGCTTGAAATCGTTGGCCTCGACCACAGTCCGGTATATGGGCATGATGAACGTTGCGCCCACTCCTCCGGCAACAAAGAGGATTTTGTCAAACCTGAGCAGGTTCGGAAGTCGCGTAGATGCTCCGTATGGCCCTTCCAGGCACAACTCTATCTCTGTAGCTTCGTCTGGTCCGTCTGCAGAGAGGGTGCGAGCTAGGGATGCGAGGTGTTTAGTATTTCCATTCATAGTCCTGGCAACGAGCATCAATTCCCTGTGTCGCCCTGGGATGGAAGCCACAGTAAAAGGGTTGGTTTGGCACCATGCGCCCAGCTCGGCCCAGACGGCTCGTGAGGATGATTTGCTAGAAGGTCTGCTCAGATAGACATGTTGCCCAGGCTTCCAATTGAGCGCCGTATTACCAGTACTCAATGGAATTCGAACTTGGATAAGGTTAGTGCCAGCTATCGGCTTCAGCGTACCACGATATTTCCTTCGGCTCAGAGCACGCAGAACCAGGTGCACTGCGTTGACCCCGACGACTTGATACACGTATGGCCGGATGTGCGTTACGTGGACAAACAGGGGCACTACGAGTACATTGGCCAACGCAATGTGGGATATGTAGAAAACCCGGTAGTTCCATCGGCGGAGCAGTCCCAAGGCCGTGGTGCTCAGAACGGAGAAGAGCGCAATACTGACGAGCCCGAAGATGACATCCCTGTCTCTGATCCGTTTGGCGAGAAAGCCAGACTGAACGAAAAAGTTTAAGTAGAAGGCAGTGTGGAGGGAAAAGAGGGCGAAGATGATTCGTCCTAGAATATGGTGCGATGCCTTGAGCTCCTCATGGGACATCCTGGTCAGCAACTGCATGGGCGAGTATGGAGACCGCATCGCCAGAAGATAGAGCAGCGGTAGCTGGGAAGCTCCGATGATCCCGAACCGTTTAGTGAGGTGCAGGTAATCTACGCATATTAGTTTCAGCATGACCTTTGCCGCGGGCTAGCATATACCATCGCCTGTCTTCACCACGCATAAATATAACAGCCATGCCGTCCACACAGCAGCAACAACCCACTCTCCTCTTGTTCCCCAATTGTTCACTACGGGCTTCCTTAACGACCATCGCAACCCCTCGGTGAATCGTCGAGCTCTTCTCGGCCAGCTCGACTGCCCCGGCGACGGCTTGTCAAAAGATGGAGACTTCGGTCGACCCTGGTGTAGAGCTTTCCCTACGAACCAGGATATGGCGAAAGAGGTCTGGAAAAGAGCAAGAACAACGAGAGCCGAGAGCTCCGCGACAATGGGATAGAAGTCCAGCAGTGCCCTCCTGGCACGCTTCTGGTCGTCGTCCAGATCAATAAAGGCGTATCCAAAGACCATGGCGACGGCTTCTCAACTTCATCATCTAAAAGGGAAAAGAAAAGGTGTCCATTCCTCAGCTACAAAGATATGCTGTCGGACTTTGGATGTCGGAGGTAAGCCACGGTCGTATTGCGGGTTCCCCGCCAAGCCCCGCAACTGCCCCAGGTGCCCCAGATTTGAGCTCCATCGGGGAAACCCGACGGTGAAGGCTCTGTCCACCTGCAAAGTTGTTTTCAGGACACCATTCTTGCTCTCTTCCTCTGCACTCTTTGTTCTTTGCGCGACGGGCATCTGCTTTCAGCTTGTGACTTTTTGGGCGTTTACCATACTACGTCATTTGTTCCATATCGGTATTATTTCCCCGCATTAGACATGTCCTCGGCTACGCCCGCTTCCAGAGTGCCGCTATGGCTCGATTGTGTAAGTTCGTGTAATTTAAGTGACTCGGACAAAGTTGCTGACGCATGTCTTAGGATCCGGGACACGATGTATGCGAATTGTATCTGCACTTAATGTCAACGCTCACCAGAGCCCCGTTTAGGATGCCTACGCTCTTTTGCTCAGCGCATATGACCCCAGCATCGAGCTCCTCGGTGTGACCACTGTCCACGGAAACGCGGCGCTCGCGCAAACCACGTATAATACCAGGAGCATTCTGGAGGCAATTGGAAAGCGCGACATCAAGGTGTACTCTGGAGCCCACAAGCCCCTCGTTCGGGATGCAGTCCACGCTGTCGACATCCATGGTAATTGAGGCCTACGAACCTAGCAAAAACAACACTGAAACCTCCTAGGCGAATCTGGCCTGGATGGCGTTACACTGCTCCCGGAGCCTGTTGAGCCCGCAGCTACCGATGTCAACTTCGTGGACGCCATGTACAACGCCCTGATCGCGACTCCGCGCAACACTGCATGGCTTATCGCTACCGGTACACTGACCAACATCGGCATGGTCTTCCAGAAGTACCCGGATCTTGCGGACCATATCAAGGGACTTAGCATCATGGGAGGTGCTGTCGGAAATGGCTTCACGAATGCCCCGATGGGCAAGGTTCAAGGCGAGGGAGAGCGTTTCGGCAACTGGACTGCATATGCAGAGTTCAACGTAAGCTTTCTGTGTTGAATTTGGATTCCGTAAACTAACACTTCGCAGATCTACGTGAGTGACTACAAACTGTGGGCTTTACTCAATCTAACATGCATAGTGTGACCCAGAAGCTTCCCACTTCGTCTTCTCGCACCCTGTGCTTAGCAAGAAGACCACCATGGTAACCCTGGATCTCAGCCACCAAGTCCTTGGTACCAAACCCGTCCGCCACACTCTGCTCTACGGCTCGGAGGAGCCCATGAACGCAGACGCCGCGAAGACTGAGCGTACACCCTCCACGCTCCGCGCTCTCTTCACTCAGATCATGTCGTTCTTCGCTGGCACCTATGCTGAGGTGTTCGCCATCACCGCAGGCCCGCCCCTGCACGATCCGCTCGCAGTAGCCGCCGCCGTGCACCCGGACATGTTTGATGATCAGGGCGGCGAACGCTTCAAGGTCGACATCGTGACCGAGGGCGTCCACTCTGCCAACACCGCTGAAGTCGGAGAGCTCGGAAGGACCAAGGTTACGAAACTCGCTGCTGGAGAGGCTGGGTGCCGCATTCCTCGCGGAGTCGATCTGGAAAGGTTCTGGGGATCTATCGAGAGTTGTCTCAAGGAGGCTGACAAGCACACCCCGCTGAAGCAGATCTCGAGGGAAGAGATGGAAAAGGCGGGTGGTATTACTGATATTGCATAGACCATTCGAAGAGGATAGACAAGAGATAGAGAAGACGCTCGGTAGGTCAGACTCCGAGAACTCGTATCACCTCACCTTCTCTCCCCGTTCACCTGATACTCCTATTTCTACTCTTACTACACCCAATTCGTTATTTCCTCCGCAACTACCTAATCCGTACACACCGAGGCTACCAGTTCTACCCTAACAACTGCAAAGTCTCTTTCTACCCCAGCTTCTAGAAGGTTCATTTAGCCTATTGACCCTCATGCATGGAACGTGAGGTCATGGACTTCCCGCAGCCGCATCATCGTGGCTTGCCCCTTCGTGTTCTGCAAATCTACGTTTTACGCCACTGTTCAGATCTGCCGCGGATGGAAGAATGGAAGCCCTAGATCGGAGGCGAGGCGTTGATCTGCGGGGTAAGACCAGACATTCTCGCCGCGGCGAACATCGTGACCCCTAGTTAACCTCTCAAGAAAATGCTCAGAAAAAACACAGCCTCAACACGCAGTAAAGCAACCATCCAAACCTCCAAGACCGTTCAAGCGTTCGCCACGACGGCACCACGCGCAACCCTCATCATGACTATATTGTATACGAGCGATCGCATTTCCGCCTCCCGTACCCCTCCTGCAGCGCAACGAGCTTCCAGAAGACCCGACCACCCGGCTATATTAACCCCCCTGTCTACATTTTTTAATCTACAAAAAAGGTACCAGCAGTGTAATCTAATCTGCTTCTGTGTTTAGTTTCCTTGGCCACGCGGTTCTTGAACCCTGGGAAGGGTTCACAGGGTCCTGAAGATGGCTTGGACGTTGGCTTGGAAGGGGCAATTTACCCGTGACGATCGTGTGTTTACTGCATGTTTGTGTGCGGTGGTCCTGTGGTCTGGGAATGAGAAGCTGCGCTTCGCCGCACCGTCTGTGGGGTCTCCTCGGCGTGGATGTGGATGTTTGCATGCCTGGGGGGAGAAGAACAGGTACCCGGTTCAATTGCACATTACACAAGCGTTCTAGATTGACGCGGGATCCGGATGTATGGGCCTGGTTTCCCATTTCCATGCAGGTGGCCACTCGTGAGAGAGAAGGCTGGGAGGTGTATATATTCCCATACACCTCCAATGGTTGACTTTCTCCTCACCTCCCACTCCTTCCTCCTCCTCCCACTCTCTCCATCATGAAGGTCACCGCTACTTTGGCCGCCCTGGCCTCCATCTCCGCCGTCACGGCCGCCCCCTCTGGCGGACCTGGCCGTCATGGCCCAGGTGGCCACCATGGCCCCAAGGGAAAGTACCCGGGTCTTGATGTGCTCGCGAAGCGCGCCGGTCTGCAGTATTTCGGTACTGCCATCGACAACGTCGTGCTGAACAACACGCAATACACCTCCATTGCGCACAACAAGTCCGAGTTCGGCCAGGTCACGCCGTCCAACGGCATGAAGTGGATGTTCACCGAGCCCGAGCGTGGCGTCTTCAACTGGACTGCTGCGCTGGAAATCGTGAAGCCGGCTCGTAAGGCGCGTCAGCTTACACGCTGCCATGCGTTCGTTTGGCATACGCAGTTGCCGGCGTGGATCGACCATACCAACTGGACGAAGCCGGAGCTTGTGAGCATCCTTGAGAACCACATCAAGAACGAGGCTCGTGCTTTCAAGGACGATTGCATTGCCTGGGATGTTGTGAACGAGGCCTTCAACGAGGATGGAACCTACCGCGAGACAATCTTCTACAAGGTCATCGGAAAGGAGTACATCGAGCTTGCGTTCAAGTTCGCCAGGAAGTACACTCCCCGCAAGACGATGCTGTACTACAACGACTACAACATCGAGACCGTCAACAACAAGTCCCTCGCTGTTGCCGAGCTTGTCAAGGACTTCCAGCGCCGCAGGATCCCCATCGATGGTGTTGGTCTTCAGGCTCATTACACCGTCGGCCGCTCGCCGTCCTACCAGCAACAGATGGACGTCATGAAGATGTTCAACGACCTCAAGATGGAAGTTGCCATGACCGAACTCGATGTGCGCCAGCCCACCCTTCCCGAGACCCAGGAGATGCGCATCCAGCAGGCTGAGGCCTACCGTGATGCTGTCAAGGCGTGCAGGGACGCGAAGAACTGCATTGGCGTTACCGTTTGGGACTTCTGGGACCCTGTCTCTTGGGTTCCGTACACCTTCCCGGGCCAGGGCAATGCGTGCTTGTGGGATGACAACTTCAACAAGAAGGAGGCGTACTACTACATCTCGGATATGTTGAGGGAGTAGAATTGCAGGAGGTGCTCAGGTAGATGTAAAATGTAATAGGAATACCATAACAGTTTCGTTTCCGCAAATGATGGGCCTTTTGAGGATATCTTGTGTGCTTCCAGCTTGTCCGTGACTTTTTTGAAGCTTTGTCTTCGTGCTCGTTGATTCCGGGACCCATTGCAAAGGCGCAGATGAGCATGGGGTGAGTTCCCGAGTGCTCAGGACGTTGCTCTTCCGCTTGATGTGTGTCGATTGAGTGCTCATAATGGAATGCATAGGCTCTTTTCCCTCAAGTTCGTATTCATTGATACAAGACGCGTCCTCATCTCCCGTTAATGGCTCACAGTTAGTCCGCGATCCGGATGACATTAAAACAAGGCGCTGCGTGGCGTAATGTACGGTCGTCATATGCCTTGGAACCTCCGCAGCTCCGCTCTTGGGCCTAAGAGTGGGCGGACGTTCGGGACATTGCCGGCTTGGTGCCCAAGCCCTCCGTTATCACCCTGCCCACACCGAGGAAGATGGCAACGCACGTGGGAGAAGCTTATGAGGGGCGCTGGGCTCCAACAAGCGGAGAAGCTCCCGAAAGCGTCTCGGCAAGAGCGCACAGCGGGTCGCATGTGGTCATCGGCGCGGGAACCTTACGCGTCCATTCAAAAATACAAGTTGTTGTTGCATAGACATCCAGAGACTCGGAGAGACGCAGAGGACAAGAGTTTGGCTGAAGAAGCTGGCTTGTTACTGGCCAATACGAGATTGACGACGTGTATCTGCTTGGAAGTGCTGTGCTGTGATGAACTCGGGTGCAGAGTCGCCGGCCATGTGCATCAGTAGTGGCCTGATGCCCCTGCAAATGCTCCTTTGCACAGCCTCAAACCCCCTCAATCCGCAAGGTTCAGATGGAGTTCTCAGTCCTTGGCTATTGCAGCCGATGGCCCAGGGGCGGCCTGGGCACGGAGGAGCTCCTTGGTCCGCTGCAGGATAGAGTGCACATGCGAATTGCACGTTGTGAGGTTGGATATGCGATTCTGGCGTATTAGCTAACAACGACGCGAAAGCCAGGTTGGTGCTCGAATGCTTTCCGGGATCAAAGATCAAGTGTCTGACGGGCAGTCGTCCAAGTTTGAACAGAGTTGATGGGGCATAGGCTGTTCTGACGTTCGCTGCATGAAAGACCCCCGAGTCACTGTATCGATGCGGGCCACAAAAGGACGAGCGATTCCGCCATGTGGCCAAGTGGTCGATCAGCATTCGGCGGGCTAAGAGCCCCGGGACAAGCCCAAGACTTTGCGAGGGGCGAGCGGAGTCTCACCATCGCCGCGAGTCGGAAGCGCTCCAGTACCCCGCTTAGCTCGCCTCGAGGGTCTCCACGCGTGCGGTAAGGCTGCGCGACTGCGGATCGAGGACAGACAGCAGAACGTGGCACTGAGACACAGAGGTGCTCGAGTACGAGGGCATCGGCGAGCAGAGGAGAGCAGAGCTGAGGATGGCGTAATCTGGTTATTTGGTGCATGCGGCCGGTTGGCAGCGAGGGCAGTTGCCCAGACATGGCCCATGCGCCAAGGGCTGGGCATGTCAGATCGGGGCTAGCGCTATCCTTAGTGCGTCTTTTTGCTCGGCAGGTGCGGCGGGTCCAAGCCTTCCGCCCCTTCCCTTATTTACCAGCGCGTGCCTGCCTCACCTGCGCGCCTTCTTTCACTTTCCCGCACGCTCGCAGCAGACGCGGAAAAGCTTTACGTTGATCGCGGCTTCCCGACTGCTCCGCGCTCCACTCTCACCAAACATCAACCCGGACGCGCCGGCCAGACCCTTTATATATTCGACTCCCCCAGCGTCCCAAGCATTCGCCCTCCCAAGACTTGCCAAGCACACTCTCGTTCCCCACGAAGACCTCCGAGGCCGACGACCATCATGTCGGACCCTACCAACCAGCAAAACCTCCCCCCTCCTCAAGCACCGCCCTCTCAGCAGCAACAGCAGCAACCGCAGCATCAGCAGCAGCAGCAACAACAGCTTCCTCAACAGGTTCCTCAGCAGCAGCAGCAGCAGCAGCAGCAGCAGCAGCATCAGGCTCCCCAGCAGCCCCAGGGCACTCCGAACCAGCCGCCACCACCAGCGCCGGCTGGCAGCGTGCAGGTCCCGGGCGACCAGCTAGTCTGCCAGTGGCAGAACTGTGGAGAGCGTTGCGCGTCTGCAGAGCAGCTCTACGTAAGTCTCCTCTTCTCCAGCGCGTCATCTCTGTTTCGTCGACGCGACCTTCTGTCACAACGAGCGCGTTTGCAGTGAAGCTAACACCGAAACAGGAGCATGTCTGCGAGCGCCATGTCGGCCGCAAGAGCACCAACAACCTGAACCTCACCTGCCAGTGGGGCAACTGCCGCACTACCACGGTGAAGCGCGACCACATCACGTCGCACATACGCGTCCACGTCCCGCTGAAGCCGCACAAATGCGACTTCTGCGGCAAGGCCTTCAAGCGTCCCCAGGACTTGAAGAAGCACGTCAAGACGCACGCCGATGACTCGGTTCTGCTTAGGTCTCCAGAGCCGAACCGCGGCCATCCTGGCGCCCCAGGCTACTCTGGGCAGGGCAAACGTAAGTGCTCCTCTTCACTCTCAGTCTAACCCGAATGTATCTCTTTTCCTTACGACTCTAACTTGCGTCATACAGTGGTCGCTGACTTGCAGGCGCTTGCCGCCACAGCGGGGGCGTACTATCCTCCCGATGGTTCTATGGGTCCAAATGCTGGCTATGGGCAACAACATCCTGGGGGTCCTCCTCATGGCTACTACAGCGGTCCCCCTCAGAATTCGGCTTATGGTCCAGTATATTACGCTGTCGGCTCGGGCCATCAATTGAACAATGACTCCTACGAGATCCGCAAACGTGCTGCGTATGATGCCCTGAACGAGTTCTTTGGCGATGCCAAAA
Organism: Sporormia fimetaria CBS 119925; assembly: GCA_010093795.1. Classification (NCBI taxonomy): domain Eukaryota; kingdom Fungi; phylum Ascomycota; class Dothideomycetes; order Pleosporales; family Sporormiaceae; genus Sporormia; species Sporormia fimetaria. Next base: position 188,769 of record MU006586.1, on the reverse strand, counting down.
GACGTGCCATCGATCCGTCAACCTATTACGACGTTGGTCAGCGCCTGATGGCTCTTCAGAATGTCCCGCTTCCCGTATTGGGCACCTATCAGTCAGCAATGCCCGAGTATGCCGCGGCCGGAGGCCCCATGGTCGCCCATGCATCGCATCCACCGATGCATCACTACTCTCTCCCCCTGCCGAATCTCAGGTCCAAGAGCGATCTGGTGAACATGGATTCTTTCCTTGAGCAGCTACAGTCCACGGTCTATGAGAACCCGAACCATGCCGCCGCGGCCGGCGTCCAACAGCCTGGTGCCCACTATGTCCATGCGGGGTCATCATACCGAACGAGCAACTCACCCCCTGGCCTCTCCACGACCCATCCGCCGTCATCACATGCGACCGCCGTCGCTTCCGGTAGTACCGACACTCCTGCTTTGACACCAGCCTCGAGTGTAATGTCGTATACTTCGCAACAGTCACCCAACTCTGGCCATCCGGCGAGCACCGTGTCGCCTACCTCAAGGGCGCCTATGGGCAGCATGTATCCGACGCTGCCTTCCGTCAGCGCCATGTCTGATATGTCCTCTGCCGCTCCTTCCAGTGGTCTAGCACCCACTTTCGATTCCGATGGGCGCCGCCGCTATTCCGGCAACCCTCTCCAAAAACACGCGCCAGACCGTCGTGAGGCTGGAGAAGAGCATCGCCACAATTCAGACCATGAGGGCCTGCACAACAATGTCAACCAGTTGGCGATACATTCGCCCAAGGTCGACCCGGCGCTTTCAATGCGCTCTCCAAGCCAGGTGTCTTCGGCATCCACGGAGCAGCCTCCAGAGGTCCAGCAGCAGCTTTGGGTGGAGAACATTCGGACCATAGAACGTCTCAGGACGTTTATCAAGGAGCGATTAGAGCACCACGATTACGTCGAAGATGACAATGAGCAAAGACACGATTCCCGTGCCAACGACGATGCCACAAGTCTCTACCCAGTGTTGCAGGCAGTGCAGCAACACAGAGATTAGTTGTTTCTCCAGTTTCGCAAATGGTGTTCTGGCGTTCTTCTTCTCTGGCAGTGGGTACTGGTACGGATACAAGTGCTCAAGCACTGCGGCTGAGGGTTACCGGCCTGGGAGGTGGCGCGGGGTTGGCTGTCTGCTATTCATCTCCTTATTCCTGTCACAGTAAGTTCGTTCTTGGCATTGAGGCCATTATTGTTTGGGCTTCCGGCTTATGGGTCGGAATACAATGTTTTGTAGGCTTTGCGCGAGTGATACGGCCTGTCGAGAAGATATCAAGCTCGGCTTAGATAGCAATATCTGTTTGTTTTGTTGCGTTTAGTTTCCACAGCTGCCTTTCCAAGGTTATCTATAAAGTTCGGCCAGAATTCGTGGTGACACATGCGGATTGATAACGAAACCCCGCAATCCGATATCCCCACCCTGTGCAGCGACCTCGGGAAGCCGCATGCGACTGTTGGACGAGATAACAAGCTGACGCGGGATACGCGAGCTCTTGGACAAGATTCAAAATGACTGCAATCACCGCTGTCGGAACTCCTGTTCAGCTGAGAACAAATTGGCATCATCCTCACCAGTGTCCTCTCTAAACTGATATTCGCGAGTCGTCGCTTCCCTTCGTACAGTGACATCATCGCCCATCTCTCTTCGCAACACCACAACAATGCCAGCCTGGGGTCGCGGAGGCGCAGGGAACATCGGATACGACGAACAGTTAAAGCAGGAGCGAGAACGAAAATCACAAGTATGCAACCTCCCAAGTCAAACACCTACGAACCAACACTAACACGACCCAGGACATCGAAGCCCAAACCGCCTCATCCTCCATAACCTCCACCTCCCCACCCGCACACACAACCCCTTTCCGACCTGCAGACCAATACGCCCACAGCGGCCGCGGCGGCGCAGGAAACTGGTATCAACCTTCTGCTCTCGCGCAAACGGGAACGTTTACTTCTTCTACACCTTCGGATACGACTACTACGTCGTCGTCGTCATCGTCGTCGTCGTCGTCGTCGCCGCCGAAACTTGATGATGCGACGGCTGCGCCGGATGCGCAGTGTAAACCGTTGAGATCGAGTCCTTGGGAGGGGTTGAGTGTTGCGAGGAGTGGGAGGGGTGGGGCGGGGAACTTCTATTGGGGTGCTCAGGGTGAGGGTGAGGAGGATGAGAGAAGGGAAAAGGAGAAGGAGGAGGAGGTTAAGAGGAGGGTGGAGAGGGATGTTGAGGGGGGTTTGAAGAGGCCGGGGGGTGCGGTTTTGGGAGGGAGGAGGAGGGGACAATAGGTGTGTAGAGAGGAAGGAATGGGTGAAGGGAAATAAGGTGTGGTTAGGGGACGGAGATGTTGACTCGGTACGAGAGGGTAAGACTATATAATGAAGACCCGGGAGTTCGGGGAGAAGATGGAGAGCTGAAAGGTGTCCCGAAGGCGAGGTTGCAAACCCTGGGCTAGGAGGAATGGTCGATAACCTGGGAACTGCAGTAAGGTCAGTAGATGGCCCGGGGCGTCCATGGCCTGGTCTTGCTCAGGGTCTCCCCACCAATCCGCCAGCCAAGGGGTTGAGAGGGGCAACTTGGTAATTCTCCGGTAGATATCGGTGCTTCAGATTAGCGAAGGTTAGCTTACGGATGGACAGCGGCTATACCCGTTAGTGCTGTGAATGGCACTGTTATACGCAACTGTCTCTTGCCTGCGGTATGAGAATGGTGTCTACAAAAGAGCTTGTGAAACATGGAACATAGAATCTGGAAGTGAGTTGCACTTATGATCGAAGGGAAGGGTACGACGTTGCGAGACTTCAAAAGTTCGGACATCAAACCAGAAGTCGCCACGTGATGTTTGTTTATTTACCGACGCTCGGGCCAGGCGATTGGGGACCCACCCGTGGACATGGAGACACGGCCTTCCAAGGACCGCCTCCGTCATCCTACCTCTGACACCACATCTGCCAACTTCCCCTCAGCTTCTCTGCGCGAGGCCAACATTCTTTTGGAATATTGCTTGCCTCACGCAATCGCCATGGCTAGGAGGTCCGCACGCTTGCAAAAGGTACATTCACGCGTCTCAATTGTTGTTTACACTGCTGATCACCCCACCTCCAGCGATCCCTGTCCAACTCGAGCTGGGTGTCTGCCCAGTCCAACTTGTCCACCCACGAAGAGCAGGACGAGCCTCTTGTCTCTGTCACTGAGCAGTCCGAGCCTGAGTCTGCGGCGAAGAGCAAGACGCCATCCAAGCCCAAGTCTAAGAAGCGCGGCAATGTCGCCCCCACATCCGCACAAAAGCTGCTGTCGCCAGCCCACTCCAGGCTCTCGACAGACCTGCTGGCCAATTTCTCGGCGAGCACGCCTGACAGCACGCCCATCAAGCCCCCTGCGGAGCTGATGCACCCGGCGCTGTTCCATCCCAGTACGGCAAAGATGTCGGATGAAGCTCGATGGGCGCGCGTGGAGGCGTTGGGAGCGCACACCGCCCCCGCTAAAGGTCCAGACGGTCGCGAGATCGGAGAAGCCACGCCCTCGAAGGTGCCCTCAAAAATGGCAGCCATGTCATCGCCCGACTACAAGTTCAGCTTCAAGGCGCCGGTGTCCGCACCCACACTTCCCCCGCTCACCCCTAGCACACGCCGAATTCTAGAGGAGCTGGATGCGAAGAGGGTTGCTGAAGGCGGCCGATCGCTTTTCCGTCCTGATGAGTTCGCAGGCGCAGATACTCCTGCTCGCAAGGTTGCTGTGCCCAAAGGAAAAGCCTCTCGCTTCAGCAATGCGCACATGGCCGAGTTCAAGAAGATGGATTCCATCGCCAACCACCCCTCCGCGTTCCGCGCGGACCCGAGCCGTGCCAAACCAGTTACTGCCTCCCTCCAGCGGACTCCGACCAGGGAGGCCTCGGCGAAGACACCAAACAAGTTGAAGCGTACGCAATCGAAGATGGACCTCAACGAAGCCTTCTTCTTCGAGCCGCAAGCCGAGAAGCATATGTCGAAGCCGGCCGCAACGCCATTGAAGCGCGCACAAACCAAGGACGAGACCCCCGGCTCTAAGCTTCCCCGATCTACATCGACTGTACGGTTGGTTGCACCCTCGCGAAACGGTGCTTCGGCTACAGCCGCAGGAGAGGCCTCCGCGAAGCGCGTCAGGCGTACCAAGGAGGACGATGCGGCCTCCACGCGCCCTGTGTCCCGCGATGCTGCAGCTGCAGCTGCCCCAACCCCAGCTCGCAGACTACCTGCTGCCACCTCGCGCCTCATGACGCCGACCAAGGCTTCTCTTTTGCGCTCGCAAAGTGCAAAGGCGATCAGAAACACCAAGATGCTTCCATCGCTGTTCCGTTCCCCCTCCACAAAGACCGAGCAGCCTACCACCAGCCTCAGCGAGGCGGTCAAGGAAGGCATCCGTAAGACGAATGACTCTCTGCAGAAGATGCGCTCCATTCTTCGCACTCCCAGCCGCAAGTTCTCCGACGACCCTCAGAAGATCGCCGCAGGAACTCACATCACGCCTCCTGCTCTGCTCGCTGAACTGCCGGCTCCCCCAAAGACCGCACCTGTCCGTAAACAGGTCAACTTCAGTAACAGCACACTGGAAAAGGCGACCAAGGACGAACTGTTGCAGTCCCCATCTCCTGTTAAGTTGCGAGCGACCTCTGTGACTCTTGGGAACAATGTGGTCTACCCCGCGCTCCCTACTGAAGAGCCTCAATCGCCTTCTCGCCGCATGACTTTCGGTGGTCCTACCCCGTCCTCCATGCCCTTCTCCTTTGAGTCGAATAAGACCATCAAGTTTGGCGGGGCCGCCAGCGGCACCATCCGCATGGTCCCGAAGGCCGGCGTGTCGGCTTCATCCGATGATAAGAAGCGTAAGCTCACTTCGGTGGAGGAGGTCTCCGACAAGGAGAACTCCGAGCCAGCCGAGGAGACGCGCTCGCCCAAGAAACTCAAGATGGGCCCACCTGCCACTCCCAAAACAGCAAGCAAGCTGCCTCGTCGCACACCCAAGAGTGCCATCAGCAAGTCGAGGTTGGCGTTCCTTGCCACCCCTAAACGATCCAAGGCGTAGAAGCCTTGGTTTCGACTTCATTTCTCTCAATGACGGTAACGACTCTATCATGTCTTATTCTCTAGCATCTGGTATGAGGCCCATGGCTTCTTGGATTGGACGGCGTCAGGCGTTGATCATTGGGAAGGAGTCATTTTCACCACGCCCATGCCATGTCATTCACGGTTCTCAACTGCTCTCCAGCTCTTTCTTGCGTCTTTGGAGCACGCTCCTCTTAATGCTAGCATTGTAGGTGGCATATTGTGATTCAGCGAGGCGGGAAAATGGGATGACATAGGTCCGTGTAGTGAATGCAGTTAAATCGAATCATATGTGAAAGTGATTCGACGCGGCGAAACTGTTGTGAGACCCTGGTGACTTGCATATGACATGTACACAACCGTCGACAATGGAACATTTGACAGCTCAGGACCTATGGAAACAGCTAGAGTGACGTGCAGTGGTGAAGACCCTCGTGATGACTAAGACCCCAGACCCTGCAGCTTGGCAAAGAAATGTCTAGCCTTTCAACCTCGACAACTCACCGAAATCCACCCCCACATCCACGAGCTCCGCAGTTTCTTGCCCTACATTTGGCAAGCTGCCCCAGGTCAAGACACCCTGGCGTCCTTCCACGCCCTGACCCAAGACTTGAGAAAGTCTCTCGACTACCTAAAGTCCCACCCGCTGCTCAGCAGCTCCGCACCGCCGCCTTCTGACGTCGTTGGTGCCTCGGACACATCTCGGCTGCAGCGACTTCTGGAACAAACGGGCCTCTTCGAGTTCCTTCGCAAAACCGGCGTTGTCGAGTATCTCACCAACCCTCGCCTCGACGACCCCGTCTACATCACCTCTCTCGCCCTCGTCCTCGCCGCCGTCTTCGTAACAATGTCCTGGTTCTCTCGCGCTGGGGGTTCATGGGGCGCAGGCCGCTTCTCGCCCTTTGGCCGTTCGGCGTCGAATCCCCCGGGTAGTGAAATCACAGACGGCGATTTCTCGTACATCACGAACGAAGACCTTGCACATCACAACCGCCGACGCACATCACGCGAGATCGTCGACTGGGATGATTCGAATCCTGACCGCGAATCCGACGTGCTGGTCTTCAAGCACGGGCGCACGAATTTTCCTGCTCACTTCCCGCGTGGGTGTATACGAGATGGCGTTCTGAAGATCAAGGATGTGAGAAATGCGGCTGCGAAGAAACTGGGTGTGAACGATCCGAGAAGGATACGCATGTTTTCCAAAGGCCGGAACCTGAAGTTCGACGACCGGAGCGCTAAAGAGGAGGGCCTTCGAGGCGACGGATCTGGAAGTGATATTCTGTGTGTAGTCGGCGAAGCAGAAACAGGTCGCATGCCTCCCGGCGCCGAGGATCTGGGTCAACAACGCAGTACCTACAGCGAAGGCGAAGACGACGAGGAAGACGACGGACTCGACGGTAGTGGTGCCGCAGCAGGCAGTGCGAAAAAGAAGAAGTCCCGTCGTGGAAACCGTAAACGCAACAAGAAGACGCGCACCGACGAGTCTACCCCAGGTCTCGCATACTCCTCCGCGCAATCCACTGGCGCTGAGTTCCTCCCCACGCCTTCCACCTTCAACGCCCCGAAACCCACGCCCTCACCCACACCTACACCGCGCGCCAATACGCCCCTTACACCCATGGCGAAGCTAGATGCGTTAGCTAGCAAGTTCCACACCGAGTTCGTGCCGTTGTGTGTACAGTACATGAACTCGCCACCCGAGGATGAGGCGAAGAGACATTTTGAGTACAAGAAGCTGAGTGAGACGATCTTGGCGCAGATCTTGCTGAAGTTGGATGGGGTTGAGGTCGATGGGGAGCCCGAGGCTAGGGCAAGGCGGAAGGAGTTGGTTAGGGAGGTGCAGGGCATGTTGAATCGGTTGGATGAGGTTGTGAAGAGGTAGTGATAAGGCGTGATAGAGGGTTGAGATCGGCTGAGTGGGTTGAGGTTGAGGCTTATCTCCCTTTGGTGTGGTTCTTGTAGATTTTTTCAGAAGCGGGAATTTGCATGGCATGGAGAGAGTTGTTTGCATGGTTTGAGTCGATAGATTGATTGCGTATGGTGACCTGTTACTCTTCGCTCACTCGAAAACCCCGACTCAAGATCGATTTGTGACAAGGCGTCTTGATGCCGGGTCCAAGTCACGATGCCCTCACTGCAGGAGGTGCCCTTCATTTTTGTATCGGAAACGACACAACATGTCATTGAAGACCTTGCATCCGCACCCTTTCAAGGGGCTTTTGAAATCGTGAAGCGTACCAACGAGTCATCCCAAGATGTTCCCACGTGTGCTATCGACGTGTAAAATGATCGTATATTCTATCAAGCGACTTCGCTCAAACCAAACGCTCAATGCTTATGTATGCTCACAGACCCGGACATCTATACGACAACACTGGATCCCAACATCCTCTCTCACTTATCCCTGGGCCCTCGCTTCACACATCTCATCACCCTTCCACCTCTCCATCTCACACACACTCTTTCTAAACAACCCCCTTTTCTCCCACTCCACACTCACACATCCCTCACCCTCGCCGGCAACCCTCCCCCCGCCGCCGTCGGAATCTCCGTCTCCACCATCTCCAACCCACTCAAACTCGGATACCTGCGACTAAAACTCGCAACATCGAAATCCGCGTCCTCTGCACCGTCACCCGCGGGCATGTTCCTGAGTCCCAGACCTCCGAGCCCAGGCCTCAAGGGTGCAGCACCCTGAGGCTGAGGGCCAGCGCTTGAAGAAGGTCTCGAACCTGTCCTCAGCGCCATCGGTTTCGGCGGCGCGTTGGGTCTTGCCGCTCCCTGACCCTGCAAACCCATAGATGTAGACGGACGATTCACGAGCGGAGGCGCGGAAGCCGAGGGACCAGGTCGCGGTTTACTGTACTTGACATCCGGATTCGGATTCGGTGTCTTCACTTCCCTTGCCAACATCGACGTCTTCGACATCATCGAATCCGGTTTCCGCGCCACACTCGGCGGAGGCGGCGGCGGTAACGCCTTATCCCTGGTATCCGTGTACTTCCCATATCCCTCGGCCGTCCTCGCAACACCCGTATTCTTATTCCCCTCGTCCAGCAAACTCCGGACACGGTTCTGGATACTGCTGGCCCGATTGCCGGTAACTGGTTTGCCACCCCTGGCTGCGTCGCCTTGTTCTGCGAGTCGGCGGCGGTACTCTTTCGCAGCGTTGGCGACGCGTTTTTCTTCAGCCGAGAGACGGCGGCGTTCGAGTTCGCGGCGGACTTCTGGTGGGAGGGAAGTTTCTTCGCCTAGGTCGCCGAAGCGCTGATCGTCGTCGGAGTGCGGGTCTGATGTGGCTTCGGATGCGGCAATGGGCGTGAGCTGTTTGGCGCTGTTTTCTGTGGGGGATAGAAGGGGTGATGTAGGTGTCCTGGGTTCATCGCGAGCATTGGTGGAGCTATTTGGGGCATTGTTTTCGAACATCCTAAACGCCTCGCCGAATTTGCCGCGTATGATGTTTTTCGTGTTACTCGTTATCGAGGATACGGAAGAGCGTTTGTGGTGCTTGGATTGGCTGCTCGTGGAGCGGTGCTTCTTCTGGGAACCGTCTTCGTGTTCCATGGCCCGGAGGAAGTCGACGTTGGATGCGATGTTCTTGTCCTCAGTGTCGATTTCTGGGCTCGCGAAACCGGCGGATGGTGAGCCGAGAGAGAGGTTGGGCGAAGCGAAGGTTCGGCTGGATGCGCGTTCGCGTTCGCGGTCGCGGAGGTAGTCTAAGTTGGATTCTACATGGATGCTACTGGGTCGCGGTTGCGAGTTTGCGGAGCGTGAACGATCGAGGGATGAGCCAAGGTCGTAGGCCGAGGGACGTTGGCCTTCCAATGACGGTCGTGAGGAGGCTGGCGACCTGGGGATAGTCAATGTTGAAGCGTGAGACTTGGACCTGTCGAGCAGCGAGGGTCGTGGCGGTAGAGTGTAGTCAGGCCGCAGTGAGGACATGCTGGGTGATTGTTTGTCGAAGGAGCGTGGTGTGCTCAAGGCCCTGCTGTGATGGCGAATATCGGGCACACGCCAAATGGGCCGCTTGGTAATGTCTGGGATTGCGTTCGGGTTCGGGGAAGGGTCTGGTGAAGTCTGCGTGCTGGTCTCCACCATAGCGCTGGGCCGTTGCGGGACAGGCTGATGTATCGCGAGACCTGTAGGGCGTGTGAGATCCTGTGCTGGGTGGCTCTGCTTCAGTTGGCTGGGTTTCGCCATCTTCGGAGGTGCAGCCGGAGGGACTTTAGGCGACGAAGGCATCGCTTTGTCAGGGGGTAATGCGAAGGCTTCATCAGCAAGTGCCTGGGTTACCCGCTTGTTGAGCTCTCCCTGCTGGGAGTCGTTCTGGGGGTTTGGCGACGGGCTGAACTCGAACTTCTGACCGCGGTCGTGCAGCAGTGAGAACTCGTCAAGCGAGGGAAAGCGGGCAGCCAGTTCGTCAGCGGCCGCACTACGGACTTGGACGTTCTGGGAGTCCAGTGCCGCAAAGGGATCCGCAGCCGTGCCTCTCCTAGGTGACACACTCGGTTTGGCGCCAGGAGGCGCCTGTACGGGGACAGTAGGCCTTCCTCTCCGCATAGGGGTGACTTCCGGAATCTTCTGTACTTTCTGTACTGGGACGACTTTCTGCAAGCCGATCATTGGCGGGGAAGTGACTGAAGGTTCAGCAGGCGGCAATTGTTGATTTCTTCGATCTTGTGATTCGGTCCTCTCGGAGTATATCTGGCCGAGTTAGTTGAGCATAGTGAAAATGGTGGGAGTTACTACATCTCTAATAGGAACACTCCTGTGCCTCATAGCGCACACCTCGACCACAACCTGGTATATGTTGGGGCGTTGCTGAGGGTTTTCGCGCAACATGGATGCTATTCAAGATTAGCCTGGCCTTGAGCAGCAAGGGTGACCGCACCAATGAGCCTCTTTAGTCGATCAGAAAACTGCGGATATGAGGGGAACTTGTAGGTCGCGTTAAGGATGGCCATCTGTCCCACTTCTTCGAAGGGAGTGGTATAATAACACAACTTGTACAGCAGCACTCCAAGGGCCCATATATCGCTCTTCTCGTCTATGGGCTGTTTTCGATAGACGTCGATCATCTCCGGACTTCGGTATTGCAGCGTAGTGTGTCTTTGGACATCGTCCTCGATCAAGCGAGCTTCTGCGGCGGTCGTGGCAGCTGGCCGAGGGGGTGCAGTGGAGCCAAAATCACAGAGCTTATATATCCTCGCGCCCCCAATTGTGGTGATCAGGACGTTCTCAACCTTCAGATCGCGATGCAGCAGCGGAGGCCTAAGGTAGTGCATAGTCGCCACGCCCTCGGCCACGTCTGAGAAGATATGTAGGATTTCCGGCTCCTTTAGACGATTCTGCAGTCTTGTGTTCATGAAGTCGATGAGACCACCCCCTGAGCAGTATTCCATGAGCAGAAAGACTTCGTAGCCTCCACCAGCGAGCTGGGATGCATGCGAGTCGATGTACGTCACAATGTGCTTGTGGCCCTTGAGCTTCTTCATAGTCTCGACCTCTGTCTTCATGTTGGCCAGAGCCTCCTTGTCCGGCACGGCAACGCGCTTGAGGACGGCAACATCGGGGGTCTGAGCATGCTCGGCAGCCTTGGGGACACGGACGAGGTAGACATGGGCGAAGCCACCCTCGGACAGGTACTTCTCAATGGTGACGCGGTGCTTGCCGACCTGGACCTTGGTCCCGGGGGCGAAGGTGCCCGGAGGAGCATTCGCTTGAGGCGGCGGTCGGTATGCTGCTGGCTGGTGGGGGATGGATGCAGCAGATGGGTTGGCATATCTGGCGGAGGACATTCTGGGCGGTGAGGGAGCCGCAGCGGGGCTGAACGAGGGACAGGTCTAGGGAGCGAACATGCAGGGCGCGGGCAACGGACGGAGGTCAAGGGCGACGGTCAATGAGTGTGTTTGGGAGTTGAGGGTGCGTGAGGGTGGAGTTGTGGTCATGGGTTTGTGCCTGGTGAAGCGGACCCATGCTGCATGAGGCATCCCATGCCAGGGTCCAGCGGCGGAGGAGAGTCAACCTCTCACGCCGACCTTTGGTGTTTGAGTCACGGAGGTTGAAAGTAGGTATCTTTGGACGCAACCAGACACAAATATTAGCTCTAATTTGTTTCTATTTGAGTACGAGGCGGTATTGCTGCCAGATGTCAAACGCCACAGTGTGGCGCTACACAGGTTAGTGTGGCGCTAAGCTGATATGGCATAACTCAGGCTCTACCCTAAATGTATACACACAGCTACTTTCGTACATTTACACAGCCTTATATGAACTTGAGGAGAGACACGACCTCACATCAGTATCGATCAGTTCATTTTTCATATCGACATAGCCAGCTATCCTTCTTGACTAGCGCCAGGTGCCAGCCGTGAAGGGTTCAGACGACGCTGAGCCTCAACCGCTGGGCAACAACATCGGTACAAAATGAATCGCTGGACTTACCCAGAAGGCCATTCAGCGCCCAGTGAATCCACAGAGTGCATGCGTGTCAACAAGCCGTTGCAGAGGAAACGGTTATGGTATGCATGCTGGCGGAGAGATTCATCGCCAGTCACACGACCAGGCTGGGTTAGCGCCGCCGTGTCTCGACACCTTCTGGACCTCAGCATGTATCAGAAGCCTTCACGCCTCGGTGAAGCCCCGTCCAGCGTGAATAATGCTGCACATGTACACATCAAATCTCGCCCACTCGCCCCTGCAGCCACGCACACTTGCAGAACCCACATCGACTTCCTCGCGCCCGCCACCATCGCCAGTCGCTTGTTGACAGTCTTCTAGCCGCGCCCTTCCGTCATAGGTAGCCCACCATCCCACTCCACCTAGCTCCGCCGCTTCCTACCACCTTCACCGAACGACATCATCCTGTCCGAGTGCCCTGAGGATACCACCAGGTGTCACCAAACGCCCCAGAGCGCTGGCCGAACACACAGCGCGTCGCTTACATTCTGTGTACGACCGGCCGTCTGCAGCCCAATCGCACGCTTTCCCCTCGACAATATCTCGTCCTCCCCGCATTCACCCTCAACACCACAACAACCTCGCCCCTATACAGAACTCCTTTGATTCTCTGAACACTCCCTGCCGCATACATTCGCATCCAAACCGCCATGGCGCGTGCCCGCAGCATGTACCGCGAATCGAGCACTCGCTCCGACACATCTACCTCGACATCCCCCGAGCGCGATGCAGACCTCGACGATGACAACGATTCCATAATGCTCCAGACAAATGACTCGCAATCCTCTATTGCCCTGTCCACATCCACCGACATGGACCACGACGCCCAGCGCCGACTCATCGAAGAGCGATGTCGAGTGTGTCCCATATCGCGCCTGCCCGCCGAGCTCATGATCGCCATATTCGCGAAGCTGGCCTCCCCCGCAGACCTGAGGTCCTGCATGCTGGTGTCCAGAGACTGGGCAAGGAACAGCGTCGGTTTGCTATGGCACAGGCCGCAGACGACCAAGTGGGAGAACGTTAAGAGCATCATTTCAGCCATCAGGCGGCCCGACAGCTATTTCGACTACAGCTCACTTGTGAAGAGATTAAACCTCTCTGCGCTGGACGACATAGTCAGCGACGGGACACTGCAACCGCTATCCAGCTGCAAACGCATCGAGCGCCTGACCCTGACCAACTGCCGCGCCTTGACTGACTTTGGTGTGACGCCGATGCTGCAGAATAACCACAGTCTGCTGGCTCTGGATGTGACCAACATTGAGGGCATAACAGACCGTACCATGTTCACTTTGGCTGAGAATGCCGTGCGCCTGCAGGGCCTAAACATTACAAACTGCCACAACATCACAGACGAGTCGATCCAGGCCGTGGCCCGCACATGCAGATACCTTAAGAGGGTACGTCACTTTGCTTCGTTACGAACTTTTGCTAACATCGCGTAGTTAAAGTTAAATGGCTGCTCACAGCTGACCGACAGAGCAATCATGAGCTTGGCGGTTCACTGCAAATACATCCTCGAAATCGACCTGCACGGCTGCGAAAACCTGGAGGACGATTCCATAACCACCGTCATGTCTGAGGGAGCCCACCTCCGCGAACTGCGCCTCGCACACTGCACTCGAATAACCGACAACGCCTTCCTCCGACTGCCTAGTGAGGCAATCTACGACAGCCTTCGCATCATGGACCTGACAGACTGCGCAAATCTGCAAGACGCTGGCGTCATAAAGATTGTCCACGCTGCTCCCCGCCTACGCACCCTCGTCCTCAACAAATGCAGAGCCATCACTGATCGCGCCGTGATGGCTATCACGCGGCTTGGGAAGAACCTACACTACATTCATCTCGGCCACTGCTCCCGTATCACCGACACTGGCCTCACGCAGCTCGTGCAAAAGTGCAACAGAATACGATACATCGACCTGGCATGCTGTACCAACCTCACCGACAACTCCGTTATGCAGCTCTCTACTCTACCTAAACTGAAGCGCGTCGGCCTTGTCAAATGCAGCGATATCACCGACAGAAGCATAACAGCACTGTCAAGACCGAAGCAGCTAGGCCAAGGCGGTCCCGTGACGGCTACTGTACTCGAAAGAGTGCATCTGAGCTATTGCACCAACCTCACACTTGCAGTGAGTAACAGCTGCCCAGCTCCTTACCTATGCTAACGAGTACAGGGCATCTACGCACTCCTCAAGAACTGCCCCCGCCTTACTCACCTCAGCTTAACCGGCGTACAAGCTTTTCTTCGCGACGAATTGCTAACATACTGCAGACCACCTCCAGAAGGTTCGTCCCCCTTTTTCCCCCCTCTCTCTTCCCTTTCAATACTTACATGAGCTGCAGAATTCAACGACCACCAAAGAGAAGTCTTCTGCGTCTTCAGCGGCCCCGGCGTCCAACGCCTCCGCCACCACCTCGTTGCTACGTACGAGTTCGCCTCTAGCCACAGAGGGTTGTACGCCGCTGATGGTACCTTCATCGACGAGGATGACGACGATGAGCCTGAGACCATCATGGATGTCACAGCGCAGGCGGAGGCAATGGCGATTCAGGTGCTGGATGATGGTGAGGAGAGTGAGTTGATGAGTTGAAGTGTCTGTGAGGCAAGGGGAAGAAGGATGCATGTGTGGTGCCCTGGTGGCTTAGGTTGTGCTTTTGAAAGCATGGACTGGCGTTTCTGTGTTAGCGGGTGGGCTTTTTCATGAAGGGAGACAAAAGGGTTTACGTGGAATGACTTACGGCTGCATATGATCTTATTTTTAGCGAGGGATATGGAGGGATATGGGGGATATGTTTGGTTGTTGTATGAGACATCAACATAGGATTGTGAATGCATTGACAGTGCCCTGGTGGCGGGATGTGGATATGTGTTATTATGAGAATGGTATTTAGTGTCTCGAGCAAATGCTGTTGAGATTGGCTTCGTGTGATGGAGACTATTGCTAAGTCACTTCATCATCATTATCACTACATACTTTCATGATGATGGCCCACGCTTTTGTACTGGAACAAAGACTTCATACAAAAGTTCTTCGAGAGTTTTTGAACACGAGCAGAGCGCATGAATAGCTTCGACTTCATTTTTTAATGCACGCGCGCAAAGTGTAGAGTGCGAAGCCATGTGTTTCTCCCCGGCGTTTTTATAACCCACAGTATGGAGGCCTGTGCTTTGTGTCTGTGTGAAGTGGAAACTTAGGTGGTGGTGGTGGTGATCTTCATCACGATGTACATATATTATATCTCATTCATGGGTGGAAACGCTTGTGCCAGAGCGAGGGAACATGACTTCGTTGGTGGCAGGTTTTTGATTGCCCCATGGAGAAACCTGGAGGCTCAACAGAGAACATGGGTAGTCGGTCTTTGGATTTTTGATATACGCCCCAGTGTATGTGTGCAGAGAAAAAAAAAAGAAGGAAGAGGTGAAGGGAGTATTTATATCCCAAGAAACGTACACATTTAGGTCGATTTTATCTCACAGATCCAAAACTCTCGGCGATAGTGGTGGTGATGGTTTCCAACATTTTTGCTTTCTAAATCAAGAGATTGTGGTAGGGGT
Source organism: Sporormia fimetaria CBS 119925 (assembly GCA_010093795.1). Taxonomy (NCBI): domain Eukaryota; kingdom Fungi; phylum Ascomycota; class Dothideomycetes; order Pleosporales; family Sporormiaceae; genus Sporormia; species Sporormia fimetaria. The sequence goes on along the minus strand of MU006586.1, from coordinate 173,662 downwards.
GAGGGAACATGAAATCTGTATTGGCTGGTTTTTGATCGTCCCCACGAGAAGCTTGGACATGGGCACAAGACATTCTTCTTCTTGTTAGCATTTTTGATAGAAGCCCCCAGTGTGTGTGTGTAGAGAAGAAAGGAGGGAGAGGGGAGGGGGTATTTATACCCCAAGAACGTAACACAGCTGGGTTGAATTCAACTAACAGATTTGAAAATCTCGACTATACTAGTGGTGATGGTTTTCAACGTTCTTCTTTGTGAAATCAAGATATTGTGAAAGCAAGATATCGTGGTATGGGTGAGGGAACATGAAGCCTGTGTTTGCTGGTTTTTTTTCATGCATGGAGGGGCTCGAGGTCGGCAGAGGACATTTGATTCCACGCCTTTTGTTTTTAATACCCTAGGGTAGGAGCCCCCAGTGTGTGTGTGAAGAAGTGTTCAAGAGTGGGAAGGGGGTGGTATTTCTACTCAAGATCCAGGCACATGCGTGCTTAGCTAGTCTGATTTCATGAGTTTAACAGACAGTGTTAGTGGTGATGATGATCATCATTATAAATATAAACATTCCTACGCCCTGAACCCTGGATCGGGGTGGAAGGATGGAGGGGGCATGGAGGAGTGCGCTTGTCGTTTTTAATACGCTGTGGAAAGTGCTCCGATGGTGCGAGGAGCACATCCATAGGACTGCCATTGTTTTTTGAGATGCGCCCCCGCTGTGTGTGTGGAGAGGAAGGGGAGTAAGAAGCAGGTGGGGTGTTTATATTGCAGGTTTGGGATCGGACGGCTTGCGATGTGGTTCTTGAAGTCATCTTTTCCAAAAAGCATGGGTGGCAGTGATGATGAGGAGCACTGGCAGCTTCGAATTACCCTATGAGTGATTTTCGGGAATTCTCCAACACAAACAGGGGATTGCAACATCTTATCGAGGTGCTGTATCTTTCATTCCCCCAAAACCCGTGCTCCATGAACGGAAATATAGCCAATTTTGATGTGCAACCCCTGCATTTCAATGTGTAGAGCTGGAAGGGACGAAGATAGAGAGGTTATTTATACTTTACTTTTGACAACAGATGATTTGCTATTTTGTTTTCGACTGACAATATCAAGAAAGTAATAATGTGGAGGTGATAATTACGATGATAGCAATCACTACTGTCCATTCCAAGTACGGAGACCTACGGAACCTTGGGAAAGCAGATTCAGATCACCGAACGGCGGACAACATGCGTTTGGCTCAAAAAGCTTTTCGAACCGCATGAGACGCGCGACATAGAGTTGGAAGTGCAGCATTTTTTATTTGCAACATCCGCGTGTGTGTAGAGGCGGAGAAGGCAAAAGATGGAGCAGTTATGTATACCCTAGTTCTAAGATCAGACGACTCGCGATTTAGTGCTTGAAGTAATAATGTTAGAAAGAAAGGAAGTTGAAGCTAATGATGATAAGTACCAGCGTGGTTCCCTCGAAGCCTGCATCTAGGACAGCATGCGAAAGCGAAGTGCAGTCTTGATTGCTGGACAACATAGGTAGCAATCTGAAGTACTTCTGACATGAAGTTGAATTCTGAGAGTTTTTAGATCTACACGAGAACAACATAGTGCCTGCGTTTTGGACTTTTCGATGTGCTTCATGCGAGTGTGTGCAGGGAAAAGAAGGGACGGAGAAGGGGGGATTGATATCCTAGATCCGAGAGTAGATGACGCATGTTCATGATGTGGAAAAGGAATGTAGAATTGGAATGATAGTGTCTCTAAGCACGGAAGACCTCTATTTTTCGGGACGGTGGTGCGTTTTGATCTGCGACAAGTTGCACAACATAGCACTACTGGCTGTTGGTTTTTGATATTGCAGAAACCGCGAGTGTAGAGGCAGAGGAACGAGGTAGGGAGCGCCGTATTTATACATCTACAAGGGCATCGGATTCATACCCTCAAAGGGGACGTCAGTGACTCCTTAATGATGAGTGTCACCACCAGCCTTGAGAGTGAGGGGTGTAACATAGCTTTACAATGTAGGGGTATGAAAACGATGTGCTTTGGAGATAGCGAGCTTGCGTGTGGTAAGAAGGTAAAGAGGAGAAGAAGTGGCTTAAAAAATACACTTTCCCAAACTTCTTGCGAGATCTTGTTGCACTACCGCGTGTACAATATTTGTAGTTGTGTCGCCGGAACTGCACAAATTCAGTAGCAGCTTGCGTATGCTTTTAGATGGTGAGTGCTCCATCTTGACGGCGAACAAACACGCCAAATGGGGCAAAAATGCTTTTTGCAACACGGGACATAATTGTAGCGTTGGTCTATTTTTGAAGACAAGAAGGTTGGACGTGCGACGCGTAAGCCATAACGGGAAGCGAGGCTATATATTGTGTGATGAAGATGGGACGAGGCCAGTCAACTGACAGTCGTTAAAGGATGACTGTAACCATCATCGTTGATACCGGTACTCAACCGTACGGGTGGCATTTGGGACAGCCCGTTTACTGAGACACCTCACAGGTCATAAAGCACAGAAGGCACCGAATCATGATCAGAAATTATCAATTATTGTCTACACTTCATCATACCCCTCACATCTATACATGCATCTAGAACCAGCCCTTCCAGCTGCGCTCAGTGTGCCTCTTTCCGAAGCCACGGCCACGGAACTTGCTCATCTTGACGACAAACGCACCACGGTCAATCGTGTTGATAACGATGAAACCGCTGGCGAAGGGGTAGTGAGACCAGGTACCAGCATCCCAGATAGCGATGCCGCCACCCTCGTTGTTGTCATCCTCAGGGTAGACATCAAAGTAAGCAATCTCCTTGACGGACTTGCCCGTGGAGTCGAAGGGGATGGAGCTGACGTCGAGGATGCGGAGACCGGCCTGGTAGTTGGACTGGTAGGCGAGACCGTCGATGACGAACTGGTTGTGGTCGACCGACTTGACCTTGGACTTATAGTAGCCGGTGTTGACGGGCTTCTCGAGGTTGGTGATGTCCCAGATGTAGGTGACGGGGAAGCCGTCCTTGGCCGGGGAGTCGGGAGCGGTGTCGTTGGGGTCGATGGTGCCCTCATCGAGCTCGTCGTCCATGACGAGATGGGTCTGCCAGTTGGGGTTGATGATCCAGCCCTGGTGGGTGTACGAGGCGCCGACGTAGGGAGTGCGGGAGATGATGGAAGCGGCGTTGGGGCCCTTCTTGTTGGTCACATCGTAGATGGTGAGGGTGTCCTCGTTGTAGCCGTAGCAGATGTCACGGCCGTAGTACTTCTTGTGGGGTCCACGGTACACAATGCACTGAGCATCGTGGACGTAGCCGTCCTGGGGCGCGCAACCCGGGGATGTCGGCTTGGAGGGGTCCTTCATGTCAATGAAGATGAGACCACCAGCGCAGGAGCTGTTGCGAGGGGCAGCACCGACAGCAACGGCATAGCCCTTCTCCTCGTTGGTGACGACGTTGTGCGAACGTCCAATGGGGAGGTCTGTGAAGAGACCAGTGAGGTCGGTCTCGGTGGAGAAGGTCACGGGCTTCTTGGGGTCGACCTTCAGCAGCTTGCGCAGATCGAAGATCTGGACATTATGGCCCACGGCCTCAGAGCCGATGACAACGTAGTTGCCGAGCGTCTTGATCTCGCGCCAGATAGCGGGAGTGGACTGCTGGGGCAGACGACCGAGGTAGATCAGCTTGCCCTGCTTGGAAACCTCAGCGAAAGCCGCACCATCGGTTTGGCCGATGATGATGAACTCGCGGCCGCGGTAGGTCCAGCCCCAGGAGCCGGATCCCTCAGCATCGACGCTGCTGCCGAGCTCCTCGTGGGTCAAGAAGTCGTACATGTCCTACTCCATGTTAGTGCATGGTTACATGTGCCATGTGTGGTGGTACGAACAATGTCCTTGCACTTGTACGTCTGGCTGGCATCGCCTTTGACCGCCTCCGCCACGCCGTTCTTGCACTTGATGACATCCTTGCCGTTGCGCCTCTTGCCGAAGCCATTCCACTTCTTGCTGTCGTATTTGCCAGCGGCCTTGGCTTTCGCCCATGCGGACTGGAGAATTGTTAGCGATGCAGATAACACGCAATGACGCTTTCCGTACCTCCTTGGCCTCCATCATCTTGGCCATAACCTCGCCGGACTCATACTGCTCCTTGGTGAAGGAGGCAGCGTAGGCCAAGGGCAACAAGGCCGTAGCAATAGCGGTGAACTTCATCTTGACAACGACGACTGCGGAACGTCTGTGGAGCTGGCGTTGACAGTGGTGATCCTGCAAGGACGCCGGTCTGCTTTTATATTGTTTGGCCATACTCTGCCTCGCCGGTGGCCAGGCCACAGGCATACCCATGCCCTTCGTCGTACCCCAGGGCAACGGGACCTGGAAGGTTGCGACCTTCCTATCACGGATAGCAAGGTCTGAGCAAGCTCACTCGCCTTCTCACTACGGTACAGCCGAGATTCGAAAAGCCGGGTCCGCCGCATGTTTACCTTGTCTAATCCTGGAAGACGCCCGAGGTTATTCTTCAGCCCCTGCAACGGCCTAGAGAATCCTGGTCGCACATCAGGGTAGGCTTGTGGGGGTGGTTGAGCTCGTCATCCAGCGAGATGGGCCTGTGGGTGTCGTGATCGTGGTTCTGAGACTCTCCGCGGATGCAAGGGAGACGGAACTGCCCGTCTTCGCAACATAACTGTAGAGATGCGTGTAGCGTGGCACGTAATACAGCGTTCCTCATTGTTTCTTCGCAGGAGAGGGGAAGTGACTTGGCGGAGGTGGTGGATTTCGCCGCCTCCGTATCTGCAGTGCGCCACAACTCTCAACGGCGATTTCGCTCACGTTGAAGCGGGGGTCGCTTTTTGCGGAAGGTGGTCAAAGCCCCATGCGGCCCTGGCCTTGAGGGGCCTCCCACGAAGATCTTCAAGCGCTTGTCATCCCGGAGATAAGAGTGGCGCTTTCGATTCGTCAAAAGCCGACATCGCTGTCTCCACCAGCAGAGGGTTGTCAGCGGAGTTGTCATAGCACGCAAGCCAGATGCTCTCTTCTTGTGCAGCGTCTGACGGAGGTCGATGTTGAGGTAGATATTCGGAGTCGCCACGAGGGTGTCAGCCACGCGGAGGTTGACGTTGTGGCGAGAGTACGCGAGAATAGTTCCTGGTAAGTATTACCTTCGTAGGTTGCCAGGGCCCAGGCGTACGAGAGGTGCAGGTGGGATGGGAGCAGGGTGCTGGCAAGCGTTCGTATCCCCAAATTACCCAGGCGTTAGCGGACTTGGCTATCTGGCCAAGTCTGGGGTCCCTCGGCACATGATAACCAAACAGCACCCTTCGACGGAGGGAAATTTCCGTGAAGCTGCATGTTAATTCCGCGAGATGACAACAACTTCAGTAGTGGCGAGTGGTAGCATCGAATGTCGAGATCGCGCGGACTGTGGTGTTGTGTTAGTCCGAAGAACAACTTCGACACACCAGCGCCCACACCACCCATCAGTGTAGAGTTCCTCCATCCCATGTGAGCCTAACCATGCAGAGCTTGGCAACGGTTGCAACTGTGATCAGACCCTCACTCCTTGGGTAATGCTGGAATGTCCAGTGTCGACGCGGACCTCCCTTGAACAGCTCCTTCTCATCAACCCATGGCCGTGGACCACAGCGGGTACTCCCGCTGCCCTTACCTACGGTATGCCTCGTGGCCGTTGGACCCTGAAGATGCATATAAACCTGCTCAAGTGTATGTTCAGCCGTCCACCTTGAAGCTCGATGCCGTGTACCCGGGACTTGAGCAAGAAACCCCACATGCGTACACATGCACATCCTGGCGCATATCATCTTGGTCTCTGGGTTCCTGCATCGATCAGCATTCCTGAACGGGAGCTATTTTGGCGTCGAGATGAAAACGTTGTAGAATGAGGTGGAAGAAGTCGATCATTCAAAGCTTTACTTTTGTACAATTTTGTGACATAATGCCTATGCCTTGAGCATTTCGATGAACTTCTTGCCTAGTGCATCGGCTCCCATGGGATTATCCGCAGTGACGAGTTCCCTGTCGACCGTGATACTACCCATTGCTGTGCTCACGCCCTCGACCATTTCAGCGCCCTCTTCTTTTAAAGCGGATTCCACTTTCGGTACTTCGCCTCGGAAGACAACCGTCTCCATGAACTTCTCTTCAGCATCCGACCAGCTGGTGATCTTGTATCCCTTGTATGCGAAGTCCTTGTCGCCCGCATACTTGGTGGATAGCAACGCGTAGGGTCCATGGCAGATAGCAGCAGTTGGCTTGTGTTCCGCATGGAAGTGTCTTAGAATACGCCCCAGCTCTGGATTGTCGCCAAGGTCCGTTAGTGGTGCATGGCCGCCCGGGATGAAAACGCCCGAGTAGCTTTTGAGCTCCTCGTCGCTGATTTTCGAAAACTTTTTAGGGCGAGAGAAGCCATTCTCGCGCTTCATGCGCTCGATGAGGTCGGTTTCTCGCTTGCGTTCGTACCAGTTGCCAGCGAACGCGGCCAGCGACAGACTGAGAGGGTCTGGAGTGGGTTCTTTGCCTTCTGGCGAAGTAAATGTGATTTCGTATCCTTCCTCCAAAAGTGCACTCAGCGGCTTTGCGAGTTCCATGAGGAAGTATCCAGACGGCTGTTGGATTTCTTTGCCCTCGGCGCCCACATTGTATAGCGGGAAGGACGAGGCGTCGGACATGACGATCAGAACCTTCTTAAAAGCCATCCTGTATCTGATTGCGGTTGGTATTCAAATGGTATGTTCTGGTATCGATTGGAGATTTTGCTGATTGTCGAGGTGTTGAGGAGTTGAGGCTGAAGTGGATGCGTTGAATGTGCGCCTCTTTTGATGGTCGAGTGAGGTTATTACGACGCTCACATGACGTCATCCGTTCACGAAAGGCACCAACAGTCAGCGGGCCCTATTCAACAGAGCCTCATGATCAAAGCTTTCAGAACACGAGGTAATTCTACAGCAGCTGCAGACGTTCAAAGCTTGCTAGATCAACGCTGCCGTGGGGTAACACGTTGCTTGCGGCTTTGAGGCTTCTGAAACTATATAAAGACCCCAACTGCCGTCTTGTATACTATGCGACGAATATCACTATCTTTCTCGAAATGCCAATCCAAAAGCAGAAGAAAACATATGTAACTTGTATGTCCCATATCATACGCTAAACGCCTTATTTAGCCTCGTACGCTCTTTTTCTTCAGCCTTCTTACGCTTCCGACGGCTCACTGAAAGCCATTTCAGCCTAGGCAAAAGCGCTTTCATTTTCGCCATGTCGAATTTATACGCAAAGCACGCCAGGAAAATGGCGAAGACGTGGGTGATCACCGAAACTGTGATCGTGCTGTTGATATATTGTCTAAGTGTTCGGCTGCTATCTTCCTCTTCCGAATTGAAAAGGTCTGTGCCGAAAACGGCCTGTTCTGATCAGCTTGGACATAGTGTCAGAGTCTATGCTCATAGGCTTACCGCGATGAGGCTGGGGGGAAGGTATAACACCGTCACGATCGTGAATACGATGATGAAGCGGTTCATTGTGGTAGCGCTGGAAGCCTCCCGAAGGGAACTTGCGTTGAAGAGCTAATGCAGAGTCAGCCGTGGCGCTGTACCGGTTCGTAAATCACCTACACCATCGCGCAAGCCCTTAATCTCCTCTGTTTTCGTCGCAATCATCTTCAATAGTCGCTCAGTGGCCTCGTCGTGGGAGGCGACCAGGTCTTCAATCATTGTGCTGCATGTCTTTAACTGCTCCACGACTTCGAGATCTGCGTTGACATTTGGCCATTCATCGACAGATTGATACAGAGCAAACCTGGAATTATCGTGGAAAAACTGCATACCCGACCTTGTATTCCGAATGCGATCAGAGAAAATGCGGAGTACTTGTATGACCTTGAAGTACACTAATGATTTCCGGAAATTTGTATCGATCATCAATTGCTGGGCCCGCTGGTCGTCCAATATGTCCCCAAGCTGTGCGCACGTCAGCCAAGAGTAATCAGGAGTTGTCGACTACCACCGTACATCCATCTTCATGCATTCATCAAGATGTTCGAGGCACCGATTCCAATTTTTCTCCCATGATTCTAAGATCTCACTCAATAAGGCCAGAAATAAATGGTACCCTGCTGTCTTCCCGCTCGCCGTGCCCCTTGAAGGAAGGGGTTGGCTTCCCGACCAGGGTTCACTGGACGATGCATGGTCTTGCAGGACGACAAGCGTGAATTGTGATTTTGTTGGATCGCTCCTGTCAAGGTAATTGATGAGCATCACCGACACTCGAAGCTCGTGAAAGCTGAAAAACGTGTTTTGGTCGAGCGTCGAAAATTGCCCATTTCCGCGCCGCAGTTCCAGCCTTTTCGGGACAAACTCAGGCCCGCGGTCAAAACCAGCCAAGGGCGTTGACCAAAGGTTTGGAGCGAACCAGCTTATGCTAAGTGATGGCATAAAAGAACACCAGGTTGCGACGGACCACTCCGTAATGGCCCCCTCTCATATCGTGTGTGTCGAACGGTTTTGGTTGAAAATCGATCTATAAACTCAAGCGTGTAGGCTGCTAGCCGATGTAAGTCAACAACTTTCGAGTACGTTACGAATATGACGGTTAATAGCTGCAGCAGCATGTCCACGGCAACCCAATTGACGGTACCGTTAATGAAGTACCTATACGGTTAGCTAAATGGGCATCGCTTGACACTATGATGTGACCACAGCCTCACCAGATTGACCCAAAAACGACGACGGGGTTGACGATCGTGACCCTCGGGAGTTGCCTGCACTGGGGCAGCGCCAAGGCCATCGCGTCAAATAGTACTCCGTTTGGGTGACAACATAAAGCAAGCGCCTTGATCCTCGGACAGTCATAGGCGGACCCCAAGTTTCGCCAATGCAAGTTTATTGTATTCTTTGCGAAAGTGAGATAATCAGATGGCTTTTCTGGAGGCTGCCATGCTTTGACAGCATCCACAAGCGCGGGTAATAATTCTTTAATTGACCTGATTGTGACGACATTCGGCGCGATGCTGTCAAAGACCTGTCTGAATTGCTTCGTTGGTACGAGCTGGGCGTAGGGTATTATGATCTTTTCAAATTCGATATCCTGTTCCACTGGATCCATATTTTCGAGATTCAGATGGCATCTTCGCCCATGCCACATTGTCTGGGTTTGTTTAGAGGATCCCACTTTGATCGACTCGCTGCTCGTTCCCTGTGGGGTCGACTCTTTGCTCGATGACACTGGGGTCAACTCTCTGCCCGCCGAAAGAGTTTGAAGCAGGCGATTAGACTCAGTTAACTGTACAGTCAGAGCGGAGATCGCGGCTGCCTGCGCCTTGAGGAGGTCCGCCAGATCGGCGTCCGTTGGTTTTCGCTGATCTGACCCCGGGTGTTCAGGTTGCTCAGCACCCGCGCTACAGTCATCTTCCGTCTCTTGATGCGGAACATCGGCTATGTCTTGCGCAGCGACATCGTGCTTGGACATTGACATGTCCGGATTGCCCAGAAAATGTAGCTTGAGCAATGGGTATATAGAGAACTGTAAGCGGGAATGAGGAGAATAGTTGTCGAGGGTTGCGCACTGCCTACGCCATGATATAGTTTGCACACGAGGCTTGCCTCGCCTCTGTAGGACCATAGAATTGGCGACACAAGCGCCTGTGACCTGCAGTGTGGTGCGGCGTGCAGGACTTGGCAGCTGATGGTTGGTCCAGCCCACCGAACTGTCATTCGATGAGCACCGTTGAAGGACGTTCTGAAACAATTCCGGAAGTGATGATACACCGGCAGCATATGCAATCTCCGCCACGAGAATCTTTCCCTCCTGCATGTTGTGGCATTTGCGATGTTCCGAGCGGATGACCAAAGTCAATCTCTCGAGTCCTTCAAAAGACCTTCAAGGAGTGAAGGATCGAGGATCTTGGCCTCAGATGCCTCGACGCCGCACCGTATCCACATACTCTTCCAGTATGCGCCAACCGGTCTCTCTTCTGGCATGAAGACGACGGTGTTGAGGTACGTAGTTGTTTTGTTCAAACATCCATCAGAGTCGAATAAGTTGACCTGGCATCCGGCTTCTTTGCTGGCCAAGAATACTCCACAGCGTGCCATCGTGGGAAGCGTGACGCATGTGCCATTTCTGTAGGTAGGTATCGAATCCGAGAACATGAATTTCGCAATAAGATTGCCACGGCAGTGCGTAGGTCCGCTGGAACCGGCGTAGGTGAGCGCCATGACTAGGAGTTGGGCGCCCTTTGCAGAGGGAGCGGGAGATACGCGGGTTGAAGAGAGCTCATAGCTGCTGCCAGAAGAAGTGGACGAACATCCTTTGCGCAGTCCTATCATGCCCTCGTAGGGCATGCTCGTATGCGTAGTCGCCGATGGCGTTGTCTGTGTAACCGGCGTAGACTCATCCTCCAGATAGACAGTGGGTGCTGGATATATGGATGCACGATCAAAGTCCGATCCATTGATCTTGGCTTTTCCTTTCGTGATATCTCGATCATATTCTTGTGGTACTTGTACTGCTTGCGCCCGTGCCACCGGTATCACATTCGTCGGAGGCGCGCGGACTTCGAGCGAGAAGAGCAAGAATCCGGCGAGAATGAGCAAAAACACAACGGATGTGCCAATAAAGCAGCAACGGCGTGATGGCGACATCTTTGAGGTGGTTTAGGCTCGGAAGAAATTACTGAGCAGTCAGACAGCAGAAAGAGACTCGAATGTGCCAAGCCATTTGAAGCGTCGCAAGTTTCACAGGCAGATTGCACCTGGAACACAGAAACGGAAGCCCAGACAATGCAATAACAAGCTTGAGCAACACTGCACTGAGGAATCTTGACAACCAAAACTGGTTCAGCGCATCTTAGTCCGGGCCCTGCGCAGCTTGGCCTCTCTTGTCGGCATAAGATCTGATAATATCACCGAGACGTCTGCGGTACTCGCGCTTCTCGAAGACCTGCGCATGGTCGCAGGTAGGGAAAAATACCGTCTTTATGCCCGTGCCATTCCAAGTTGTCTCTTTCCAGCTGCTATCTTCAGACTGCATATCGATTCCGGCCAGATACTTCCCTACACTTTCTGTATCCACGATAAGGTCTCTACCAGCGAGCGCCACTGTAGCATCCCTGCCTCGTAAGTCGTCTTTCCACAGAATATTGTCTGCCCAGAAGAAGTGGCGGGCAAGTGTGTGTGAGACCATCATATCGGTGGAGGCGAAGTAGTGGAGCTGGTGTTCGTTCGCGCGGCGGGGTGTACGAGCAGTAAAATTGTAGCACACATCCGGGAGGTGCAATAAGAAAGTGACAGGGTCAATGAAAACCAGCGGACCAATCTTAGCCTTTACTGGTGAGGTGCTATGAAGCAAGTGCGTCGTAACGACAGAGCCATACGAGTGACTTGCCAGCACTATCTTCTCCCAGCCATGGGCTTCGAGGATCATGTTGATCTGACTACACAGCTCTTGTTTACCCAGTATTGGGCTTGTAATGCGGAAGCTGATAGGCATCAGCTCAATAGCGATGATACCGATTTGTCCATCCGCAGGCCCCAATGGATCATCCTTGTTGATCTCGTTCAAGAATTGGCTGTACGCGTACAAGCCGATTCCGATGCCATGTATGAAAACCACTGGGAGACGCGTCCGGGAAGTGTGGGAACGATACCAGTAGCTTAGGTTCGGGGAGGCGGATTTGCGTGTGGTAAACAGGCTAGCCAGGCGAAAGGGGAAGGTCGAAACCTCTGATCGGAATGAAGTACGGTAGAGTTGAAAGCCACTGTAGCGAAGATATGCGGAAGTGAGGGTATCTACGAGACCGACAACCTGGGATTGTTTAGCCACTGCGAGTCCACCCGCTGAATGGGGAGTACTACCATATACCAGATAAGAGGGCGATGCAGCATCTTGACCCGATCTATTGTAAGCCTCAGACACTCGGCTGGCCCTCTGCCTGGATCAATTTGCCTCCCTAGAAGTGTCTGTACGCCATCGACGTACTCCTCAAGCTCCTCTTCCTCGCCCTCTGGGAGCTGCTGCTCCAGCTGTCCCTTGTCGTCATCGGACGTGTCGCCTTTGTTCAGTAGTGCCCACCGGAAGAAGTCCTTGACATTCTCTCGCCGCACGTCCTCAACCTTCGCATCGAGAAACCATCGCCGGATGTAGTATTCGGGGGTTGGAATCTTGTCCCAGCACTTCCAGAAGAGGTCTCTCCGGCTCTGCCGGTCGAGGACGGGTGGATGCTGCGCAGCTGCCTGAAGACCCCGTTTTCGCGGGACATAGACAAGCAACCAAAAGGCCGACTCAAATGTACACCACGTCAAGAGAAGCTTGCCGGCCGTGGTGGAAGGTGGCTCCCCAATGCTGAAAGCCAGGTAGAAGACAGACAGAGGCGTGACGGCGCGGAGCCCGAGAATGCATAAGCGTATGAAAACATATTCTGGAACAGAGGTTCCGATCATAACTGAGGGGTGGTGGTGTTCGACTTGCTTTCGGTAGGGGCGCTAGGAGGCGGCAGCGACGGCTTTAGCTAGTGGGTGATGCACTCTACGTTGATGCAACTGTTCGGTGTATGCTACGGACGCCAGCTTTCTTTGCCTCCATAGCTGTTGCGATTAGTGTCGGGCGTTCCAGAGGCTGTGCATGCGCTGGAGATGTTGATGTGTGTTGGTATAGATCAGTACCGGAACCCTCGCGAGTTTCTGGTGACTAGGGACCTCGGGAATCTAGGAAGCTTAGTAACCAAGCCACTATGTACATCATTTCTCGGTGGACATGAACCTTGGGAAGTTAAGAACTCCAATGTTCAGAAGTTGCTCACCTCCAGTTGACGATAGCTTCACCGCCCTCGCATGATTTAGAGAGGAACCTCTTAGGTAGGGATCTTGGTTACAGACACTGACGATTATTGGCGAATCAGATGAGCCGAGAAAGGGCAGCTGCGAGGGAGATCCCGACCGCTGAATTTCAAACAAGATACGATGATTGACTCGGTAGACAGATATAAGCGTCAATCCTATTTCCAACTATGAGTCTATATCAGGGCCTTTCTTAAAGGGTAAGGTGAGCTTCACTTTTGACGACTTGCCGCTCACGTGACACCGCGTACCTGCTCAAGTGGTCACTGGTCCCCGGTCCGTGCGCCGCGTTCTCAAGGCATCCATCGCGTGCCTACACAAAGTCTAATTTTCCATCTTCTTTTCTCCTCTTTCTGTCGATTGTCCTCGAGGTTGTGAAATGGCACAGAAAGAAGCAACAGTCTACGTCCTGGATCTCGGTCGCTCGATGGGCGAGAAGCGCCATGGGCGAGACAAGACCAATCTAGAATGGGCGATGCAGTATGTCTGGGACAAGATCACAACAACTGTATGGTTTCCAAGTACTTTAATGTCCTGACTAACTCACAAAGGTTGCCACTGGACGGAAAACCGCGTTGATGGGTGTTGTAGGCTATAGAACGGATGGTTAGCGGTAGCTTCACTACGCCAAGACAAGCTCTTCTGACCCTAGCAGAGACCGATCTGCTCGGAGTAATAGAGGATGATGAAGGCTATGACAACATCTGTGTTTTCTCCGAAGTCAAACAGTGGGTCATATGCAGATATAACATGTCGCGGGTCTAAAGCTTTGCAGGTTCTTACTTCAGGATGTTCGGGACTTACAGCAACGGTTGAAGCCTTGCAAGTCTGAAAGTGGCGACCGTACGCCTGTACAAACATTTCGAGATTCCGCCTAATTTTCTTAGTCTTCAGTGCGATTGCGGTTGCAATCCAGATGATCAAATCTGCCACCGAGGGCAAAACTGGACCCTTAAAGTTCGAACGAAGGATAATCGTGATCAGCGACGGCTATGGCCAATTTGATACGGACGACTTAGACCAGTTCGCGGCACAGATCACACATGAGAAGAGCAAGATTGACATCACCGTGCTGTGAGTCCTCACCATCCTCAGACCAGTACGTGGAGGCTAACTCTTCCAAGCGGAGTCGACTTCGATGACCCCGAGAACGGTTACAAAGAAGAGGACAAAGATTCAGCAAAGGTAATATGTATAGGTCGGTACGCAGTTTCAATTATTGACGTGATTCAGGCAGAGAATGAAGAGATGATCAGGAAATTCGTCGAGGACGACTGCGGCGGTATCTTTGGGACCCTGGCTGAGGCTGTGGAACAGCTCGAAATCCCGCGCCTCAAAGAAACCCGGGCTGTCCCCAGCTTCAAAGGTCTCTTGACCCTTGGTGACCCCGAGAAATACGACAGCACCATGACGATTGACGTCGAGAGATACCCGTGCACTATGATTGCAAAGCCGCCAACCGCCAGCTCATTTGTCATGCGGACAGACCTCGCCTCGCAAGCAGGTCCCAGTATAGAGCCTATGGATGTCGACTCCACAGGCGAACAGCTGTCGGCTGTCAGGAACCAGAGAGTGTACCAAGTCGATGATCCAGATGCGACCGGTCATAAGATCAATGTTGAGCCTGATGATCTGGAGCGAGGCTACGAATATGGGCGGACAGCGGTCCATATAAGCGAGTCTGACGCCAATATTGTCAAGCTGGAAACCACGCCCGGCCTGGACATCATTGGTTTCTTGCCAGCGGAGAAGGTGAGCCATCGCATTGTGGTGTTTGTATTAGCTGCTGACTCAGGCCCAGTTCGAACGCTACCTTGCCATGAGCCGTACCAACTTTGTTCTGCCTCAGAAGGCTAACAGGCAAGCGCAACTTGCGCTCTCATCGTTTATCCACGCGTTATATGAGGCTGACTGCTATGCGGTGGCACGCCTCGTAGTGAAGGAGCTCAAGGCGCCCGTCATCGTTCTGCTTGTACCACGCATCGAGCTCGACTTCGAGGCTCTCATCGACGTCGAGCTTCCCTTTGAAGAAGACATGCGACGATACAAGTTCCCAACCCTGGACAAGAAGCTCACTGTCTCAGGCAAAGTCATCACACAACACCGCGACCTGCCCAATGCGGATCTGATGGAAGCTATGAGCAGTTATGTTGACTCCATGGATCTCTCCACTTTCGAGGTTGACGAAGATGGCGCCCCAACCGAATACATGAAGTTCGAAGACACATTCTCTCCCCTCCTCCACCGCATCAACCAAGTCATCCGCTGGCGTGCGACAAACAACGACCTCGCGTCTAAACTCCCCGATCCGCCCCGAATCCTCACAAAATACTCGGCGCCCCCACCAGACCTTCTCGCAAAAACCGAAGACGAGCTCACGGCACTCAAATCAGCAGCCGATGTCAAGAAGGTGCCACCGAAGCAAAAGGGTCGCGGAAAACGCCGACGAGAAGACCGCGAGAAACCTCTCTCAGGGCTCGACATTGACGAACTCCTTGGAAATCCCAAACGCGTCAAGATCGACCCTCAAAAACTCGTCCCGTCGTTCAAACAAGCGCTATCTGCGTCTGACGACCTCGAGGTCTTGCAAGAAGCTGTCAATGATATGGGCGGGTGTATCAAGGAACTCATCACGGGATCAGTGGGCGAGTCGGCGTATGGGCGCGCACTAGAAGCCATTCGCGTGATGCGGGATGAAGTCACGGAGTTGGAAGAGCCGGATATGTATAATGGGTTCATACGGGACTTGAAGCAGGATTTGCTGGATGGCAAATTGGGTGGAGATCGGAGGGAGATGTGGTGGAGCATACGGGGATCAAGATATGGGCTCATTGACCGGAAGAGGAGTTTTGCGAGTGCTGTCACTGAGGAGGAGGCGGCGGAGTTTTACAAGGGGTAGCTTGTGATGGCTGAGGTTGAGGTGCAGTTTTGGAGAGCAAGGGCGAGGGTCATCGCGCTGTTTTCAAGACATCTGGAAGACCTCATGTCTAGTGAAGATGCAGATGTAGAGTCGAAATTTTCCGTCCCAAAGTCCAACTGCGTCCCCTGGAGCAAAAAGCCCGTAGGAGTAAACACGTCTCTTGGCGTCAATCCAGGAACATTACCGTTGCCCAGACCATTCTATGGTTAGCTTCCGCCAGCGTCGATCAGATCTCCTCCCCGCCCCACTCCGCTCCGAGGCCCCGCAACCTCACCGTTCACCAACGGATATTCTCACCACAACACCAACGCTTCACAACATAAACAGCCCAGTTGAGACCATTGCTGAGCTTGCACTTGCATTCGCACATAGTACGCTCACATCGCGTCTCATCGAAATCTCTTAGAGTCACCATGGCGCCCAAGAACAAGGGCAAGGGCAAAGACAACAGCGCCAGCGGAAGCGAAGCCAAGGGCTCCGGCGGCGGGAAGCTCAAACCCGCAACGTCGATCAACGTCCGCCATATCCTGTGCGAGAAGCACTCGAAGAAGGAGGAGGCGTTGCAGAAGATCCGGGAGGGCAAGAAGTTCGACGAGGTTGCGAGGGAGATGAGCGAGGACAAGGCGCGGCAGGGTGAGTAGTCCTTGGTCTCTTACTTGTTCCTATGGGGTGCGGGAGCAGGACTGGAGAGAGACGGGAGAAGAACATAGCGACGCCTGGTGCCGGTCTGGTGAGTTCGTTCGACAGATTTGGCTAACTCCCGATGCAGGCGGATCGCTCGGATGGAAGGTTAGAGGGAGCCTGCTCGCGGATTTTGAGAAGGTGGCGTATGAGCTTGAGCCGAGCACGACGGTGAGCCCGAAGATTGGCGAGTGCAAGACGAGTGAAGGCTATCACATCATCATGGTTGAAGGCAGGAAATGAAGGCGTTGGAGTGGTACAGTGGTAGGATGCGAGCTGGCAACTGGCGTGCCCCCACCAGCCGGAACTCTAGGCATACGAGACGAGCCAGACCAGGTGCTCTGGATAGCTACAACTGGCTAGAATTTCAATGCTGCGGGCCTTCGTTATGTTCACGCCCCGTACCTAGGTGAGCTAGTGCAGACCGGACGTGGGAGAACGGGGACAGTCAGGTACTCGGTCCGTCGACGCGTCATTTCCAGGCACATTCTCTCGTCATGCCCCCATGCCCAGGTACATGCTCCATTTATTCATCATTGGTTCTCAGTTACTTAGCCAACAGATTCGTAGGCCGGAACGTTCGGAACGAGGGGTATAAGAGGGCCGCCGAGCTTCGGGGCCTCGTCCCCTTTCGAACACCTCTCTTCGCCGCCTGCTCAAGTGCGTCCTGTTACAGCATCGCATTTCTTTCGTAACCTTGGAAAGGGAATCGTTCTCTCCACAGCCGCACTCACTGCACTGTTGATCTCCGCCGTGCCGCTCCCGGCGCTCCTTACTGTCACAGCGCCCTGCCACAGCTGCCCAGCTGCCCCGAACCAGCTTCGAGATGGCCCATCACACCACCTTACGGGTCTTTAGCAGTAAGTTCGTGGCCGATGATGATGATGATGATGATGATGTTGTTGCTGTTGTTGGTCGCTCGCTCACCCTTACAGGACAACATTGAAGCACGCTGCCATCCGCACAGACCGCCCTCGAGTCTTGGCATTCCGGGCGATCCGGCGCCCACAGCAAACAGGACCGCCAGAGACTCTCACTCCTCCACTCCACTCGCCCTCTACTCGCGGCCCTCGCCCCGGCCCCGAGTCCCCCCCCAATACCGTCTGCTCAGGCCCCGTCGAGCAGTCGTCGACCACATCGACACCTTCGCCGACGCTGCCTGGCCGCCCGAGCCACTCTTCCGCAGCCATCCGCCCAGTAGCCGGCTCGCTTTCACCCACCCACTGCTGTGCGCCGCGCCTCTCACGGACTGGTCCTCGCTCTCACTGCCCGTGGCCAACGTTCGGCGCTCTTTCCTCACGCCATCGACGCCCTCGACGCCCTCGACGCCCTCGACGCCCTCCTCCAGCCTAGAACCCTACGTCACCTCGCGTCGACACTCTGCTCTTTCAACCCAGGACCCCCAGCTGCAACACCCCGCCGCCGCATCCCGTCTCCCCGCAGCTCCTCTCGCTCTGGTGCTGGCGCTAGACTGGGACTTTGACCACCCCGACTGTTTCCCTTGTGCGCCACTCGTGTGCACACTGTTATCGTCCCCTCGGGTTTTTGAGCCATGGACGCACACCAACCCAAGATGATGGATCTCAACCAGGCTGCACATCAACAGCTCTTCAATCATTACAGAGCTGCAAACGTTGACCTGCCTCCTGGTAGCTGGCAGCACGCCTATCACGCCAATCAATTCGCAGAACGCGCCAGCAATGCCCTCCAGCTGTTCACGCAGCTCCGCATACTCAAGCCCAACGACGCCCCTCGACAACTCCTTATACAGGCCACTCATCTTGAGACCGAACACTTCAAGAGGGCCAACTCCCCCAACGCGTACGCGGACACCCTCCGGGCGGTGCAACGCGCATGGACAGGGCAGCGCCAGGCTAATGCCGACAATGCGGGGCCTGCCCAAATGGCCATGATGGCCCAGATGGGTCAACGTCCGAATGCCGATTCGCCATTCCCGCCCGGCCAATTTCCCAATCCTCAGTTGCAAAGACAGATGCAAACCTCGCCCCTCCCCATGAACGCGGGCCACAATCTGGCTGGCATGGATGCCGCTCTTGCGAACCTCCAGCCGGGGCCGCCATCAATGCAGCAGCCCATGCGTTCTTTCCCACCAGGTGTGCCAAACAACCCGAACGTGGAGCAGCGGATACGCATGATCATGCAGTCGAGGCCGCAGGAAGAACGCGACCGACTACAGCACGAGGTCGATCAATGGCCTCCCGAGAAGAAGGAGCAGCTGCTTGCGGCCGGATATGACCCTCTCATTTACCGATGGCGCGAAGAACTTCGCCGACGCAACGGTCAAACCATGCCAAATTCGCAGATGGTACAGCCGGCCCAAGTAGGACCGATGCCTGGAAACCTCGGCCAGCGAGCTCCTAATCTACAGGTAGCGCTCAATCAACAACAGTTGGAGGCGTTGCGAAGTGGGCAGCAGGTGGTTCCTGCAAGCAACAACGCCAACGGCAACCAAGTCCCATTGGTGGCCCAGCAGGACCTTTTCAACCTCCAACAGCAACAACAAAACCAACCCCATCAACAGATGCTTGTCCGGCTGCAGCAGCAGCAGCAGCAACAACAGCAACAACAACAGCAACAACAGCAACAGCAGCAGCAGCAGCATCAGCAGCAGCAGCAACCGCTGCTTCCGCCACAACCACCGCAACAACAGCAACAGCAACAGCAAATGGCCCAAGCAGCATCCCAGAATGCCCAACGACCGCAGAATCAGATGGCGCCAGACCAGGTGAGCGGCCTCAATTTGGCTGGTGGCCCAACACCAAGTCCCGCCATGCCTGCGTTAAACCGACCTATGAACGGACCCGGGCAACCCAGCCCTAATCCAGCACACCAGCGGCCCGAGCAGGCCCAGGGCCAGGGCACACTCGGACTCCAGCCGTTCGACCCAGCAGTTGCTGCATTGCACCAGCATCAAGAACGCCAAAGGGCCATGGGTCTTGTTGCAGGCCCGTCAGGCCCGTTGTCCGAACAACAGCGGCGGTCCTTAACCCAACACCTACCCGAGCCCCTTCGGGAAGCGCTTTTGAAAATGCCTGATAAGCAATTGGCTCAAACTGTTCAACAGCATCGGCTGCGGATGTTACGCGGGCAGAATAATAGCGGTTTGCTACCGCCAGGGCAGGAGATGTTACGCCAGCACACTGTCCCTCTCACATCCGGTCAGCCTCAAGCCCCTCAACCCGGGCATACTTTAGCTATGCCAAACACGCGCAACGGGCCGGCCGCACAAATGACGCCTGGTGGCCAACGACCGCAAGCTACGATGCCGAACCAAGGATTGACGCAGCAGCAAAAGGCCGTGCAAATCCTGAGAGCCAACCCGAACCTCTTGGCTGCCATCGATCATATGCCGTTTACTCTACCAGAGACTGTGCGACAAAACGTTCCGCTCCTGCCCCCGACGTTGAAGACTTGGAGTCAGCTGAAGGCCTGGGTGCAGCAGAATCCGGCCGCATTCCCCGTTCCATTTCAGCAACTCTTGCTGTTCCAGGCGATGGCTCTCGTGGACCAGCCACTCAGGAACCGGCTATCTGGTCGTCTTGCTGGTCCTCCCACCGGTCCTCTTTCGCACGGTAATCAACCCTTAATCCCACCGCAAGCACAGATGGGGTTTGGCCAACCTGCAGGTGCTCGAGGCCAACCTGGCGCGGCCCCATTGGCGGGATTCCCTCCTATGCAAACGCCGCAAGTTACGCCACAGGAGATTGCCAGTCTGCGAGCAAATATGGACCCCCAACTGGCGAACGCCACCGATGAACAACTGGGTGAATATCTCAAGCAGTTCAAGGTAAAGCAGATGTATCATCAACGTCAGCAGCACCAGGCGGCGGCATTGCAGCAGCAGCAGCTCGGCCTCCAACAACAACAGCAGCAGCAGCAGCAACAGCCACAACCGATGCAGCAACAGCGGATGATGAATCTGCAAATGCAGCCAGGGCAGCCGGCTCAACCTCCCGCGAACAAGCCTGGGACCGTCCAGCAGATGCCTCGTCCCTCGCCTGCCCAGCCTCAAGGCACGCCCATCGCAACGCCAGCCAGGACCGTCAATCCACCGCAGCAGACCCCTCAGCCTGGTCAACCATCTGCCGCACGAGGAGTCAAGCGTCCGCATGAGGAGGATGCAACCCCTGAATCCACCAATCACCCTCCCCAGGCCACAACCATGGCACTCTCAAGGTCTCAGCAAGGCGTGCAGAACCTGGGTGCAGATATCTCCGGTTTGCCCCCACAACAGCAACGACATGTGCGGGCGCAGTTGTTGAAGGCGCAGAACGCGCCCGGTGCCCGGGCCCAGACGCAGTTGCATGATGCGAAGTCGAATATGCAAAAAGCGAATGAAGTCGAGGCCAGAAGGAGGCTTGATGAACTGCTGCGCGAGACAGAACGCAAGATGCCGCCTGCCAACCTTGTTCCCTTAGCTCCTGAAGGCCGCGCGCAGCTGGTGCAGCCGATCAACAAAAACTTCCTTGGGGCTCTCAGGCACTTGGATGCTGTCATACAGGCCCAGATGATGAAGACGGGAGTGACTGACATGCTCCAGAAGGTTGCTCAGGCTCGGATTCTCTTAGGGCGGAATTTCCGCTTCCCCGTTGAGCAGCAGGTCGTACTTCTCAATGACGCCCTGACGGTGCCTCCACAGCAGTTACTCCAAACGGTCGTGGCGATCAGTAAGTGGGTCAAGACATTGTTGCAGCAAGACAGTTCATCCGCACAACCGGGTCAGCAGAGCCAGCCCATGGCTAGAAACCGCTCCCAGCATGTGCAGCAGGCGCGGCTCACGCCAGAGAACTTGGCCCTAAACAACCAGCAGCAGCTCAACAATCAGCAGCAGCAGCGACAGCAGAAGCCGCCTTCTGCCCCGGTCGCAACACACGCGCCCTTTCCCATTCCTGGCGTTTCGTCACCCAGCGGTGCCCCCTTCTATGCTGAAGGCGTTCCTCCTGTCGGGAATCTCTCGATGCCGCCGAGCAAGAAGGCTCGGCTAGACCGCCAGTCCGCTACGCCCGCTGCCAAAGCTTCACCGGGCTCCGGTAATATGGCAAAGCCAGATCTTGAGAAGCGGCCGAAGGCACCCTCGAAACCTGAGCCCAAACCGGCCTTCCCGTGCCCGACGAGAGACTGCGAATACTCACTGCAAGGCTTCGACACGACCGCGGAGCTTGAGGCTCATGTCAAGGAAGCTCACCAGCCGATTGATGATCCTTTTGGCTTCTTTATGACCTCGCTGATAGACACATCGGGCGTCGATGAGAAGACCGACCGTACGAAGCAGGCCGCCTCCACTGCGAAACCCGCTCCTCAGGCTGGCAAAGCAGCCCGCACTCCGATTCCTCCCCAACGCATCTCGACCCCGGCGACCCAGCCGGCCGTTACGACCCCAGCGGAGCGGTCCACTGCACGGGGGCCCAAAGCATCGCCGTCAGCCAGTCTTCTGAAGACACCCCAGACAGGCGCGAAGGCAGCCACACCTAGCATGCCCCAGGTGAAGGAAACGCCCTCTATTCTTCCAGCCATCGATCCCACCGAACCCCAGCCTGCCGATACTACGCAGCCGTTTGAGCCCGTCTTCATGGAGGGCTTCACCGCAGAAGCCATGGAACCGCTCAGCCACTACACCGCATCCGATTTCCTCGACGATCCGATGTACTTGGCAGAGTTCCGTAAGCCCTCCTCTCCACGTTCTTCCGAGCCCGCCCCGGCCACTCCAGAGGGTACACCAGACACACAAAGCAAGGACACGCCACCATCTCAGAAGGAAACGCCCTCTGGAGGCGACGCAGACGCTGCTCCGGCCCGCGATCTACTTTCCGACCCCAAGCCTCTCGCGTGGGACGGCCTGATGGACGGTGACCTGATGGACTGGAACCTGCCGGCTGCACAGGCGATTGCGGATCTGGGTGCGCAGCCCCCTTCCTTCGGGCTTGAGATGGGAGTCGATGGCGACCAGATTGCTCCCGATTTCGGTGAAGATTTCGATCTCCAGGCTTTTCTTGCCGCTAAGTTTTAGGCCTGTTCGGATTGGTGTGGATCCTTTCCGGTGACCGTTTACTTTTTTTTTGCTGTTTCTTCGTTTTGGTTTCTGGGTTCGGGTGGCACGGAGCCTTCTTTCTTATCTGTTTGCCCTCCTATCGGCGTTCTTGGCTACGGTGTGGATACGATTGGCCTGTTTGGTTTCCTGTCTTCTCATGGCGCTACACCGGCTGGGAAAACATGTATTGCATGACATGGTTGGATGGGCATACGCACGCACACACTTGCATGGTGGGAAGAAAAGGACGAACGGCGTACACATACTGTTGTTTTCTTGATGATTTTTTTCATTCTCTCTTTCGCTTCATTCATATCTGGGCGTTGTTCAAACTGGAAATTGTGGAAACTGGGATCTGGGAAATACCCCTGCTCTTTTTGGATAGACATGGCGTTTGTTTTGGGTTTTCACGTTGCCTTCGCCTTCTGGGGATGGGACGCAAAGGAATATACGTAATGTCGAATAGAGGAAGTGGAGTTGGGAAGAAGGGACGGGATAGATATCGTCGGATGAATGCATGAGCGATAATTTTTTGTCTGACTTTGATGTCTTTAGCTTGAGGGTGCGTGATGTGCTGTGATACGAGCCACTTCCGAGAACACGGTAGGTTCTGTCCATCCTTTGCGGACTTATGTCCTATGCTACACCAAGCCCACCTCACTTGTCCCCTCCCTCCATCTTCCCCTGTTCCAAATAATCCTTGATACTAAACATGCCCGTCCCCCTCTCAAGCGGCTTCTTCTGATCCGGGCTATGTTTCCAGCCAATCATATAGATAAGCCTGAACGTCGCGGGTAAACTCCCATCATCGTTCCCATGCAGCTCCTTGTAAATATACTCGGCCGCCAACAACACATCCTTCTGTATCGGCCCCTTCTCCATCGCCATGACCGCGTTTGATTCACCCATACTCTGCAGATCCTTCATCAAGGAGAAGATATCCGGGTAATCGACGATAATGTCGTCGACGTCAACGGTCAGGAGGTTGAACCCAGCGCGTTGTAATAAACCGCCTACGTCGCGCACATCGGCTAATGGCGACGTATGTGTAGAGACGCCGCCTCGACGGTCCTGTTCAGCGAGTTGGAGCGAGGTGCGGAGTTCGTACAGCGTGTCACCGCCCAACATGACGCCAATGAAGGGACTATCGGGCTTCAGGACTTTGTTGATTTGGGATAGCACGGTGGGCAGGTCGTTGATCCAGTGCATGCTTAGGCTGCTGAGAACAGCGTCGAAGGTGTCGGGCTCGTAGGGGAGGGTTTCGCAGGAATGGAGGATCTCGCGCTGGACATCGACCTCCTTGTTGAAGGGGAGGTCGGCGTCACGGTAGAGGAGTTTCTCGGACGTGTCGGCGGAGACGAGTGTTCCGACTCTTTTTGAGCGCGGACCGGCGTCGGGCGAGTCTTCGGAGGGATAGGTGAGCATGCGGGCGATGTTGCAGGCGTTTGCGCCGAAGTCGAGGACGCGGGGGAAGTGGCGGTTGATGTCCTGGGGGGTGTCAGTGATGGATGTAGGTATGAAGGGGATGGACGGACCATCAATCGTTCACATAATCGTGATGCCACCTCATCCCGCAAGTAGTCGACATTCCGGCTCGCTTCAATGTTGGACGCGGCCCGCTCCTTTTGCTTCCATTTCTGCTGGTGGCTGAAAATCTCAAGCGTAGGGGCGCCGGGAGCTTGGACTGCGTATCGGCGTGTTGTGCAGAGGGGAGCACATCGTCGTGTCAATGGAGGGATGAAGGCCCGGACGGAGAGTGTGTTCATCTTGACTTGACAACCACCAATTCTCTCCCTGGTGGAAACAACAGAGCTTCGAATTCACCACCGACGTCAAGCCTCGGCCCATCATTTTCCCGGAGCTATGACCACCCATACCCCAAAAGTTCACCCCCGCGGCCATCCGCAACCAGCTCCCCACCCAGCTCCCCACGCGCGCCATGGCGCAACCCTTCCCATACACGTACTACGCGTGCGACTGCTACGAGAGCAGATTCCAGTCGCCGCTTGCAAAACGCAATTCACGAGCCCCCGCCGAAGACGAAGAGGAGCGGACGTTCGACCCGAGTAACCCGCGCTCCAACTACTCCCTGTTCCCGCTCGAACACCTCCTGTACTGCGAAGACTGCCGGCAGATACGCTGTCCGCGATGTGTGGTCGAAGAGACGTTGAATTGGTTCTGTCCGAGCTGTCTGTTCGAGGTGCCGAGCTCGGTTGTCAAGAGTGATGGGAATAGGTGCACGAGGAATTGCTATAATTGCCCTGTTTGCACGGCGCCTATGACTGTCTCGTCGCTTGAGGATCCCGCAGACCCGTCGCCGTCGGGAGGACCGTATATTTTGTCGTGTCCGTACTGTCACTGGTCGACGGAGGAGATTGGGATCGAATTTGAGAAACCGACGGGGATTACGGGGCAGCTGGCGAAGATTGCGAATGGGGGGAAGCCGATGCAGACGCAGAAAGAGAGGGACAAAGAGCGGGAGAGGAGGAAAGAAGCGGAGCGGGCGAGGCGGCAGGACAGGCTCACTGGTTCGGGGGATGAGCCTCCGCAGAGTAACACTGGCAGTCCGCCACACGACGACGTTTTCGCAAGCCTCTCCTCCTTCTACAAATCCCAGCTTGCAGCGCAAACCCCTAGCAACCCGTTCTCCCATGACGTCTCCTTCACCTCCCCCTCCTCCTTTTCCCGCATCATGAACCTCTACTCGAATCCAAAGAAGCAGAAACGCGACAAGCCCACTCCAATGCGCGAAGCCGCCTCCGCCCTCGAAGGGCTCACCCTGCACGACCCCACTGTAGACACAGCAACCATCGAGCGACTCAAAACCTGCGGCTGGTCATCCACGCTCTCATCAACCCAACAGCTAGCGCAACCCCCAGGTGCACACTTTACCTCCTCCCTCCGTCCCATCGCTACCCTCCTACACACCAAACGCGGAAAACGCTGCGCAACCTGCCGGCATATCCTCTCAAAACCAGAATCCAAAATCACGTCGACCCGATACAAGATCAAACTGTTGGCACTCAACCACATCCCGCGTCTCAGCCTCCGGTACCTTTCTCCCCTTCCCATCACTCCCAACCATCCGGTCCCGCAGACGCCCAACCCCGCGAACTTCTCTTACGATAATATCACTTCCGGCCTGCCTATACATTTTCTCCTACACCTCAGTAATCCCCTTTTCGATCCTATACGCGTCACGCTGGCTACACCTTCGACTACACCTGGGAAGATTGCGAGTGCAGTCACGATCCTGTGCCCGCAGTTCGACGTCGGGGCGAACACAGATGTGTGGGATGACGCATTAGGCGTAGACCCCCCTCGAAGTGGGAGCGTAACAAGTGCATCCGACGGCCAAATAGAAGCCGGGAAAGTGTGGGATCGAGGCAGGAATTGGACGAGTGTTGTTATTGAGATTGTACCCGGGTTCAAAAAGAGTGTCACGAGTGGGTGGAAAGTACCTGGTGCTGGCGGAGAGAGGGAAAGGGGCGAGGGAAGCGCAGAGCAGGGCGATGACCTGGATGAAGATGACGATGTCCTTGAGATACCGATTTTCGTGAGGATTGAGTTCGAAACGGATGTGTTGGGGGAGGAGAGGGGGGAGGAGAGGGGCGGGGCGAAGGAGGGGCTGAAGGAGAAGAGGGAGGAGGCGTTTTGGACGGTTGTGGGCGTGGGGAGGATTGCGGGTTGAGGGGAGCTGTCAGCTCGATGTGTAAGGCGGTCGGCAGGCGGCGGAGGATGTTTTACTTCCGCATTTGTTCAGTGCAGCGCAGATACCCAATAGCATTTTTCGAGCGTTTTCATCAGACACTGTCGCATGTTTGGACGGACACTCATACGCGTGTAGAAGAGGAATTTCATTGGGGTTGTTGTCGGCGAAGTGCAGAGCCATGTGGCGGAGGAGGCGAACGTCTCACAATCATTGGCCCAAACTCAGACAAGACATGTGCATAGCCTATATGAGGTAAGGAAACAAATAAACATGTATCGACGCAAGGATGTGTTTGCCATGGTAGTGTGTTATGTTGGTGCGTGTGTGGTGCTGCGAGATGTCTTCAATGTGTAGTCTTGTCTTGCTTGTGCAGGAGTTTGATCTTCTCATGCACAAACATTTGGTCAAGCTTTATGCACGACGGACAATCAACAATAGGGCTGAACTCAATCTCACGGAGGGATGGACCGAGGACTCCACTGTGGAGAGTAGCGCGGCGAGAGTGGACCAGCTTAGAATCGGGCCTTGGGGTTCGAGAAGTGGAATGTAGAGAGGCGGGGAGGACGTTGGCTTACTGTACGGTGAATACAGGCGGCGGTGAAGTGACTGTGCATACAAGAAGCCGTTCTTGTGCAGTCTCATATAACGGATGCGTCTGCGGCTGACCGTGTTCCAATTGCAAAGACTGGCTTGGCAGGGTATTCACCCCTAAGCGGCGCCGGCCAATCAACGGCACGGACCTCCCGGCGCGGCTGCTCCTGGGCGAGAGTCGCCGCTTTGAACCCGATGCCGTTCCATCTCGTCTCCTCCACAACAACACACATCGTGCCTATATCAACCGCCTAGGGGCCCCGACCTCGTTCCGCTCTCTACTTCTGTTCGCCGTCTCTGCATTCTTTTTCCCTGCTTCGCATACTACGGACCCTGTTGACTTTTGTCCCTCGCTCACCCTTTGAGACACTTTCACATTTGAACAGATCGACCCAACCCTTTCCAGACCACCTTGCAGCCCACCTGCAGTCAACAACGCCTCCGCAGCA
This sequence comes from Sporormia fimetaria CBS 119925, assembly GCA_010093795.1. NCBI lineage: Eukaryota > Fungi > Ascomycota > Dothideomycetes > Pleosporales > Sporormiaceae > Sporormia > Sporormia fimetaria. The sequence goes on along the minus strand of MU006586.1, from coordinate 146,448 downwards.
CGCCGTTGGGCTGGTACCACCTGGACGTCCGTAAGACGCCAGCTTACCTTTGACACCCTGCCATGACCCGATCCCATCGCTCTTCGCTGCTCACCCTTCGACCAAGGACAGCGCCAAACTCCCGTCCCGACGACGCTCAGGTTGAAAGCCAGACTGGACTAGCTATGAAGCGCACCGCATCGCAGACTTTCTCGCCCGTCTCGTCGTATCCAGGCGACATGCGCGGCCCCGACGGCTCCCTGGACGCAGTGCTCGAGGGCAGCAGCGTCGTCGCATACTCGCAGTCGACATACCTCCCTCCTAGTAGTTCGCTCTCGCGTGCCGGCCAGTCGGTGAAGTCGAGTTGTAAACACATTTGTCGCCGTTTGTCGACGTCTGCCCGTCGCTCTTCAGTTGGAGGCGTCGCCGCCCAATCGGGCCATGTCGGCGACAACACACGCCCGTCCGCATCACAGCGCCCCAAGCTGAACTCGCGACACCAGGAGGATTCGGCACTCGAAGACACGCCTACGCTCGATGGTGAGTATCCTTCAGGAGCGCCCGCGCATCGCTTCCGGGTGTTCTCGCGTTTTGGCAGTTTGCGTGGCCATCGCCGACCAGCAACCTCAGGCCCTTCGGGCGAGTATGCCCGCTACAATCCGTCGCCAGCGCCTATACCAGCGCAGTATCCGCAGTATCATCCCCTGGAAACCGTCGCGTTACCGCCGCCAGGCCATGCAGCCCGTGCTGCAGCCGCCGCCGCCAACTATGAGCGTCTGCACCGACAGCAGCACCAGGGGGAGGTGTCGCCATCGTCCTTCTGGTCGTATCTGGACAGTATCGCATCGTACGGGAGCCCCATGGACGAAGTGCTGAAGGACAACGAAAGCGGTGTGGGGATGAGCTGCACGGAACTCGTCGAGGAGGAGGACGAGGAGCTGGAGAAGAAGTTCGGTATGTGCTTGGAGGGTGATGATGACAAGTCCCCCGCTAATTTAGTAGACCCTGCGTCAGTCCTCCCCGCTGAGATCATGACCGTCGTTCTCTCCTACCTCGATGCGCCGTCGCTTATACGGGCCGAATGCGTCTCTCGAACATGGCACGAAACCGCGTCGTCGAATCACGTGTGGAAGCATGTCTTCCTTAGGCGATTTAAACCCGATGTGCCTATCTCTCCGCCGCCCATTATGATGGGTGGAGCGGGCATTGGAAAGGAAATGAACGGGAAGCCTGCGCCAGGACAGGACTGGAAGCGCATGTACCAGGTTCGCATGACCATCGATCGCCGCTGGAAGGGTTGCTCGCCGAGTGCAATCTATCTCAATGGACATACGGACTCTGTGTATTGCTGCCAGTTTGATGAGTACGTTCACTCAAATCCCCCCTCGCAAGTTAGCTGACTCCCGCAGAAATAAAGTCATCACAGGCTCCCGCGACCGCACGATCCGAGTCTGGGATCTCAAGACGTACCGCTGCACAAAAGTCATCGGCGGTCCGACACACCGACCTGTAGCCTCAGAATCGCAAGAACTCAAAACCCACCCGGAAACCGTTGTATCTAACCCCTCCTTGAACGGCACACCCGAAGGCAATGCAATCTTTTACATGCCATCCGACTACCACGACCAATCCATCCTCTGTCTCCAATTCGACGACACGCTCATGGTCACCGGCTCCTCCGACCACACCTGCATAGTCTGGGACATGACATCTCCCAACCAAAACTACCAACCCTTAACCCGTCTTCAAGGCCACCAAGCCGGTGTCCTCGATGTAGCGCTCGACTCTCAACATATCATTTCCTGTTCCAAGGACGCCACCATTATGGTCTGGGACCGCAAAACTTTTAAGCACATCCGCACGCTCACAGGTCACCGCGGCCCCGTCAACGCCGTCCAACTCCGCGGCAACCTCCTCGTCTCCGCGTCCGGCGACGGCGTCGCAAAACTCTGGAATCTCTCCACCGGAGCTTGTATTAAAGAATTCCCATCACAAGACCGCGGTCTCGCAGCCGTGGAGTTCTCCTCAGACGCAAAATACGTACTCGCGGGGGGTAACGACCGCGTGGTGTACAAGTTCGACGCTCACACCGGAAATCTGTTACATACGTCCGTTGAACACGGCAGTCTTGTCAGGAGTTTGTTTTTAGATGCTAAGAATGGGAGAGTGGTGTCTGGGAGCTACGATCAGAGTATCCGCGTAGCGGATTTTGCGTCGGGGGAGGTGTATGGGGTTTATGAGGATTGGACAACGAGTTGGATCCTGAGTGCTAAGAGCGATTATCGCAGGGTTGTGGCGACGAGTCAGGATGGGAGGGCGCTGATACTGGATTTTGGGTGGAGGGTTGAGGGGAAGGAGTTGTTGGAGAGGTGAGAGTTTGACATGCGGTCTACGTTGCACTACTCCTTCTCGCTTCGCTTCGTTTCGTATGAAGTTTTCCATTGGCATATTCCTTTCTGTTTCCTTGGATATCTTTATAGATGGGTTCATTTGTTAGCGGCATTTCTGGATTGGTTCTGGGCATTTGAGCGGCATTTGTATCGCATTTCACTTTGTTCTTTTCTTTATAGAGACAGTTCTTCCCCTTTTCCTTTTCTCGATTGAGAAGCGCACAGCGAGCCTCGAGCACCGTATAGAAGCGAATTTTCTGCACCTTTTCTGTCCATCTGTTCAATTTAGTACTGGTTGAGCAGTGCCCATTGTTGATATCAATCCTCTTAGTCACGCCGCGTTTCTGTCCACATCAACTGATCGGACATTTCGACAGAGATCAATCATTTCCCGCTTCAAAACAAGGATAACGGACGACGTCGCGTGCCACGACGGTGACATGCAACATCTCCCCCTCGGAGGTTCGCGATATCAATGTTTGTTTGGTCATGTCTCGCACCAGCTTGCTTAGTTCACGGACAAAGATTTTGGAAGTCTAGTTTGTTATTTCGATCTGCGTCGGCAGTACCAAACAGCAATGGGTTTGAGCCCAGACATTTCGAAGTGTCTGGCATGTTCACTCCTTGACACGCTCCGCACGCTTCGCAGCTTAAAGGCTCGCTCGCGCGGCACAGGACAAGTCGTATACCAGCCAGACACTTGAACTGCGCACGTCAATCTCACCACTACCTTGACGGGATTCCAAACACCGAAGAACGGAAATCTGCGCACATCATGGCAACTCTTACCCACGCCCAAACACAGCGAAGCGCCAACCGAGACCTCATCCGCCTTTACCAACTGCAAATCAAGCAACTGAACCGCACGGTGGGGAAGTTGCAGAGCGAGATGGAGAAAAAAGAGAAGGCGAGGCAGAAAAGACATGACCGCTTGGCTAGGAAGAAGCAAAAGCTGGAGCGGGAGCTTAGGATCATGTGGTGGACGTCGTGGATTCAGACTATGGTGATCGTGTCGAGTATGGTGTGGATGTATCGGGAAGGGATGACGGGGAAGAGTTTGTGGGCCTTCTGGGGTCTTGTGATTGTGGTTGTGGGGTGTGTGGGATGGAAGTTTTGGGGAAGATATCAGAGCGGTGGGTGGGGTCAGTCTAAGTGAAAGATGCCCTGGTCGATTGTGGAAGGCTTAAACCCCTATTTGGACGATAGCCAAGTGCTCAGTAATTGATGGTTCTGGTCCAAATGTTTGTCCCCCCGTTGTTCCATACGGAATAAGGTGTTGAGGCCTTGATTGTTGTTTTTGTCTTCGCCTGCTCTATCAAACGACAATTGTTTGTGTACTCTGACATGCTAGAAGTCTCTCGGTAGCCCGATCTTGTCTCACTTCTCACACATAAAAGCGAGCCGTCTTCCTTTTGGTAATAGGCACCAACACCATTTTCCACCCACTGCCTACCTCTTGTTCTCCCAGCTCGTCCTCCACTGCCGATCCCACTGAGAGGGTTTCAGCATTTCAACCCATTACGACAGAGATACCACACTACTATCCACCTCTCCCCTCAACTGCCTTGCTCCATCCCCATGGCACCCCCTCCCACGACCCAGGGTCTGCAAAGCGAAATCCGCAGGCACAAGGCCATTGAAGAAGATCTCCGCATCGACTACCGGATACTGCGAGAACGGATGAACGGAAAGGATGACTGGATCGACATCTTGGAGGGTGAGAGATCCGAGCTCGAGAAAAGGCGGAATATGTTGGAGAGGGAAAATGGAGACTTGGAAAGAAGAGGCCCGGATCTGGAGAGGGAGAACGAGAATCTGAAAAAGAAAATCACGGATCTGGGGAGCGTCGAGAAGGATCTTGAGCAACGGTTGAATGATATGAGATGGAAGTATACGTGTGCGTTCTGGATCGCGGTTATCTTTGTGGTGTCGTATCTGGGACAGATGTTCTCTGGGCGAGAGGCAATGGGGCAGGCTGGGTTGAGGTTGCCGTCGGGTTGAGTGAAAGATAATCCTGGTCCACTTACGAAAAGCTTAAAACCTTATTTCAACGACCAGATAGGTTCAAAACTTGATACTTTTGCCATGACTTGCCTATTTAGGAAGCGTTTTGTTTGTGATAGGACGGTAAACGTGCAGGATTTTGAAGTGAACGCCATGGCCGCTCCTCTTAGCGCACCTGCCTTTCTTACGGTGGCGCCCGGACCACCCCCACCACTACCACAAACTTAACACTCACAACGACCCTCACCTACTCGGGTACTATCCCAACACGAACGACCCCCAAAATGCCAGAACACCGTGGCATCTCCCTCGCCCTCCACTCCCAATTCGACATCGAAACCCTACCCGAATACTTCCCCGCTGAGCAGACCTACGACTCCCCACCCTACATCAATGACAAAGCGTCCACCGTAAGCGTCTTCATCCCCGTCTTCCCCGGAAGTCAATTCTGGCTGAGCTACGTTGTCAATCTCCCGCTCCCAGACGAGCAATGCGTTTTCTTCAAACTGTTCATCGATGGCGCACATGTCGTGAGTTGGTCGTGTGGGAAAAAGGAGGACTGGAAGGGGAAAACGGTGTTTGGATTGTTTGAGAAAGTGGAGGAGGATGGGAAGAGGAGGGTTGAGAAGAGGGTGTTGTGTTTTGCGTCTCCAGGGGAAGGAACGGGAAATGGGGAAAAGGAGAGGTATTTAGAGGTCAAGGTGTTTAGGGCGAGGGCGAGAAAGAGGATTCCAAGGGTGTGCGAAGAGTTTGAAGGGACGGGGTTTGCGAAAAACGGAGGTGGCATCAGTCTTGTGAATGCGGGAAAAGCAGGCGGGGCACATCCGAAGCGGTTCTATAAGTTTGCGCTCATCGACCCACTGGATCAGCCTTATGCGTCTTTTCGGTATCATTACCGGACATGGGATCAGCCGGAAGAGCTGGGGATTGTGGAAAAGGAGGGAGATGTGCCTTGGGCGTCAGACTATTCCGAAGCTATCACATGGGAGGAAGAAGAGGAAGAAGAAGATACGCACGGGAAGGGATACGTCAAGAAAGATGAGCTTGAAGACGTCTTTGCACCACTAATGCCGCAAGAACGCCCTGCGAAGCTTCAAGGTTGTTTCGAGAAAGAGCAGTCAGACGGACATCATGGCCTCGCAAGTCCTTCCCAGGGAAAGCTGAGCAAGCTGGGCCACATAGTCTGTCCACGACGCTTCTCGCCGAAGTTCATAGCAAATCGACTATCGGTCCCTCCATCCGTTCGACTATCACCACCTAAAAGGGACTCTTCACGGCCTCTGCCAATGGTTCCGTGGAAGAAAGGCGGTGTCGCGCCGGTATTTGTGGATAGTTCCTCACACGATCCCAATGAATGGAGGACCAGGACGCCTAGTCCTGTCAAAGTGGCCAGAGAGAGGCTTTCGTCGCCCTCGCCATCACCCGCACGAAAGCATGGGGTTTCTTTGGGCTGCGCTGTCCCGCATGGGTTGAAGAGGCATGGCAATGCGCAGGGTCGTACTTCGGGTGGGGCGGGTGGCAGACTGGATGCCGGGAATATTCCTTGGACCAAGAGGGTTTCCAATTAGCTTGGAGGTAAGGCAGGGAAGAGAAGTCGAAGAAATGGGCTAGCTGTCCATCTGGCACTGTATATCGGGCGCAGGTTGTGTGGTCGTGTAGGTTTCCGTCCTGGCGGACGAACGGAGTAAGTACGCAAGTACACTAGTATCTTCTCTTAGATTGAGCTCTCCTGCTAGAAGACAATTGTTGTGAGATGGAAAAAGCGCATGAGATGTCGACATATACATGACATATAGAGATGCAGCACGGCTCACAGGGTGGTGCATGAGGAGGATCCAGGAACAGGGCTGTGATTGGCTGGCTTGTTTCACCCCGCAACAGCTTGAGCTCCCATCCCGTCTCACATCTTGTTCTCCCCACATCTTCATCTTCCGCGCCTCCAACGGTGCTCGCAACTTCTATGAGCTTGCGCGGCCGTGACATCGTCTCTCATTACTTATAATTGCTTGTATATAGCTATTTGTGGCTTCCGTCAAGTCCGCGCCGCTGTGACGCAATGCATTCCTCTAGTCTCTCTACCATCCTCACCTCGGCGCTACTACTCATCGGCGAGACCCACGCTTCAACCCTCCACCCGCCTGTCCTCCCGCTTATTGTCCGCAATCCATATCTGAGCACATGGCTAGGCAACGCGCGCGGGAACCCTTGGGACAAATGGCCCATATTCTGGACTGGAGGAGAGGTGCGCGAGGCCGGACCTCTACCCCCATTGCCCTCATGCTAATTCTTGTTTTAGGTCGGCTTCGGCATTCTCGCCTCATTACCTGATACCAAACAAGTCTTTCCGTTGCTGGGCCGGCCCCACGATTCTCTGGAGAAAGACAGTAAAGAGCAAGTGGCCTGGAACGAGATCCATGGATGCTGCACATGCACTAGGACTAACACATGCCTAGTTATACGCTATCATACCCATCGTACAAAGGCGCGACATACGACGCTTCCACCACCAATCTGACATATTCGCTGTCCTCAGGACTAGCTCAGAAAGCCGACAATGTTGATATTGTTCTCTCGTTTCTGTCGCCCATTACACCAACCTCCACCCTCCGACAAGCCCTTCCTGCAGCATATCTGACTGTATATGTGGAAGGAAGCTCTGATGTCAATATCTACATTGATGTCAACGGTCAATGGGTCAGCGGCAAGAGGGAAAGCGTGATTGCAGGGGGCTTATGGGGTACAATTGGAGTCCCCAATCCTCTCAAGACATGGTGGGTCAAAAGGGAGACCGAACAGCTGTTGACCGAGACGCGTGACCAAGCTGAATGGGGTACGCTGCAATTCACAGGACCTGGAAATCTCCACCACGAGTCTGGCAGCTCCGAGTCGATCAGACGACGTTTTGCTCAAACCGGGGCTCTACGGAATGAAGAAAATAACCAACGCCGTACGGTCGAAGATGACGAAGTGTTTGCATTCGTGAAACAGTTCAAGCTGGGAACGTCCTCGACATCCAATTCGTCAAGAACAGACAGCGTACTTTTCTCCATCGCACACATACAAGATCCGGTCACACAGTACGCCTCAGCGAGAGGGCTAACTTTTATGCGACCCTTGTGGAAGTCCTGGTTTCAGGGCGAGATGGAACTGATCAAATTTCACCACGGCGATTTCCAGAACGCGAACATACTTGCTAGGAACTACTCCGATCAGCTCTACATTGATGCCTACAAGTCTGGATCCCACAGCTACGTCGATATAGTAGCCTTGTCTGCCCGACAAGCACTAGGCGCGACAAGTTTCTCAGGCACACCAGACAATCCTCTTCTGTTCCTCAAGGAAATTTCCTCGAATGGAAACACACAAACTGTCGATGTCATCTTCCCTGCCTTCCCGTTCTTCCTCTACACCAACCCCCGCTGGGGTGCCTACCTCCTTGAGCCACTCCTCGAACACCAGCTCAGCGGCCAGTACCCGAACAAGTACTCTATGCACGACCTTGGTGCCCACTTCCCCAACCTCACAGGCCATGCTGACGGCCGGGATGAGTACATGCCAGTTGAAGAGTGCGGTGACATGCTGATTATGGGTCTGGCTTTGGTGAATTCGCTGACTTACGGTTCGGGCGAACAGTCGCAGTCGATTTGGTCGACAGTGGGCGACGACACATATCACACTGCCGAAAGTGAGAAGCCATTCGCTTTGACTTCACTCGGCACACTCGATGGCATCGACCACATTGACGACACGTGGGGTGGCGGCGCAAAAGGTGTAGACCAAGCAAAGAGGTGGCTCGAGCATAGCTACGACTTGTGGAAACAGTGGACTGGCTATCTGGTCGAGTTCAGTCTGGAGCCACACAACCAGCGTAAGTGTGCTTTCAAATTCAGATATGACGGCTAATCGTGTCCAGTTTGTACGGATGACTTCGCTGGCTGGCTGGCACTGCAAACCAATCTCGCGCTCAAAGGTATCATCGGTATCAAAGCCTTCAGCGAACTCGCAGATTGCCTCGACCGCACGGGCGATGCCAAGGAGCACCGAAACATCTCCGAGACATACATCAAGAAGTGGCAAGAGTTCGGCATTTCTCGCGATGGAAGTCACGCGAAGCTTGCGTATGATTGGTATGGCAGCTGGACCACACTGTACTCGCTCTACGCAGACGCCCTGCTCTGTTTCCACCCCAACATTACTGCTCCGACCTCGAATAACCAAGCATTTGCCTCTGGCGGGGACGAACATCAACAGCCTCTACAGTCGCAAAAATCCTCAAACGGCCGCACGCCCATCACAAAAGACTTCATACCCTCCCACATCTACAAGATCCAATCGAAATGGTACAGCGCCGTCATGCAAAAATACGGTCTCCCTCTCGACTCACGGCACCTGTACACAAAGTCCGACTGGGAGTTTGAAGCCGCTGCTGTGGCTTCCAAGAACGTGCGCTCAGAAATTCTGGATCGCGTTGCGCTCTGGTTGAACGAGACGGTCACGGATCGTCCATTTACGGATCTGTATATGACGGAAGGAGATGGGGGGTTCCCTAACCCGTATTTCTTCGCCAGACCGGTTGTGGGAGGCCATTTTGCATTTTTGACGCTGGAGAGGGCGTGTGGGGGGACTGCGTCGAGTGCTTTTGAGTGGGAAGATGGGGAGTAAAGGAGTCGGTAAGGAATTTGGTGTGCGAGGGTGGCTAATCGCAAAGCTTATTGTTTAGGATATTCATATCAAGAGCATCGATCTCGCATGGCAGCCCAGCGTCTATATGGTATACCCAATGATTCACAGCACCGAGCAGAATATCACCCAGTCATTACTCGACCTACCAGCAGGACACCCCATCAGCGAAGTCTTACACTAATCAAAACAGATCTTCGTCCGCCAACTCAACCCCCTCCTCACATTCTCCACCGCATCTCCAACCCTCCCCTCACTCGGAAACGCCCACCAATCTAACGCCTCCAAACAATGTCCCACGTGCTCGCGATCAATATCGCGTCCACACACATGCCTTCCCGTTTCTCTAGCCAAAATATACCGTTTCACAGCTAACACGCAATGCGAGAAATGGAACATGTCGTCGACGGGTACGTTCTCGGCTTCGGGGCTCGCGAGCCAGGTGGAGTTGATGTAGTCGCCTCTGCGGGAGATGAGTGCGGTCTCGGGGTAGCGCGTCGCGTACCAGGATTGATATTGGCGTTCGGTGGGAGTGAGGAGGGAAGAGGCGATTAGGGCTTGGTCGTCTATGCGGAGGGTCCAGTTTGTGTGCGGGTGGTGGGTGTGTAGGTAGGTGAGGGTAGAGGTTGCGTTGTGAGCGAAGATGGGGAGTTGGTAGGCGGGGCCGATGCTACCGGTTGTGTTGTAGGCGCGCCAGGTGTGGAGGGGGTCGGGGTCGGGGTTAGGTTGGGGTATGAGGAGGTAGGTCGAGAGGAGAAGGATGGTGAGGAGGGCTGTGAGGAGGAAGAGGAGCCAGGTTATTCGAGGTTTTGAGAATATTTGAGAGTGGTGGAGATTGAGATTGTTGAATAAGCGAGGTTCTTGGTTCTCGATATGTCGTTCCTGTAGCTTCGCCTGCACTGACGGTGGCAGTCCCAGACTCCGTGCTAAACCGGAGTCATATTTGATGCATGAGGCCATAATCGAATGTCCTGCTCCACTCTGGAATGCGACACATATTTGTATCTTGTCTCTTTTTTGGATGAAATCACGAATCTGTATCGTTGCAATGTCGCGGTTGTTCGTCGACGGAAAAGCTGACGGCGCACTCCATGCTAGGAAAACACGGTTTTGTTGTGATTGGAAGATACAGAAGAATGAAGCCTTGTCGCTCGTTGCTGTGGGTAAGAGTCCTTCTAGCTCGGTTTCGAATTCGCAGTTCTGTTGGGGTTGTCTGGAGTCGTATATGATGCGAACGCAATCGTCTGATGGATCTGGCAGAGGGTGGTAGGAAGCTCTGTTTTGGCCTTTCTCGAAAGACGCCAACATAATGCGACCTTCGAAAACCCAACGCTGAATAGGAGCAAGGCTGATGCCGACAACGAGAGTTGAGAACGCGGGCACTTCTTTGACTCCCAGGTCGCAGTCAGCATGTCAGTCCGAATTCGGCCATGCACGGTGAGGTAGGTCTCACAAGTACGAAAACTGCTGTGGCGGCGCAGCCAACCTCCTAACCTTCGAGTCCGGTTTTCTTTTCGTCGTATTCTCTTACACGATCGTCGACGCATCCGTTTTCGTGGTTGTGCGCTTGCTTAACGGTGCAAGACCGCCTAAATGGACTTTGAGGATCTACAGTGCATAACACGAGGTGCACCCGAAAACCGTAACCGGACGACTAGCGAAGATCTACAAGATGTTTTGCAGATGATTGTGATTGAACGTCGCGATAACTATACGCGCGGAAGAAGACCTCGCAGTGCAGCTCTACAGCGCAGACATTAGGTGGGCCTAACATGCGAAACTGATCTTCGTCGGTTGCTCGAATGAAGTGGTCGTTCGCGAGTACGAAGATGCAGATAACTTCACAGCCCGACTGAAATGATCGACCCAAGGTTGGACGACGACAGAGATACCGGAGCACAGTAGTTACTTTCATCTAGCGCCTCGCTCTCGTGCTGTACTTGCATTCACTGCTGGGCATCTCACGCGGTAGCCGGTGCCCGTGTGCGTCGCAGTAAGATCAACAATCCTTTCATTAGGGTCTCAAGCAAGGTTGTTTTCATCAGCGGAACCTACCGAAGGGACTCATTAATGGTATGCGTCTTCACAGCGGAGATAGGCTCCGGTAGATCTTTAGAAGTTGAGCCCGTATTGCGGACTTCGCGCCCATAAACCCGTCCAACGACACATCCCCGCATAGCACAGCCTCAATGCACTTGAAACTGCCTGACGCGGCAACAGTTCTTCAACGTAGCTGTCGACGTGACGTTTATCTTGCCAGCAGAAACAACATCGGCCCGAAGGATCAACACGAGTTTCCAAGGTCCCACTTCCAACATAAAAAGGTCGCAAGGACGAACAGATAGTAGGCCATCAGCTCACCAAGTACCAACGCCCCATCAAGCAACTTCATCACCGCACGTCTTCTTCATCCCACCTTTTTGCCAACCACTCTCACGACATGAAATTCTTCGCCATTCTGTCCCTGGCAGTCATAGCCTCGGCTGCACCAGTGGCCGACCCCGAAGCGGAGGTCGTCTGGTGTCCGAATAGGCCTTGTGTCACCAAACGAGAGGCCGCACCAGTGGCCAATCCTGAAGCCAAAGTTGGCTGGTGTGGGAACAGACCTTGCATCACCAAGAGGGAGGCGGAACCCGAACCCGAGCCGGAGCCGGAGGCAAAAGTCGGATGGTGTGGAAACAGACCCTGTATCACGAAGAGAGAGGCCGAGCCAGAGCCAGAGCCGGAAGCCAAGGTTGGATGGTGTGGAAACAGGCCTTGTATTACTTGAGGAGAAGCTAGAGATTGTTTGGCTCCCGTCGCCGAGTGTGCTGGAATTGTTTAGGAACGAGCCGTTACAAGTATCGGGAAGCAACGGGTGGGTTAGAACTGCAGAATATCAGAACTGTCGGCCATTGATTAATCTATGTAAGTGACCGCGTATTTGAGCTTTCGAATCACGGTGAATGCGAGTGAAGATGATGTTAGAACGCGTACATAAACCTTTCTCTAGTGCAACCGCGAATAAACCTTGACTAACCGTGCCGCCGTTTCTCCATCCAACTGACCTTGATACTCTTCAGACCTTCCCTACATCGCGTCTGCAACCATGCTAATCAGAAATGCCAGTGCTTTCCGGATATGTGACTGTACTAGTCCCCGCGTTGGCAATGCCCACTCTTACATCCCTCGCAGAGATCCCTCATGTGGGGCGGGCCACCACTTCCCCCATATTCCGGTCGCTGAACATGCACTCCAGCCCATTTCTTCAACCTATAGGCGACGCGCTCCACGTAAGACTCCTCGTCAATTGCAAGCCTTCCCAAGGTTTTGCAAGACTGACACCGTTGATTGTAGACGACAGCATTGTACCCGTTCCCACTGTAGCTTCTGATACGTATGGCAACTTTCTTGCTACCCCAACCTGTCTTCTTACATTTGCTGTTGGGGCAGGTAAAATTGCCCATGATGTTGGTCTCGTAGTCCTGTATCATTCCCGCATCCGTGTCTTTCTTCTTCCACCAGACTTTCGGCCTCACAGCTTGGACCTCTCGCAAGACACTGGCATGAAGCCGACCAAACATAAAAGATGAAGACATTTCTTGATACAAATGTTGGTTTTCGGTGTGACAAGGACTGGTGGGACAGAGAGTGGTACAATGTGTGGCATATATAGGGGTTCCCCTTCGTGCAGTGAAGTGATACCTAGTCACGCCTGAGACCCACGTGCAGAGCAAAGAAACTTCCTGAACGTCCTTCATCAATTCCAGGCCATGTGCTGATCCGATCGTAACCACCTTTACGCCCCTCTTTGACACTTTGGGCGGATGATTTCCACAGTTTGTTGTAATCAGTACAGATCCACAAGCTGCCAGAGAAGCAGAGTAACTCACCTTTTTGGCACGTGAACCAATACCTCTCTTTCATACACGACTCCTCTGTGTGTCGCATGATTTGTCGCATGATTTGTCGCATGATCTGGGAGCCTGTGACGCATCATAGGTACATCATCGGGTTGGGCTATACTCACCTTGATTTTGAATTTCGCGGTGCACGATAGGTCAAACCCCCATCAACAATACAAAGAAGAAATTGTAACCTACCGAAGACTGAGAGCCTGAGCAAGTGCCAAAAGCAGATTGGCACCCGGTCCCGCAATAACTGCTCTTGCTCCCACAGAACCCGAGCTAGAGCAACAGTTCCCGTACGTTGACCCAGCACACGTATATCCGTTTGTCCCGCCACAAGTGCCATCCTGCGAGACGGCCGCATCGCAACGACCGTAGGCCGACTGGCAGCCAGCTCCGCAATACGCCGACGTACTGCCGCAGAATCCGGATGACGAGCAGCACTCCTGGGGGGCACCGTCTTGGCTGTAGCCGAGGCAGGTGAATCCTTTTCCGTTAGGGGAGATGGTGCCGGTTTGTCGACGAAAGAGAGTGTTGGACGAGACCGCCTGATTTGGGTTGAGCGGGGACGCAGAAGCAAAGAATGGAGCTTCGAAAACGACAAAAACGAATAAAATGCTGAGCAGTAAAGAGCGACAGAAGCCAATTCTAGGAGCCATGATCGGTCGGTGCACGAACAGATTCTCAGAGGTGGTGGCCAGATGCTAGGAGAGCGGAGGAACGCTTGATTTATATTGCTCAGCGGGTCCTCCCTGACATATCGATCTTGAAGGCCCGCCTCCCGAGCGCGCGGTTGGAGCCGCCATGTTCAGGGGCAACGCCCTATGCAAAATGCTTCAGGAATGCGGTGCATACACTGGACATGCACATCCTGGGAAGCTTTACAAGATAGACGCTAGGCTACTCTCGCCCTTACGCAGTACACACCGGCTGTACCCGCGACCCGTACTCCGAGCGTAATTACTTCCAACGGTCCTGTGTCGCACCTGGTGCATAGGGCAACACTCCTACCCCATCGGCACATGGTAAGAGCACCACAACTCAAGCGTGCTTACTTGTTACTATGAAGGAAGAGCGTCCCTCTTTGGAGGAGTATAGTGTGTTGTCTTCCGGCAGTCTACTCCGTCTCTCTTACAATCCACCCAGTCCCATTATACCTTTCATCAGTTCCTCACATCACATCTCCAATCCACACTATCCTCATTGCTCGATCATCAATAGTCACACAAGCATTCAACCAACCTCCATTATGAAGCTCCTGGCCGTCCTTGCGGCTCTCCTCAGCACCTCACATGCCGTCCAAACAAAACCACCCGCCATCGACGAGGCCCCGAGCTGTCCCGCCAACTTCGCCCAACCCGATGGCAAACTTCCCGAAGACGCGATATCCACCTCACTCCTCCTCCCCATAAGCGCAAAAGCTCCCAACAAATCTTTCTATGTCCCCGAATGGGCGAAAGTCACCCCGAACGACGAATGCACAATCTTCAACCTTGAACTTCCCGTCGCCGCCAGCCAAGGCAAAATCTGCAACCTGGTGTTCGACTTCCCTAGCTACGATCAGGCCCCGGGGGTTCCCTACGTCTTCCACGGCCCCGGTCATTTCACGTTCACGGGCTATGAATTCGGTGCCGGCGCCATCCCAGGCGTTACAACCTTTGAGAACCAGCCGGAACCAGGACTCAGCCCGCCAAACCCCCCCGAAGTTGTGGAGCCTGGAAACAGTTATGTTATCCACTCGGCGCCTTGTGACATTCCTCCCGAGATGGAGGGAGCTGTCCTCTTCAGTGGGAGTTTGTGCTCGGAGGATACGACGTTTATGTTCAAACAAAGTAACGAGCAAGGGTGTCCTTTGGGGTTCTACGTAGTGCTCACAGACGATCCGGATGCCGGAGAAGATAACGAGACAACTCAGGAAGGGTAGACAGAGTTGTACGTAAACACTCTTCGCAACGTTATCCCTGGGACTTCGGGGGGGACCAGCCATGGTGGCACAGACAGAGTGGCAGAGTTTGATCGCAGTGGAAGTACGCGCTCTCAGCCCTGGAATGCGGGGTCAAGCGTATGTTCTGGTCCTTCGCTTTGGGAATGTGGACAACCGCCATTGAGAGGGACTAAGGCGAATACTCTTCCAATACATTGCTTTCATTCCTGTCACCGTTGCTTTGAGTAGTCTCTCCTTTGACAATACTGTGTAGATTACGCTCCCTCCCACTCCCCAAGCTGGTATTACCTACTTCGTGAATAGGGCAATCCCACCTCCCTCACCCTGCTTCCCACCAACTTGGACCACAAATCCAGCCTTACCATAAAACCCACGGTTTTTCTCTCCACAAAGCACACCCGCACAAGTACCCGAACCTTCTTTCTCAGCCTCCTTCACACCCCATTCTGCAAGCATTCTTCCTACGCCTTTTCCCTGGTACTCTGGGTCCACGCCGCAGACGTGCAAGTCCCAACACTCGGCGCGTTCGCCGGTCCAGTACACCTCCGAGGCAGCGACAGCTGCATCAAGGAAGGAAGAGCGCGAAGCGTCTGCAGCCCGATTGGGGAAGAAATGCTCAATAGTGTTGTGGTAGGCGTGGAGAGCTGGTGCAATGACATTGCCTGGTTGCCATGAGCATACAAAATGCTAGATGGCTGGGTGTGATGCCTCTTCACGTACGTGGATCCAGTCTAGACAGTTCTCTGCACGCGCCCTTCTCACCAAGCCTCCGCCAGTCTGCCGCACCTACGACAACTTCTTGGTTCTGGCCATTCGTCGTTACGACTACCATGAACTGATGCCTCCAGTCCCAGAACCGCTCGCGGATGCCTCGTAAGTGGAACCAGTATACATGCTCGGGGTACTGTTCGCGGTGAGGGTGCATGATGTCGCCGATGATCTCATCGTCAAAAAATGCTCTATGCCAGACCCGAGCAATTGAGCTCAAATCTGTGAAACGCGCTTTACGAAGATTGTACCTTCCTGGTGTGGCTCGAACATCCTTGGGTGCATCTGCATCCTGGGCGATATCCATCGTGAAGAAGTCTGCAGAAATCGTAAGAAGAAGACTAGTAAAAGCCCCAGTCGCCTCGAGACAATGTACAGACAGAGATTTAGTATTCTGAAACAGGTGTGAGTTGATACTGCGCCCTTGCCGTGCGGCACAGCTCGACTGGCCGGGCCGTGCCACACGTCCGTAGCCATCGTCCCGAGCGGCTAAAACTCTATTTCAACCCCAACCCCCGTGCATGCATGTCTTTGAATTGCAAAAGACTTCTGAATATGTAAGGCTGCGGCGCAGACCTTCTAGGTACAGAAGTCGGCAATTCAAACGGATGGCAAACGGTACGTACCCTCACCTCACACACCCTGGCACATGCAGCTTTCACGCCGTTTCCAAGAGGTAATATCGAGTAAAGTCAAGAGCTACAAATGGCTGCGGTTCTAACTTCTTTCGACAGTCCAAGCCGTCTCCTTGCGTATAATGCGGTCCTGGCTTTCATGGCTTTCAAGTGAGCTCCGCCCATCAGTGACACGTCGTAATGTCGTAACCTGTGTCTTGAAACTTGGGCGGCCCTTGACAGGATAATCATGATCCGTACGAGATCCGGAAGTTGTTGGCGCGTGTAAGCCCATGTTGCTCATTTCAAAGGTGCCGTTGCCGACGGCTCTCGTTGTGTACGCACTGCCGAATCCCGCTTCGCCCCAACTGGCAGACAAGGACTCCAGAAACGCCTTCAGGTTCGGAATCGTAGCCGAGATGAGAGACGCGGCGAGGAGGGCCTGTTGCATGATAAAAGTAGGCACAATATCAAAGGGAGACGGACGACCTCTCGAATAACTGGTCCACATGTTGAGATGAGCTGCCGAAAGCGCGATTGCTCTGCGAAATTGTGAGTCACAGAAGGGATGAATCTGCGACACTATACTTACCCCGATCGAAAGCCAAATGCCGCAATAACGCGTAACTTCGTCTGCAGTCTCATTTGTACCTGCCACACCATGTAGCAGGGCAGAGTCAGTATTAGGCCTTCAGTTGTAACATCTAGTGCAGTAACCACGACCCAACGCTCGATCTAGCATTATTTCAGAAAGAGACATACGTAGCCGCCGCAGGAAGACGCACCTGGTGATTGCAGTGGTCCACGAAGAACTTTGAGGATGGACAGCGTACGGTACTGACAAGTACCGAAACAGCGCCACTTAGCGCGGTGAAGCCGATTGTAATATTGCAGAGGCGAGCAGTGTTCGTGTGGTCTCTCACAAACAACCTCCGCAAAAGAGACAACACTGACAACTTGGCGAAATGATGCGCAACTACCAAAAGCGCACGAGACACAAATACAAGCTGTCATGCATCAGTGAGTGATTAGAGACATATAAGTCTGACTCACGTTTCCTATCAAGTGAAGATCTTGGACGCTTCCAGTCACCTTCCCCAAACCGCCATTGAGCGCATTGAGTACGGCTATACATTGCACACAGGCAAACAACTGAGCAGGTCAGACTTGGTCTCCATCATCTCGGGCGTCTGACATACCGTGCTGATTACCACGAGGCTATCATCCCACCCAAAGACTCTCCACTTGATGAAGATGCGAATGAGCAAAATGCCAACGACATAGGTCAAAGTGAGAGCGGTTGCAATCCACACCGTGGCACTGTGATCCACCGCGGAGTAGTGAGCGAAACGGTTTCCCACAGAAGTGTCCCAGGGAAGGAAACTGGGCTCTGCCGCGATCATGGCCATTGCTATGTGAAAACGAGAGCACGAAAAGCCATGCTTATGAATCTCTCCGGTTAAGGTTGCAAAATGTATGGTATCCCGACCGGCTGCAGATAGTGGCCAAGAGGTATGCCGCAAGGACACAGATTCCAGCTCTGACGAGGGACATGCGCACTCGACAACGTCTCAATGACCATTTCACAGTAACACTGTCTTTCCCATCAGTGGAAGCTGTTGGTCACGTCCTACAGCTTCCCTTGCAATTCCCTAGGGTGCCAAAGGCTTCAGATACATTGACTGCGCCATGTAAAGGCATGGTGCAATGAAGTCAGATGTTTCTTCCAAGATTGTCTCTTGTGTGGGTTTGCGAGACGGGTAGTCCAGCAGGCTGAGTGCAACATTTTTTTGTCAGCTGAGAATGTAGTTCATGCGTTGCAATAATCGGAGAGCAACCAGGCGTCAACTTACTAAAAGGCCAGACGACGGTGGGAACGAACGTCCAGCAATGAGCCGATTTTACCAGTGGCCGGTGATAACGGCTACCCGAGGCTTGTTGGAATCCTGCGTGGTAGGGGCACAGCGTGCGACACAGCAAGAGCTGGTGTTCTGCACGGGTGCGCGGCTGCCGTCCCATTGGATGCTTTGATGAGGGCGTTAATTGCTGCAGATGAGGGACCCTGTCTGTACCAACATGTCGGTAGCAGAAGCCAACCGCAGCCCTTACACGACGTCAACTCACCCCTCAAAAAAAGTCAGTGACTATTGGTGAGCTTTACCCTGTGGTATACCTCGATCAGCCTCGCATATGCCATCGTCTCTGCCGAATAATAAGCAATTGCCCTGCAGGACCTAGAACCCGAATAACAGGGAGGTTTGTGTTCGACACTGTTGAGAGCCAATCATGCACCCTATTAGCGTCCCAATCGTACGATAGAGCGTGGTTTAGATGACCTCCCTTCTTCATATAAGATGGCGGTCCCGCTGGGCGAAGTCGGCCACAACGAGTTCCTTCTCAAGCAAGTACCTGTAGCTTTATCTCCCGCGATGAACACCCACAAGATACCAATTTCGCATGTGGACAGTGACCCAGTGCTCGCCGACCTAGGAGAGCCGAATGTTCTTGTCTCCGAGAAAGATGGAACCACTGCCGATGTGCAGGACATGCAACGGATGGGCAAAAGGCAAGAGACTCGCCGCAACTTCCGGCAGATAACGATACTCGGTTTCTGTATGGTCATTCTGTCGACATGGGAAGCCATATTGGCTACTGCGGTTTTTGCGTTAGGCAACGGTGGCACTGCCGGATTGATCTGGGGATACTTCATCTGTATGATCGGTTTTGGTTTCGTAATAGCATCCCTGGCTGAGATGGCCTCAATGTAAGTGCCTCGATGATGACTTGTGCAGAATCTGACGCCCTCAGGGCTCCGACGTCTGGTGGACAGTACCATTGGGTTAGCGAGTTTGCTCCACCGAGCTGTCAGAGATTCTTTTCCTACATGGTCGGATGGCTCGGTGTCCTTGGTTGGCAAACCGCCGCAGCGACGGTCTCTTACTTGACGGGAAAGCAGATCCAAGCGCTCATCATCCTCTGGAACCCGTCGTACGTACCGAAGCCATGGCAAGGTACAATGCTCATATGGGCCGTGCTCGCGGTCTGCTTGACATTTAACACCTTCTTCTCGAGACACCTCCCGCTAGTCGAGGGCATCATCGTAATCCTCCACGTGGCCGGTTTCTTCGCGGTCATCATCCCTCTGTGGGTCATGGGCGACCGCACCAACACTGGTGACGTCTTCAGCCTGTTCCAAGACAACATGGGTTGGGGAAGCGTCCCGTTGTCTACAATGGTCGGCCTGACTGGGGCCGCCAGCTGCTTCGTCGGCAGCGAGGCAGGCGCACACATGGCTGAAGAGGTGCGGAACGCCGCTCACGTTGTTCCCCGGGCAATGATGTGGACATGGGTCGGCAACGGACTGATGGGCTGGATCATGGCAATAACATTCTGCTTCTGCGTTGGCGACACCATGTCGGTTCTGATGACGCCGCTGGGCTCGCAGCAAGTTCAGGTGTTCCTCAACACCACTGGTTCGGCTGCCGGGGCCACTGGCTTGACGGTCATCATGCTGGTCATTGGAGTCTTTGCATGTGTTGCAGTCATGGCCACGAACTCGCGCCAGCTGTTTGCCTTTGCACGCGATAATGGAGTCCCGTTCTCCGGTATCTTCAGCAAGGTGCGTTGTGGAAATTTCTCGTTGCAGCAGACGGACACCTGACATAACCAGGTTTCTCCGAGGTTGGGTGTGCCACTCAACTCGGTTTATGTGACCATCCTCTTTGTCCTGCTCCTGTCGTTGATCAACCTTGGTTCGAGCGTCGCCTTTATGCAGGTGATCTCCCTGGGTGTTGCGGCTATGCTGACATCGTACTTGATCTCAATCTGCTGCGTGGCACTGAAAAGGATTCGAAACCAACCACTGCTGCCATCGAGGTTCGATCTTGGCAAGTTCGGATTGGCCATCAACATTATCGCTGTGTTGTTTCTGGTCTTTTTGTTGGTCTTCGCATTTTTCCCAGCGGCGCCTCATCCAGCAGTTGCAGATATGAACTGGGCGTCGCTGGGGTATGGAGTTGTCATGATTTTCAGTATGTTCTACTATGTTGTGCGTGGCCGGTACGTGTATGTTGGGCCGGTAGAGTATGTGCGCAAGAGCCAGTAGCGTTCCTACGCAAAGAGGGATCTGGCCAAAACACACCAAGTAGACTAGGGGCAACAGAAACAAAGATCTTTCCAATTGGGTCCTCGGTTAGTTGTAGATTGTGGAAACGGGAAAGGTGATGATGGCGACGAGTATCAAGAAAATTGGACAGGCCAGACAAGAAAGACAATGTCGATCGTGGCAACCGTGCGCAACAGAATGAGATGATATCCGAGTCGCGATGTTAAAGCCTTACTAGGGCCGTTGGTGTTCACTACGATCTATCCGGCTTCCAGTCTCGACATAGCAACATACGTCCGTTCTAGCCAAGTCGTAGGCATCTCCCCAAAACACTCTCCTACTGCTTCGAGCGAAGACTTCACATGTTTCAGTCGGATAGCGGGCGATTGAAGGATGAGCCTCTCAGAGGAATAGGTCACGATGGGTAAGTCATTGAAAGAGAAATAACATTACATGCTCATTTTCAGAAGGTTTTTGCCATTATCCAATTATAATACGAGCAAAGCTTGGTCAGGTCTGATTACGGCTTGGGTACTCGTGACTTCCAGACTTCACTAGCTCCAGGTCAGAGCTGCTCCGGTCACGTTCGGTGTAACACATGTCGACCTTTGTCGACTTTGTAATGACGCCAAAAGGGATGCTTCCTGCCGACTTGTGCTGCCTGCTGAACCTGTCTAACGGATAGGATCCCTTGGAGGAGCTGATCTTGGATCCGTTGCGTCCGCGTCCGAAGACCTTTCGCAGGATGGCGTTGACAGCCGGCATACATGCGACGATGAGGAAGAGATTGGCCTCTACACCGCACCAGTAGATTCCAGAGGTGTTGTCATCTGCAAGTTCATGTTAGCAGCCATGATCATCTGGCTCGTGATAGTGACTTACACGTCGGATTCTGACTCGTGTTGAACCTGATCAACGCATACAGCCGGAGGCAGCTCACGATGGTGATGACGAAGCCAACACAAAACATGGAAGCGAGCCGCAGCTTCTTCCACAACGACATCTGCAGCCTGAAGACCGTCGGCAACGGAAGCACCAGGATGGCCAGGTCCAGAGCAATTTGAATACCGCCCCGGATGAAGCCGTACAGATTCTGGTCGATGCACGTCGCAGACATCTCGCCCTTCCACCCTTCCCACGCACCAGAGACGGGGACGCATTGAAGCACCATGGAAAACACATTTCCGATTCCGAAGCCAGAGCAGATGGCCACCAAACACCACGCGATATAGCGTGTCTTTTGATCGACCAACAACCGCAGGCAAAATGCGAGGATGGAGAGCTGGCACAAACATAGTGTGAGCATGTAGAAGATGTAGGCAACATACATCAACCGCAGACTGTCGGTGATGCCTTCAGGCGGTATGCTCCAGATATCCCGACCGAATCCAATCGTCGCGGATATGATGGCGGGCACGTTCATGCCGAAAGCGGAGAGCTATCAATCAGTCAGCACCCAGTCGACTGCTCGCAGGCCGGCCCGGCGAGCGTAACAACATGCACATACACCTGCAAGTCCAATGAGAAGGTCGTCCCACCCCAGGATCCTCTCATACCCGCGGTCCAGCAGGCGCAAGAACACCATCAAGAAGGCTGGGGCCATCATTCCAGTTACGACTCCAATCAACGTGGGGGACGCGTCTCGACTGGGCACGCCGCACGCGGCGTAAGTCTGGTTGGTGGCTTGAAGTGTTTCAATCATCGTGCAGTTTGCGGCATTGCAAGCGGCTGCGGCGCCCATGAAGTTGGTATCCGCGCAGAGGCAGGGCATATCCGAGGGAGAGCATTGAGTGCTCGGTAGCGTGGCTGCAAGACATCTTGCCTGCGCACCTGTGGTCAGTCGACGTCCCAATAGTGAAGGCAGAGGAGGCAAACATACAGCGCAAGTTGGGATCGAGGCTAAAAAGTCGTTTTGAGCTGAGACGCCCACAAGAAAGAGACCGACGAGAAGAAGAAAGCTGCGTGGAATCATTGTCACTGTGGACGCTGTCGACAGCGAATGTCAAACGAGGGTTGTGGAGTTCCGAAGGCCCTTCGAAAGGGAATACTAAAGCCGTTCAAACGGTCCCGAATGCCATGGAGCCCCGATATAAAGGCTCTGTGGCGCGCACCGGTACTTTATGAGCGACTTGGACAAGCATGGAGTGTGTTTCTCTTCCCAGGCTGGCATAGTGGATTGCTAAGGTCGGCAGATCTTTGCTCTTGTTCGTCTGATGGACCATATGTCTAGCTTCCTCGGCAATTCTTTGCATTGTTTCACAGTGGAGCAACCCTTCTTGAAGCGATATCAGCACAGGCACCAATGACAAGAGGGGTCTTCAGGGGTATTATCTTCAAGAGTTACAAACTAACAAGGCATTCAGACCTTGGCTGCAAAATGGCATACGGCAAGGCTAACGGCAACCGGTAGTGGGCCCGCGGAAACGCTTCGGGGATTTTATAATGGGTCCGCTCTCGCTTCATAGGCCGTTCGACGAACGTGCGTTTCGCCTATTCATACCACCGACTTCCCCGCCAACGGCCCCCCAGGCGGCTATAGCCTCACCTCGGTCCCGAAAGCCCGAGCAAAGACGCTCTACATTTCTTGCAATTCCCGTCGTCGGAACGAGGTATGCCCGAAGGTACGTTAGAATATAAGTTCCTCGTTGTCGTCTTGCTCTGCACTCCTGACCGTCGTCCGGCAGATCAGGATAATCAAAGCTGGAAGAAACCTTAGACGAACCTTTCTTATGCTAGGATCTGCGGTGCCTTTCTATCACCCGACGCTTGCACGCTCCACCTGAAAGCCGACCTTGGCGGGAAGCTGCCCGGCTCCCGGCAGCACCTCTTTCTGGTTTCAACCCCTACACAGTACAAGGGACTATGAATTGCTCCACCCGTTCTAACGCAATTCAAAGGGGATTATACTTTGTTTGGCACACTACTAACCTTCTCCAAGGCTCTTGCTCAGTAAGCATGCAGTTCCCCATAGCTCGCCACCGTCTCGAATCAAGGCCTCGCATAGGCCCGCAGATATCTATGGTACGCGCCCAACTTTTGTTGCTTTTGCTTCACTCTTGGCGCCTCGTACCGTACCTGGATAACTCTTCGGGCCGAATCACTTTGCATTCACCATGGCCGTCGCTTCGCCCACCGTTCTTACCTTCGTTGGCGCGGTGGCACTCCTTGTGGCATATGCAGTCAAATGCCTGTCTCGAAAACCGCTTCCTCCCGGACCCAAAGGTCTCCCCATTCTCGGAAACATCAATGACCTCCCCAAGCCTGGAGAGCTCGAGTACTTGCACTGGCTGAAACACAAGGATCTCTATGGCCCTGTGAGCTCGATTACCGTGCTCGGAAAGACCTTTGTGTTCATCAACGATGCGCAGATTGCGCTGGAGCTCCTCACGAACCGGTCCGGCACTCACTCAGCACGTCCTCACATGCACTTTGCGAGTGAGATGGTTGGATGGAAAGACTTTATTGCATTCGCAGGATACACAGATACCTTCAAGCTCCATCGGAGGAACTTTGCCAAGATTGCTGGTAGCACTACTGCTCTGAACAAGTTCTTTGACCGCACTCAGGAAGAGGAGGCTGCTCGCTTCGTGCTCAATCTCCTTAAATCGCCAGAGAATCTCAATGATCACATCAAGAATGAAGCTGGCGCGGTTATCCTGAAAATCACCTATGGTTATACAGTGGATCCGAATGGCAACGACCCTCTAGTAAACATCGCGGGTCAGACCATGGCGGAGTTTTCTGAGGCAACGAATCCTGGCAAGTGGCCTGTTGACATTCTCCCGCTCTGTGAGTTCTCTTTCGCCTACACCTTCAGTGTCCCCCTTCGATGTCGCGTTTCTGACTAGTGCGATGCAGTGGAACGTCTTCCCGATTGGCTCCCTGGTGCCGACTTCAAGAGAACAGCCCGCAATATGGCCGCTCAACTCCACAAAACCACTGAGCTGCCCTATCATCTCGTCAAGCAGCAAATGCGTGACAATAGGCACAAACCTTCCTTCATGTCTCAGGCAATTGAAACATGTGACCCCGCCCAGGAGTATCTCCACAAGATTACGGCTACATCCATGTACTTGGGTGGCGCGGACACAACCGTATCCGCCCTGCAGACATTCTTCCTCGTCATGATGTTGTTCCCCGAGGTGCAGAAGAAAGCACAAGAGGAGCTCGACCGTGTCGCTCCTGGTAGGTTACCAACAAGCGCCGACCGTGATGATTTGCCTTATATCCGCGCTCTGGTTACTGAAACCCATCGCTGGCATCCCGTGGGCCCTATGGCTATCCCCCACGCCGCCACAAGAGAGGACACCATCAACGGATACCGGATTCCGAAGGGCGCACTGCTTTTGCCCAACACTTGGTAAGCTGGGCTTCGACGAATACATGCTTCGAATACTCATTACGTTATAGGTGGTTTACGCACGACCCCGCCATCTACCCAGAGCCGATGAAGTTCAACCCCGACCGCTTCACTTCTGAAAAACCGCAACCGGAACCCCGCAAGTTCACATTCGGCTACGGACGCCGTGTCTGCCCCGGCGCGCACGTGGCTGACAACGCCCTCTTCCTGACCATCGCGCAAGTCCTATCCGTCTTCAACATCGCCAAGCCTGTAGAAAACGGCAAGGTGGTAGAACCAGAGGTGAAGTTCGAGCCCGGTGTTGTGTCGCGCCCTGCTCCTTATCGCGTCGCCATCACGCCGAGGAGTGAGGCGCATCGTCGCATTATTGAGAGGGTGGATGAGATATACCCAAGAGAGAAGAGCGATAGAGATGAGTTGATGGATGTGAAGTGGGAGACTTCGTAGAGGGGTTGTTCGTGTACATTTATTCACAGACGTGGATGGCTTAGACTTAGACTAGAGATCAGATTTCCTATTCTCCTGCTGTGCCGTCGGATACTAGGGCATTGTTCGGGGCATTTGCTTTTTGGTTCGTGGACTTGGAAGCGGTGCCAGCCCCACGGCACCGGTGCTGTTTGAACGAATGTTTCACGTTCCATGGCTCTCGCCATGCCTAGTGTTTACCGAGTATGAGATCAGACGATTCCTACACGACTCGAACGGCGACAAATCTCCGACGATCGGTGAGTACCACCTCCATGGAAGTCAGGTAAACGCGACGAGAAGTGTCAAAGACATGATAATCCGGACACCGCAGGGCAGATATGAGAGAAGTGCTGCGGTATGTGTTTTCAATGCTTCGTGCACCAATTTGAGGCATATTCCACGATTTCAAAAACATGAAACATCAGATAATCGTCGATAGTTCCGAGGAGCCAGAATCCGTGATGCAAGTGGCGCTCATCAACCAGTTGACAGTGACCGTTTACAATTGCCGTGCTTGGGGCGAATTTTACTTGGCAGGGGGATCTGCAAGTCGCCGTCTTGGACCCTGTTCTTCTGAGAACCCGCTCTCGCGCGGATCCGGGAAGGCGCGTGTTATGGGGCGAGCAGGGATAAAACATCACATCTTCCAAGGTTCAGTTCATTGATCAACAATACAAGGGCTAGAACGCATGTGTAAAGCCAGATACAACGACCTTGACAGCGTCGGTTTTGCATGTTTACCGGATATTTCACGTTGAGCGCTATGAACCTTCTTTGGAAATACCTGGAGTGTATGTTTCGAGGACGATCCTCCTCATATGGGAACTTTTTGTTCGCAACAAAACACCAAACAATCCATGGACCCTATCATAATGAGCCAGAAGTTCCTTCAAACGATGATTGCACATTAGAAACGCAACAATCGACACGCGGCGCACAGTGTCGCACCCTCGGTACTCCAGCATAAATGACTACTCCCCGTCTACACACCACCACCCTGTAGCCCTGAGTGTCATAGCGCCCTCTAAACTAACCCCTCATTGCGCCCATCTAGGTCCCTTCCTCACCATTCAACTTCAGGCTACAGCGATAGCTCCTCGAATCCGTCATATTCCAATACCCCATTCCAGCGATTCGCGTGACGGGGCCACTACAGTTGATGCCCCTACATTACTGTTAGCACTCACACTTTCCCCACCCTTTGCAAAAAATACTTACTTATACCACTTACAAGGCCCGCAGCCAGCGTTAGGGTGAGCATTCATAGGGGATGTGACGACGTGGCACTCGCTGCCGGGACGCATGAACCCGAAACTTTTACCTGGAGGGCTCGAGAAATAGAGCCCACAGCAGTTGCTGTCGGGGCACATGCGCGCGATAGCGAGCTCCGTGCTGTTGGTTGGGAGGGCGGTCGTGAAGGCTGTGAAGATGAGGCTTGCGAGGGTGGATAGATGAATGGTGGGTGTATTTGTCAATGCCCCGATGTCGTTCTTGTTCCGAGTGATGTCGTGGTTTGGTTGAGTGTGTGCAGTGAGATGTGTGCAGTGAGATTTGGTGGAACCAGAGTAGAGAAAGGCAGGCAAAAGCCTCTTGTGAGGTCGCTGTGGTGGCTAGCGTGTGCGGTAAATCGTGAAAGAATGAAGTGTCACTGGTGGTCGTGACTCTATGGTGACTAGTACATATCACCAACATCGGAAGACAAACACACTTCAATGAACAATTGTAGACTCGCTTGTTGCACAATAAGCGCTATGACATGTTTGACATGCACTTGTAACATATGGTGCCAAATCTTGTCTTTATGCCGTGTCGCATCGGTTTGTCCTCTGGTTGCCTCCCCGCCTTTGTCTCTCCTCACCGCAGCGCAGTGTCTCTTTCCCGAAGCAACGTCTCACTCATGCGCTGAGATAAGTCCACTAAAACGCAACCTCGGAGTGGAATAACGTGGCTATAAGTTATCAATCTCCAGCATCGAACATCAACCTAGGTCACCTACTATAGGTATTTCAGTGGTAGAGCAGTAGATTATCACGCCGCCACTGACACAGAGGTGACTCTTGTATGTGCAAGGTTCAGATAAATTTTTTGCTTTCTTTTTGTCGCTTCTGCCTCCTTCTTTCCTCATCAGGTGCCTCGCCAAGGGCGGGCGCTCTTTTGGGCTCCTTTGGGTTCCCTTCACACACGCATCTCGCTGGGCTCTTCTATTTTCTTTCTTTCCACAAAAAGCTTGTTCAATCAACTCTCCTATTTATAAGCTACTGATTTTGGATGTATTCCATTCTCAGGAGCTTGCCGGGCCGACACAACCATGCACTGCAGTCTGAGAGAAAGGGTCCGACATGTGGGACTCACGGTGACACTGATTTGAGTATGTATTACAGCTGGATGAGACTCTCACTCACCTAGCTGTATCAAAATCGGATGGTCAGAGGGTGATCTGCACATATGGCTAGTTATGCACTCTCTGAGCTACTCATAGAGGGTGACCAAGCACCATCACAATGACCACCATCTAGTAAGGATGCGAAATCACCCACATAGCTCAAGACGTACCACCCTAGAAAGTGCCTGCACAGCATATCACGTACTCTCAGCACTCAAGAGCACATTGATGTATGTCTTCCAAGATCTTTCCAGTATATCCTCAGCCAAATGCGCATCCACCCAAATATCCTCCTACACGCCCATCCTAATAACTCCTCGGCAACCCCAACACCCTCTCCCCGACAAAGTTCAACACCATCTCCCTACTAACCGGCGCAATCCTCGGCACCAAACACTCTCTAAACCACCTCTCGACATCATACTCGACCGCATATCCCATGCCCCCATGCGCCAACACCGCCCTCTCACACGCCTTGAACGCCGCCTCAGCCGCCAAGAACTTCGCGCTATTCGCCGCGATCCCAACAGCATCTTGCTTTATACTCTCATCCGTCTGACTGGCGTCGTATAACCGTGCTGCGTGGTATGTAGCCAGTTTCGCGGCTTCAAGATGCATATAGCATTCCGCGAGCGGATGCGCAATACCCTGATTCTGCCCAATTGGACGCCCGAAAACATTGCGCTCGCGCGCGTAGCTAGCGGCGCGGGAGAGAGCGGCGTAACCCAGGCCGAGGGCTTCGCCGGCGAGGAGACAGCGTTCGGCGTTCATGCCGTGGAGGATGATTTTGAAGCCGTGGCCTTCTTTTCCGATGAGGGAGGAGGCCGGGACGCGGTAGTTGTCGAAGAAGACTTCGTTTGCGTCGACGGCTCTGCCGCCCATTTTCTTGATGCGGCGGAGTTCGAGGCCGGGACTGGATTTGGAGAGCGGGATGCAGAAGAGGGAGAGGGCTTGGCTGGGTTTGGGGACGGAGGACGCGGGTGAGGTGCGCGCGAGGAGGATCATACGGCTGGCGACTTGGGCGCAGGTTATCCAGATCTTCTGCCCGGATATCACATAGTCATCGCCGTCTCTTTTCGCGGTTGTGCGGAGCCGTAATGTGTCAAGGCCGGCGTCTGGCTCGGTCACCCCGAAACAGGTTCGATACGTCCCGTCTATGATCTTGGGGATTGTTTCTTCCACCTGTTCTTTACTGCCGAATCTCGCGAGCGGTTGCGTCGCGTACACGTTTGCGTGGATGCTTTGGGCGCCTGCCATGCCTGCCCCGGACTCTGCGATCGTTTGCATCATTATCGTCGCCTCGGAAATGCCTAAGCCGGACCCGCCTAGTGATTCAGGTAATGCGATGCCCAGGAATCCGGATGAGGCGAGCGCGGCGTGGAATTCTTTGGGGTCGGTTTCGGATGCATCGTGCTCTTGCCAGTAGGACGATGGGAACTGGGAACATATTGCGGATACGGCTTCGCGGACTGTGAGCTGGGTTTCGGTGAAGCCGGTGAGTTCCATTATCCGCCGGGAGGGAGAGGTGGAGAAGGCATGGCGGGAGGAGGGCTGATGTGGGCAGCGGAGACGCGTCAAGGTACGTATCGCTGCGCGGGCGAGTGTGGGCGGCATGGTGGAGGCGTGGGGAGCGTCATTGTGGGAGGCATGGCGGTTTTGTTGGAAGGGACGAGGTTGGAGGTGAGCATGTAGCCGAATTCGGCTATATCGATGCGGAGTGGGGTTGCCGCGGTCAGGCTGGAGCCCCTGATGATTAGTCAAGGCTTTATGTTAACATCGAACATTTGAAAGACACGCTGGCTATATCTGGCAGATTTTGCAGGCTGCTTGTGCGATCAGTAGGTATCCAAATTTTGTGTTCGTTCACATATATGCTACATGTACAGTCTGCCGAGACCAAGCCCCGATCTCAGTAGTCCAACGAGTCCTCGAACAGCTTCCTCAATTGCTCCCTCTCTGCATCGATGTTCTGCATCTCCAAGTTCGGGGCCAGCATTAACACTCTAGCCTGAGGAATCGTGCCCTCAACCAACTGATCCAAGTGTTCCCTCCCAAAGCCGAGATCCTTCAAGCCACGAGGCTGATCACCCAGCTTCACCAGGAACTCAGCAAGCGCCTCGCTCAAGACCTCGCCTGCGCTCTCCTTCTTGACTTGCGAGATATCAATGCCGAAACACTCGGCTGCCTGCAGATGGCGCTCGGGGTTTGAAGCGGCGGTGAACTTGAAGACGGCGGGTGCGCTGACGGCAACGGAGACACCGTGAGGGATGATCGGGTCGTCGACTTCGTAGCCTGCGTGCTTGTACCCGGGGTTCTGACCAGAGATAGGGTAGCTCATGCCGTGGCAAAGATGGACACCTGCGTTACCGAAACCGACACCAGCGAGAGTTGCGGCGAGCAGCATCTTCGACTGTGCTTCATGGTCCTCGGGATCCTTAACAGCACGGGGAAGGTACTTCACGGTGTCACGGAGGGCGTTGAGGGAAAAAATGTCGGAGATGGGGTTGGCGCCCTGGTAGGCGGGACGGTTGATGGGGTTTGTGGGCCGTGGTGTGCGCTCGTAGAAGGGAATGGCAGTCCAAGACTCGAGCGAGTGGCAGAGTACGTCGAGACCAGAGGAGGAGTGCACAGCAGAGGGCATGGTGCGGGTGTTGAGGGGGTCGACTAGGCCAAGGGTGGGCTTAAGGTTGCGGTGTGCGATGCCGGTCTTTGCGCGTTTCGATACCAGGTCGAAGATGGCAGTTCCGGTCGTCTCAGAGCCCGTTCCAGCGGTCGTGGGAACTGCGATGAGCGGCTTCAGCTTCCCTTGGATGGGCAGGCCGCGGCCGAGCGGAGCATTGACGAAGTCGAGGAAGTCCGCCTCTACATGGAATTAGCAAAGTCGTGGGACGGAAATATTTCGCATACCGGGGAAGGTCGTGTATAGGTTCATAAGCTTTGCCGTGTCGATGACGCTACCGCCTCCGACTGCAAGGAACGCGTCCGGCGCGTATGGCTTTGCGTATTCGATGGCAGCCTTCACGCTGCTGTCCTTGGGCTCGACGCGAACACCGTCAAAGATGTCGTACTGAATGCCTTCCTGTTCCAGGGCCTGAACAGCCTGTTGTACGGCGCCGAGCTTCTTGACCGTGGGGTCTGTGACGAGCATGACCTTCTGGGCGCCCAAGTTCTTCAGATCCATGCCTACTTCCTTGGTGCATCCCGGGCCGAATCTTATGCTGGAAGCAGCCATCTCGAAAGCATACTCCTGACGTAGGGGTCAGTCGGAGTGCAATGTGAGGCAGAGACGAGCTCTGGATAGTGCACCTTTTGCTGCGAATAGTCAATCGGCGTCGCCAATGCGCGCCGGGCCTGGTGCACTGATTTTGGGCCATGGTGATGATGTGCTGGGTTGGAGTGGCAAGGGCAGTTCGGCGGATGTGTAAATTGTATGGTGCGGAGAAGGTTGACAGCTCGTGTGGCCCGGTTGGGGCTTATTCTGACAACACCGGACATTTTGAGGGTTCAGAGAGGGCTCAGTCAGGAGAAATGTCGGCGGAGGAGGGGAGTAAGAACAGAAGAAAGAGAAAATGGGTGGGAGGCGACATGGTGGTTGGTGTCTCCTCCGAGCTTCAAGATCCGAGGTCAGATGTCGGAGCGCAGGGGTCGGAGGTGGCTCATGCGGGGTACTGCCGGAAGCGGTAAGCCGCGGCACGTGACTTGATCTGTCTCCGGGGTGTCTCGATGACATTTCGAAAGGGTCCATCGATGGCCGCTTTTTCGGGTCTCGATTGTTGATGGCAGCAGATCACCCGCCGAGGAAGCGCGCGCTATGCTGCGTGGGGTGGAGCGACGACATTCTTCGAAGCTAAACACCAAGTAAAGACGCGTGGACAGACGATCATGGGAACGTCGCCGTTCTCCCAAAGACTTGCTCAGTAAGAAGCTGATGCATGTATACACAGTAGAGAGCACAATGGTCAATACCACACTCATCAATGATAGTTGCCGGACTTTAGGCGATTCCAAGGTAGAGAAATCTGGTTGTTCGAGGCACAATTCAAAATTCTATCCGCCGGCACAGCCACAAACACGGTGACGTCAGGAGATCAACCCCGCCTACCCAATTCGGACACGCTCAGCCAAGTTGGTGATCTCCTGGCCGCATGTTGGCCGAATCCGCTCTCAACACCATACACACACACTCGCAGAAAACGCTCGGCCTTGCGGCACTGACATCATTCCAGGCCACTCACTTTTTCCAGCGCTTTATAACTTCCCCCGAATTCCGCGTCGTTGCACAATCAACATTCAGAGAGAGAACACACAGAGACAACAACCATGTCTGCAACTACGTCCCCCACCAACACGCAACCGACGAGGACCTTGACGAACGATGAGGAAGCTATTCCTATGGAGGACACGAGCGAAGTGACAAGGCTGTTTGTCGAGCGACTGCAAGCGTGGAAGCACGCCGTAGCCTACCTCGAGGACTACATCTCGGCGACCGAGAAGGCACAGCATGCACATGGCAAGGAGTACGCCCACATCCTGAAGGTATGCATCATCAAATGAGGTCCGGACACATCCTGATCATCCACAGACAGTCCGAGATCCCCTTAAGGAGGGCCATCAGTTCGACCAGTCCCTTGGCGGAGTCGCCGGCATGTTCGAGAACATCAGGTCCAACACTCAGGTACGTATCCTCAAGTTTGTTGGATTTAATAGCTAAACCGCTGCACAGGGAATTTCTAACCACCACTATGAGACCGCGAAGACCCTGAAGGGCACCGTCCTCCCCCTCTTCGAGCGCCTGCACACCGAGCTCAAGCACAAGACCAAGGAGCTTGCCAAGGGCGCCGGCAAGGGCAGCAAGACTGTGGACAAGGCCCGTCACACCACACAGAAGCACATTGAGATGCTCGGTCAACGCACGGCGACGTTCGAGTCGCATGGTGGCAGAATGCAGGCCCAAGAGGACCCCTACGTCATTCAACGCGGCGTTATGTACAGGCTGAATCGCCAGGTCCAGGAAGAGAACGCCAACCGTCAGGACCTGATCTCCGTGCAGAACTCGTTTGCCCAGTTCGAGTCTCACGTCCTGCAAGAGATTCAGCATGGCCTGGGTCAGTTCATGCAGGTCGTCAACACGCAGTGCGAGCAGAGCAAGGTTATGTATGGCGACATGGTTGGCACAGCACAGCGCATTCCACTGGACTTTGAGTGGAACGGCTTCGTCCGCCGCAACGACGGCATCCTGATCGACCCAGCGGCGCCGGCCAGGAGTGTCTCAAATGTGCAGTTCCCGAACCAAGACCACGCGTCCACCAAGCCCATCATCGCTGGCGCCCTGGAGCGCAAGAGCAAGCTCACCCGCAGTTACGACACCAACTACTACGTCGTGACGCCAGCCAAGTTCCTGCACGAGTTCAAGTCGGACGATAACTTTGCCAAAGATCCCGTTCCCGAGCTGTCTCTCTACCTGCCCGACTGCGTCATCGGTGCCTGCGTCGGGCAGAAGTTCAACGTCAAGGGCAAGGACGTGTCCAAGGGCAAAGTCGGCAACACCTTCAGCATGAACCACGAGCTGAAGTTCAAGGCACACACCCCTCAGGCCGCCTCGCAATGGTGGGAAGTCATCCGCAAGGTCGCCGGCCAGGTCACCGGCGAGGTACCAGACGCCAGCGCACCCACCAGTCCTGTGAACAGCCGCGACAGCCCGACGGTTGATGGCAAGCCCGCCCCGCTGCAGACCGATCTCCCGTATCGCGACGAGAAGGGCCCTGTCAGTGCGACCGCCGGCAGTGCTACCACTGCGCCTGGCAGCGCGACTATGGCTGGTTCCACGCCGGCTAGTGCGGTGCCCAGTGGTGTCCCTGGCCAGCCGGGCAAGTACTAGAAGAGCTTGAATGTGACTGCTACGAGGTTTGGCTTCCGGTTTCTGAGTGTGGCAAAGGTCCGAATGAGGCTTGCAATCGAGATGAGGATATCGGGGAATATTTGATGGCGCGTGTGGGATGATGTTTGCTTGCGCTGGGCGAAGCTCGAGAGGGAGTCTGTTGTCTGTCTTGTTTCTTTCTATTTGCCCCTGTTATCCTGCACTGCCGTCTATGATACCACTTTCCTGCATACTGTCACAGTATTAATACGCAACGCAATGCTACTTTTCTCTAAATTGACCTAGTGGGGTACTTCAGGATGATCAATTGATGTCCACATATGCAGTAGATCTGCACTGTCCTGCTATACAACACTGACTTGTGGTCTTACAACCAGGAGGTCTACAAATAAACTCCCACCCACACTATCACCGCCCCTTCAACCTCTGTATCTTCGCCCTCAATATCCCAACCAAGCCACCCCGTCCAGCCACCTCATCAAACCCCACAAACCGTCTAACCAACAAATTGAAGATATTCCCAAACGCCAGCGCCATGACCGTACTCGTCAAAATGATAACATTATACGGCATACTGAAATCCGGCGTCGGGAGCGGAAGCAGTAAACTCGTTGTTCGTACGTAAATACCTTTTCTATCCTGCTCCCGTCCCATCGTCTCACTCGATGCCAAAACCCTGATTACAGCCGGCGGAGCATCAAACCCGCGGTTCGCGTCCGGCGGATACTCGGTGTACCTCAGAATCGCTTTGTCGAAATCGTACGTCAGGATCAGGGTTGATGAGGGTGGGAGTAGCATGTGGAGTTCGAGGTGGGTGCCGCGTTTGCGGTCTACGGCGGGGCGGTAGTACATTTCTTTTACCGGGTCCTCGGGGGAGCCGACGATGCGAGCGCGTAGCGTGTGGAGATAGGGTTTCATGAACCAGGGGAGGGATTCGAGGTATGAGAACTCGATGGAGGAGGTGGGGGACGGGTTGCGGATGACGGCGCGGATGCTGCCGCGTTCTTGGCCGTGGCCGTTGATGGAGCGGGATGCGAAAAGGGGGGGCGTTGGGTGGGTGAGGGGTGTTGGGAGGGCTTGGGAGGGGAGGTGCAGGTCGAAGTCGGTGTTGCGAGGTGGTTTGTAGCATCGGAGCTCAGGGGATGTGGAGCGGGATTCGCTGTATTGGCCTTCGGGGTGGACGGTGATGTTGCGCTCCTGGGGAACATTGATGCAGACGGAGTAGCCGAGATCGGGGGAGGTGTCGGTGAGGGGACAGGCGCCTTTGAGGGGTCGTCCGAAGATATCTTGGAGGCTCCAGGCGGGATCGGCTGTTGTGGCGAGAGGGAAACAGCTGTCGTGAGAGTTGTAGCGTTTCGATGTGTCGCATGCAATCTCACTGATGGGTAGGGGTCGTGGGATGGGATTGTCTTGTGGTCGCTTGGAGCGTTCAATGTCGAGGGCCATGTCGACGCCTTGCTCTATCTCGACACTGCATTCCCCTCCTTTTTCACACACTGGACGTACGTCGATGGACATGGTCTGCCAGGATGCATCAAAGAGCTTGTGTCCGCTCAGCAAGCTTGAGATGCCCGCTTTGCCTTTGCAGGGAAGCAGTTTCAGGAATGGTGTGAGGTTCTCGGTGCACACCACTTCGTGCGGAAGGCTTCCATGCAGGAGATGTAGACGTGATGCATTGGTGTGATCACCTTCCGGGCGGAACGACATGACCGGCCGGACAGTGTTTGTCGCATCGACGAAGTTTAGAGACGCGCAGAATAAGCCTGAGAGGGCGTTCGTAAGGGTCAACCACCGTGCGAATGCTCTGCTTTTGTCAGCCCGACCCACCAACCTCTGAACCAGGACCTACTCCTCCTCATTACCAGCTTCCACCCATGCCCACAACTCTACACCTGTGCCGCCTTCTCTTGCGCCGTTCCACGGCATTTGTCCCCAGCTGTCCGCATCCCAGCGGCCCCAGCTGAACCTCAGGTGTAACTCCTTCGTGTGCGCATGTTGCAAGATCTGGCCGAGGGATCTGGGAAAGTGGCGGAAGTTCTGCTGTTCGAAAGCTGTCGAGGTTTCATTACTTCGGAAGTTGAAGGATGCGAGGAGAGCCGACTGGGGGAGGGGCCGGAGAAGGAGTCGTTCGTGGTAGTCGGAGCGTGGTGCTACGGAAGCGATCACGGCATTGAAGACCGACAGAAGGAGGAGGAGTAGCATGGCAGCATGGCCAGACGCCGTTTTGCCTTGACCTAAAGTGCGAAAAACGTCAATTGGTTGTCTGTGGATGTCGAGGACATTCATGGAGTGAGGTCTGGGGTAGGCGGGCGCTATAGCCCAATGGGGTTTGGTCTATCTTGGCATACCCGATCTTGGCATGACTTTCTCGAGGTCGGGGCCTTCGGAGGTCTGCTAGCCATCGCCCATTCACGCCTCCTGCTCAACCCCACGCATATAAAACACCATACCTATTATTGTGACCTGAGGTTCATTCACAATGGCGGCTGCGGAGACGCGTCGGCTGCTTGGTGAGTTTCGAAGCCTCCTTGTACCTTGCCTCGCATGCTAACACTGTCTCAGAGCAGCTCATGGGCGAGCAGTACATGTCCGGCGCAGATACACGAGCTCCTCAGCTTAGCATAACAGATCCGAAGGTCTGCAAGTCGTTCCTCGTCGGCAGCTGCCCACACGACCTGTTCACCAACACGAAACAAGACATTGGACCGTGTCCCAAAGTACACAACGATGCTCTCAAGAGCGAGTATCAAGAAGCATCATCAGAACAGAAAAAGACGTGGGCTTTCGAGTGGGACTACATGCAAGATATGCGCAAGTACATCGAAGAGTGCAATCGACGTATTGAGACGGCACAGCGGAGATTGGAGAAGACGCCCGACGAAATCCGGCAGACGAACAACTTGGTTAGTGGCAGTCTCCATCACACCTTCGTGCGCTAATCAGTTACAGCTCAAACAAATCAACGAACTCACAAAGTCCATCGAAGCGGGCATGGTCGAAGTTGAGATCATGGGCGAGGAGGGCTTGGTCAACATGGCATATACTGAGTTTTATCAGGTCCGCGTGAAGAAACAGCAGAAGGAGGAGCGCGAGCGCG
Organism: Sporormia fimetaria CBS 119925; assembly: GCA_010093795.1. Lineage (NCBI taxonomy): Eukaryota > Fungi > Ascomycota > Dothideomycetes > Pleosporales > Sporormiaceae > Sporormia > Sporormia fimetaria. Next base: position 109,890 of record MU006586.1, on the reverse strand, counting down.
AGCTTAAGGCGCTGGCCGATACCGGAGGCCCCTCCGGACACCAGAAGCTGCAGGTGTGTGATGTGTGTGGCGCATATCTCAGCAGGCTGGACAATGACCGCAGATTGGCCGATCATTTCTACGGCAAAATGCATCTTGGCTATGCGAACATGCGCAAGGCATACGACGCGCTTCAAAAGGAGTTCAAGGGTCGTGCTCCCCCCGCCCGCCAGTCCTACGATGACAGAGACTCGAACGGCCCTCGCGGCCCCGGCGGATGGGGAGGCGGTGGGTACGGAGGTGGCGGCGGTGGATATGGTCGCGGAGGCCGAAGAGGGGGACGTGGCGGACGGCGAGGCGGATGGTAATTGTTTCAGCCGGAGTTCAGGTGTGTGTATTTCTACTACCCGGGGGTCCAACTTACCACAGATCGATACGAGCGGCGGTAGCTTTTCTGGACTTGCTGGTCGGACAGCATTAGCATTTGGTCGTCAAGGCATATGTGCTCTTCAACAATGGAACAATGTACGCCCACACCATCATGCAACGACCCGTCTAACTCCATTCAAGGGATGTCTCTTCAGATGAGCGTGATCAGCTGCCTGTGGACACTGCGTTTTCGAGCTGGCCCAGGTATGTGGAGCGACTTTCTTTCGTCGACAGTCGCCCATGGCGCTGTCATCTGTGCTTGTGCATCAGCTTGGTCTTCATATTGCCAGACCGTAGTACTTGGCCTACTCCCTTGCCAAGCAGAGATGCGGAGCACTGGTAGGTCATGAGGATCATTGCAAGGCTCGATGGCAGCCAAAATCCGTGTCCACGGGTATCGCCCAGACATTTGCTACCTTACACTTCTCTCCGCGGCAGTAGACTTCTTAGGAATGTAGGCACCTCCTTGGCGGCAGGTTTGCCGCGCCGTCATCTAATTTGAAACAATGCGAAATCTTGTATAAACATGGAATCTCGGTCTCAGTTGGTCTTCTATGCTCGGCCTTTACAGGATGCGTCACTTCCTTCTTCTTCTCTGTTCCCAGATCGGCGTACTTGCTGTGAACGAAATAGCACCGTCCAGGATTGCCGGTATAGAGACCCAACCTCTTATTTGGCAGTCACTTACTTTGTTTGCTTTTCAACAGTGACACCCCACGTCCTCACGCTCGAGGCATGCGAGTACCGTTAACCACTCACCCAAGCATACAACCACCTTACAGAAAACTTCGACCCCCATCTCCCCCATCTCCGCCATCGACTACGCCCCCGTCAGGATGTTATTGAACAAGACCTCCAAACAATTGGCGGCCGTGTCTACATGACGCGCGCCACAATCGCAGGCAAAGAATACACACTCGTAATCGACACCGGCTCCAGCGACACCTGGATTGCCTCTTCTCAATTTCAATGCGTAACGCAGTTCACTCAATCGCCTCTCCCGCAGTCCGACTGCGGATTTGGCCCTCTGCACAATGAGTCCCTCTCCAAAAGCTGGGATGCTTACGAAGGCTACAATTTCTCCGTCCGGTATACCGATGGCGAGTTCCTCGAGGGGGAACTAGGAGTTGAGAATGTGGAAATAGGCGGGGTCAAGTTTGAACGGGTGATAGGTGTTGTGGAAAGGGGTTGGTGGCTTGGTGATCAGGAAAGTAGCGGACTTCTGGGTTTCGCGTACCCGGGGATTGCGAGTAATGTTGAGGCGTTGAATTATACGTCTGTTTTGTTTACTCTGTATGTTTCTCCTCTTTCTCTCTACCATGCTAACGCAAACAGTTTCGACACCGCAACCACCCTTCCACCGATCTTCTCCCTCGCCCTCACCCGCCCTACGCCATCCTCTCCCCGCGGCGGCGGCTTACTAGCTCTAGGCGGAATCCCAGACATCCCTCACGATCCCTCCTTCGCAACCGTAGATATCCTCCCCTCGCCATATGGACCCTACACCTTCTACACCATCCCGCTCCAAACATTCACCATCATCCCACCGTCTACCTCCTCTCTCCCACCGCGCGGTGTAACGCTCAACTACACGCGCGCAATCCCCACAATCATCGACTCCGGCTCCACACTCATGTACCTCCCCTCTGCGGTCGCCGATCGCGTTGCCGCTGCTTTTGTGCCGCCTGCGCGATTTGATTCGCAGATGGGGTTGTATGTTGTTGCTTGTGGAGCGCAGGTGCCGAGGGTGGGGGTCGGGGTTGGGGGGAAGGTGTTTTGGGTTGATGCGAGGGATTTGGTGAGTAATGAGACTGTGGATGGGGGCAGGACGGATAGGGGCGAGTGTGTGGTTGCGGTGCAGAGGATGGGGGGTGGGGATGCGATACTTGGGGATGCGTGGTTGAAGAGTGTGCTTGTGGTTTTTGATTTGGAGGAGGGGAGGGTGAGGGTTGCGGGGAGATGGGAGTAGAGAAGGGAGGATAGTGAGGGACAAGCGGAATTTTGGGTGGATATGATTGGGAGAAGGTCCGTTGATGTGGTTGACGAATTTCAGCATCTGAGTATGCGTTCTCCGCTATAGCTAAGAAAAAGTTGTTGTCGTCCTCTTTCCATGTCTTTGGGAAACTGCTACATGACCAACACTACCCACGTGTGCCTCAGAGCTGTAAGCCTCCCGCTAACGTGAGCTCTGGGACGCTTTGCTTGCATACCTGGGCGCGTTTACGACATGTTCATCCTAACATAGGTAATTTCCTGGATATGTTCCCGTTGGGGCCGCCTCGCTTCCTGCAACTTGGAGACGACTGATTGACTGGTTCGTTGCGAGATGGGACGGACTTAAGAGACAAAGCCTTGTCTCCTAGGCTTCGGCGATCCTTGGGAAGGGATGGAATAATCGCTTCGCTGTCGATATCGCAATCCTGATGTCTTCTGCACTCGTGCTATCTGTCGTGGGGTCCCCATCCTCGCCGCTCGTGCATATAGCAGCTTGATTGGTGCCTTGTTCCCGGTGTTTGTGACAGCATGATCGGAAACACCGAACTTTTGGACATCTGATCGTAGATCCTCTACCTCTTCACCAGTGATGCCCATCAGAGAAGGCGGAGAGGATGAAAATAAGGCTTTGATCTTTAGATCCTCACACTGTTCCCCGGGCTCTCGCCCTCCGTGTTTGTTTTCAATGTTAGCGTCTTTCCACTCGTCGTCCCCCCTTTCTCGGTCTTGGTCGGAGTCCCCCTTCCTCATAGTCGTCGCTCATTCCATCCTCTTCGTGCTCGAATTCATCGGAACCCATCGATAAATCATACGTATACTCCCTCAACTCACTCTCCAGCGTCCTCATCGCTGTCCGGTCTTGATCTTTCTCTTCCCCATCGAAACCACCCCCATCGTCATCGTACTGGTTCAGAGATAGCGAGACAGGAAGAGGAGAGTCGAACCGTTTAGTCGTGGGGTCATGGAAGCGACGGGGGAGAGTGCTTTGGAGAACGGAGCGCGAGAGCGGTGTTCCAGTGTAGGTTTGATGGGAGCGTCGGACCGGTGTGCGCATATTGGCGGAGTTTGTGGGGTTTCGGTGTATGTTGTTTTGTGGAAATTGTTGGGTTGGTGTTGTTTGTGGGTGTGTTTGTGTTATAGAGTTGCCTGGGGTTTTGGTTTGGTCCGGGAGGAGCCTGGCGGGCAAAGGGAAAGGGGCGGTCGTGGTCGTTTGCTACAAACGGCTTTCACGCCCATGCTCAATGCGCGGGAGGTCAATAGTCCCGTTGGGTTTGGCTGGACATTCAGGCTGGCCATGATCGCTTGATTCTGGTAAGATTGGATAGGACCGAAGAATGTATGCAATAGCTAGTATCAGAGAAGAGCGTAAAGGACACGAGGCGTCGTCCACCTAAACTCCGAATCGAAAGTAGACAAATAAGCTGGATGGGCCGTGCAAACCAAATAATAAGATGTATGACCATGACCCAATATCTTGAAACTCGCTGCATTACCCACACAAGGATCACAATTTGTCCTTGTGTGTAGTAACCAGAATCTTGATATGCTGGTCCTTGTTCTCAACAAGTTCATGGAAACCTTTGGTGGCGATATCATCGATGTAGATCCGACTAGTGACCATGTCTTCGACGCCTTTGAACTTTCCTATAACCAAGTTAGACCTTCCTCAGAAATGTCATGGAGGACATACCGGCGACAAAGGCATCGACGGTTTCTTTGAAGTGCTTGTCATCGTATGCCATACTCGCTTTGATGTTGAGCTCCTTAAGCAGGAGGTGCTCCAGCGGAACGACGATCTGCTCCTGTCAGTAGCACGAAGCGGTACCACAGCGGGTAAGAGTCGTACCGGCGTCTCCCAGGCGGCCACGTTCATGTAGATCCCTCGATGCCTCAACGCATCCATGCCCACATCCAGGGCTTTTTGAACTCCCGCGCAATCGAACACCACATCAATCCCAACCCCGTCTGTGAGATCCTTGCATGTGGCCGCCACATCTTCATTGATGGGGTTAAACACCTCATCCGCGATCTTCTTGTTCTGGGCTGCGCGAGTCGCCGTAGGTTCAGAGACATAAATCTTTTTGCAACCCTTCGCTCGCAGCACATAAATGTGCGCAATACCCACCGGACCGCCTCCAAGAATCAACACGCTCTGATTCTCCCAATTCGGAACATCACCGATCTCAATCGCATGCCAGGCCACTGCCAACGGCTCGATTAACGCAGCGAGACTCAGATCCACAGAATCGGGCAACGGATAGCAGAGTTTCGCGTCGATAGCAACGGCTTCAGAGAACCCGCCTCCGGTTCCAGAAAGCCCTTTGAAGCCCCAAGAATGGCACACATTTGTCGACGAAGCCTTACATCGATTACAATTCTTGCAATACACACGTGGATCGACCATGACGGCTTGGCCGGGGCTGAGATTCGACCCTTCAGGTGCACTGATGATGCGGCCGCAAAACTCATGACCCATAGTTACTGGGAGCGACTCTTTGGTGAGTGGATGAGGTCGTTCGGCAGTAGGAATCGTAATGGCACCTGTATAGATAAGGCATGTGTATTTGTCTGCTGGAGGACGTACCCATGATGTACTCATGGAGATCGCTGCCACATATCCCACACCACTCGACAGCTATGAGGGCTTCGTTGTCTTTGGGTTCTGGTCGTGGCACTTCATTGACACGGATGTCCAAAGCGCCATGGAACTGGGCGGCTTTCATTGTCGGCCTCGTCATGGTATTGGCGTATAGATTGATGGAGATGAGAAGCACAGAAGCTGTTAATCAGGTAGTTGTCTTCTTCAGTAAACGGCAGAGAAAATGGTGGATGCCTTCGACTCTACATGCTCAAGTCAGGCCTCCGGTTTTGAGGAGTACGACTGCGGGGTGGATGACCCCGCTTGTTCTTGTCCAATCCATGACGATACGGGTATGCCGGAACGAAGCACGATGAGATGGCCTCTCGTAAGCATTCAATCCATTGATGGGGCTGAACAGATTCAGGGATGTTGGGCAACCTGCCGGCATGTTGAGGTATGCGAGCATATGGTCCTAGAGATGAAAGCAGCTAGCGCCTTGGCTCTAACAGGGGCGTTAGTGCGGGCAGCTCCAACCTTCGTCCACTTCCGCATATCTTCCTCGACACTCGAGCACTTTTGTCGTCGTCTTCTTCTTCTACTACGATACCAAAAGTCGAATCACGCGTCTACAACGCCACGAACTCATTTTGCGCAAAGTCAACGATTTTCCACATCTACGACACCTCGAGTCCACATACACCACTAGCAGCCCACGATACTCTACACGTTTACAATACGCCCTAGCAACGAAAACACACAGTCGAGCATTTTGCAATAATAAATAAAACCGCACAATGAAGGCCTCACGATGGGCTCCCAAGCCCGAAGACGCTCCTGCGCCTGCTCCACCCCAACACCAGGAGGTCGTCCCCAAGAACGAATCGCAACAGATTGCCGACGGAGAGAAAGATTCTGCTGTAAAAGATCCTGCACCTCAGCCTGCACCCACCTCCACCTCTGACCACGATATTCCGGAGCCGTATTCGTATACGTCGTCCAACGATTACCACTACGAGGACCCATCGCTAGATCCCTTTGCGCAAACAGCTGGAACCGATGATTTGTTTTTCGATGATGACATTGTCCCCGTCGTCGAACCTGTTGTCGAACAACCAGTCGTCAATCCCAGCCCACCCCCGAATCAAGCACCTCCAACTGGACCCGCACAGTCACATAACAACCAAACGCGAGGCGGCATAAATGGCGACAGAGGAGGCGCAAGGGGTGGTCGAGGTCGAGGTCGAGGTTCGAGGGGCCGAGGACGAGGCGGACTCGCAGCCTCCGTCCATTCACAGTCCGCCCCCGCAGAAACAAAAGGCACCGACGCTGTCGAACAACCACCCACATCTTCTTCGCCGCCTCCTTCCACCATCTCCCCATCAGCAACGGAGTCCGTCGCAGGCGAAAGTTCCACAACCGCCACCACAGCTGCAACGACGCCCAAACCCGCTGCCTCGGTCCGCGGCGACCGCACCCTGACAGGCGGCCCCAAGCGTCCACGCCTCTCTGAAGCCGAGCTCGCGGCGAAGCTGTCCCGTATGCGGGCCAAGAACGAAGCACTAGCTACGGCACACGCACGCGCGGAGGCCGACGCCGCCAATTTCGAAGCCCGTGAAGCGCTGGCTGCGAAAGAGAGTGCTGAGCGCAAGAAGGCTGCAGCCGAGCGAGCGAAAGCGGATCGCCAAAACCGAGCACAGATGATGGGAGAGCGCGAAAGGAACAGGCAGCGGAAGCTAGAGGCGCTTGGGAGAAGAGAGTGGGATGTTGAGAAAGAAGGGGGCTTTGAAGGCACGGGTGGTGAGAGGAGTGGTGGGGTGAAGAGGGGGGCGTATGGGGGTGTTGTTCGGACGCGGGCGGAGATATCAGGGGTCGAGGAGGGAGTTGGTGGAGGGGAGGATGCGTTTTCGATACGCGGACGGGGTAGTGGGCGCGGGAGGGGTGGACGCGGCGGAAGAGGTGGGAGAGGTGGCGCTGCACCGTCATCTACACAACCAGCAAAGTCGACACTGCAGCAACCGCCAACGGAAGTGGATTTCCCGGAGCTGCCATCTGGATCTTCGACTCGGAAAGATGCCGATACTTCTTCTTCTGTGCCGAAGAAACTGGACTTCCCGATTCGACACAAAGACGCGATCACGGATTCTTCAGAGAAAGCAGCCACGGATTCTGCTGGTCAAACAGAGGGAACAAAAGAGAAAGAAGAGAAGGATTTGAAACAGAAACCGGATCTCAAGAAAATGGACTCGTTCGGTTTGCCGTCGCCGCTGGCGGGGACGGGGAGGAGCTGGGCGGATCAGGTTGAGGGGGCGTAGAAGGATTGGGGTTTTGGTTCTGGGGTATTGGAGTGCGTAGGTGATCGAGGGAGGTTAGATTCGCATCGCTTCTCAGCGCAAGTTGTTTGGCTTTTGACATTGGGGCTGGTGAAGAAGCACTACTTAGGTAGACTAGATAGTCTTTCAGACATATTGATGCATTGAGTTTGTACAAAGGTTACGATATGTGAAGATTCGCCAAAGCGCCAAAACTGACACGTATATACAACCTAAAAAAAAACCACTCCAACACTCCAACCCCTCTCCCCCCCTCTCTTCCCCTAATAAAACTCACTCAACCCCGCCTTCTCAAAATCCTCCAACTTAGACGGACAATCAAACCCGCGCTCCCAAACCTTCTCCGGCAAAATCCCCGCCCTCATCCCCTTCCTCCAACTCCACTGCACCGCCTTCTCCGTCTCCCACGTCCAATAAAACCACCCCCACCCCTCTTCAAAACTAATCATCTGTGCAATCGCAAATTGATAGAGCCACCGTTTATAAACATCTGAGTACTGTGATGCATCTTGTCTCGCCTTTTCGCAGGAACACGACGCGTCGAAAGACGGACAGTGCGGTTTAAGCACCGACGTCGACGCATTACCCGTGTTGTACGTTCCCTCCCACCGCGTGCCCATACCCACGTTATTGATGTACTGCGTGCAATCCGTATCCGCCTGGCTCCACTCGCCGCACATTGTGGGTCCGAACCCCGTTGTCTTATCCATGGAGCGGCGGGACTGAGCGGTCCAGCCGCGACATGCAAAGTTGAGTTTATCTGTGTGTTTTAGAGAGATTTGATCGACGTTGAAGATGACGTATTGGTGCACGTCCAGCAGCAGATTGTCGTGGTCTTGCAGCTTTCCTTGCCAGTTGTCGAGGCCGAAGAAGCCGTCGCCGAAGACGAGGAGGGCGGTGATGCCGTCGTGCCGGATTTGCGAGATGGCGGCTGAGGTCCAGGAGAGGACTTTTTGCGTGTCCATGTCTACCATTTTGGGTTCGTTGACGAGGCCGTAGAGGGTGATGATGTTTTTGTAGCGTGGTTGCGAGAAGAAGGTGGAGAGGGCGTGGTGGATTTCGAGGGTGCGTTGGCCGTTGAGGTCGCCGTCGGTGCCGTTGAGCCAGCCGATGACGCCCTGGCGACCGGAATGATTCCAGCCGTTTTGTGAACCGGGGGCGCCGTGGAGATCGAGGTTGATTCTGAGCCCATTCTGTCGTGCCCACTCTATCGCTCGAAGCAGGTATCGCCAGGACACCTGTTTGACGTACGGATCGCCGGGGTATGTGGTGACTATCCAGTAGCCGAAGGGAATGCGGACGTGATCAAAACCTGCGTCACGGATCTCTTCAAAGGTGCGGCGGGAGACAAAGGAGGAGTAATGCTTTTCGAGCGAAGCTTTGCAACGTGCGGTGCCGAGTTTGGAGCAAAGTGTGTATTCGTCGATAATCCCGTCCATTCGGTTGTACTGCTCGAAGAAAGAAGGTGTGATGAAAGGTTCGATGTTGAGCCAACCGCCGAGGTTCACGCCGCGGATGGGCATTTTCCCGTATTCGAACTTTTTGTTGAGAGCTGGAACGTTCTCGTTTGCTTGGACGGCATCGCTCCAGGTTGAGTTGAGGCCCATGACGGGGAGCCCACCTATTGTTTCGTCCGTGTACGTGACGTTGAACTCCTCGGTGTCGTACCATGCAAATGGGTCCAGTATGCTGCCCTTTTTGTCTGCGGGGATCGTATTTGGGTCGATGTTGGCGAGATTGCTGTTCGCTGGCGCCCCACCCCCAGCTGCGGCGGCCTCGCCTGAGCTCTCATCGGCGCCTGATTTCTTAGACATCATGACTGCAACAGGAATGATGATCGCAAGAAGGATGAGAAAGGATATGACACCAATCACTGCATCGGTCAGCCCTGCTCCGCTCGAAACACAGAAAAAACCTACATATCCGCTTCAGTCTTTTCCGCCTTGCCAACTCGTCTTCTGTGACATCGCTCGGTGCGCCGCCACCACCGCGTTTCTCCATCATATACTTGTATTCGTATTCGTCGTCGTCGTCGATGCCACCTTCTTCGGCTAATGGACCACTGACCACCCTCCTCTTCTGCTCCATTCTCTTCCTCTCCTCACGTCGTCGAGCTCTCTTCTCTTCAATCTCCGACGCTGTGTATTTTGCTTCGTATCTCCGCCGCCTTTCCTCTTTCTCCTCATATGTATACGACTTCCTCTTGGCCCTCACGTCACCATGCTCTCTACTCCTCTCCTCCTCAGTGTGATAACCTCTTCTCCGCTCTTCTTCGGTGTGATACCCACGCCTACCCTCCTCATCCGTATAATATCCCCTCCTCTCGCTCCTCCTCTTCTCTCTCCGCACCCTCGCTTCCTCCTGCGCAAGTGCATCACTCTCATACGCGCGTCTCCTCTCCTCCTCCCTCTTCACCCTCTCTCTTTCCCGCCTCCTCTCCTCCCGTTCCTCCCTCTCCCGATCCCGTTCCATGCGCCCCTCCTTCCTCCTCACCTCCTGGAGATACTCAGCATCGTAATCATATCCCTTCCATCCCGCCTTTTTCGCATTCTTCTTATCCAGTTTCGCAATGGCATCCAGACTCAGGGGCGCTCCACTTCCTCTACTGCCAGATGGCGTATCGTCCCCACGTGTCCGCGACTGTGAGTGCGACTGGTGAGAGGCGCGTTTCTTGCGAGGCGAGGTTTCATATTCGGATTCGCTGTGTCGGGGGTTCCTAGGTGATGGGCGCGGGAGGAGTTCGCCTTGGGAGTCGGTTGCGCGGTGGCCGCGGCGTCGACGCTGGTCATGTGGATATGGAGAGTTTAAGTCGGCGTCGGATTCGTAATGGGATTGTCTGCGAGGCCGATCACGGTCGTGGCGTCGTCGGTCTCGGTCTCGGTCTCGATCTTGGTCACTGTCCCACTCGTTACGGGGCATTGGTAAGGAAAAACGCAGAGGTAATAATACAGCGAGAGTGGAATGCAAAGCAGAAAACGAGACAACGAGAGGAATGCAGAATATGCACGATGAGGCAACCTTGGAAGGATGTTTGTGAGGCGCTGAAAGCTGGGATGGCGTTCCAAGGTTTGTTGCTGGGGTGATGGGCTATTTACGACTTGCCTGACGTGGCATCCCCAAGATCCCCAAGCCTTGGCATGACGGTGCGGCTCCCCATGCGGGTGAGATGCGCTCAGCCCTACCGTCCTACCGAGCTACTGATGCATGTGGGATGCGAGGGGGCTCTGAAGAAGTTATGGTGTGGAATTCCCGGTCAAGGCCGCGTTCCATTATTCATTGGTGTATGAAATCAAAATCAAGAATCTGAGCAGATCGTGGTATCATGTGCAAGAGGCGTACCTCCGTATGCTTCTCTCCGTCCTGCGCCGCTAAGGGCGCCGAGCCATACTGCGCGGCGTCATCTTGTCTAGTCTCTCGTGGGAATGTAATAAGTCTCCGCCGTGAACGCCCGCTGGGAAACTCGGCACGACATATATGGCAAGCGAGGGCCCCGAATCCGTGAACCATGGCACCGGTCTCTGCCAACCCTCCGTAGTGGACGCTACTTCGAAGAGCAGTCTATAGTTGGGGATATAAGCGTGTCTCTGGGGCGCTCATCTACGAGGCAGAGGGCGTGGTGTAGCCGGACGAGTCCGTAGACTCTGACTCCTTCTCCTTACCCTTGCCGGCTTGCTTCTTGTCGTCTTCCCTGTAAAGACCGTGCTCGTAGATGTAGTCAACCACCTTGTCGGGGATATAGTAGCGGATGCTCTTGCCCCGCTTCCGGAAGAGGCGGATCTTGGTAGATGACACATCGTTCTGGATGAGTTGCGGGATGACGTGGATGTTGTTCCTCCACTGTTGCAGACTGACAAGAGCGTCATCTGGGGCATTGTCAGAAAAAGTCCGAAATAGCAGAGATGGCGCCCTACCTATATCGGTACCACTGCGTTCGAGGATGAAGGCTCCGTAGTGGCCCAGAATGCGCTCAAGATCCTTGGGAGCCCAGAGACCTGGTGAGTCAGCATATGATGTTCGCATGATCTGAATGGCGTACCAGGCGTGCTCATGGTCTGAATCAGGTCTGCGCCGGCAAGCAGGGCGACGTGGATTCTGCGCTTGCCGCCGTCGGGCGTCGCAATGCCGCCCATGACTTCGTTGAGCTCATAGTCGAAGTGATCGAGCACCTTGACAGTGGGCAGATACTCCTTGTGCAGAGGCTCCCATGGGTCGACGCCTATCCATTGCGAGCTGTCTTGCACCGCGATGCGTGTCATATTGATTCTGTGGTGTGCGGAGGCTAGGCCGGCCTTCTTGTAGGCATCGCCGACGGGGCTGAAGAAGCCGCCCACGACTTCGTACTCGGTGTCAAATTGACAGTAATCGGCAGCTTCTTCGAACATGCGGAGGTGGAGATTGGTGGGCGGCGAGAAGGAGCCGCATGAGACGAGCACGAGCGGTTTCTTGCTGGGGTCGGAGAGAACAGTCTTCATCCTCTCGCTCGGAAATGCATAGTTGTCGAGAGTCATCAAGTCTGCAGTGGGATCAGGCTGGCCGTCGGCGCCTGCTGGTTGGATGGATAGGGCGTCTGAGGCCATGTTGGCTGTGCGACTGAAGGCTCTACGCTGGGACGTGGTTGGAGGTGGGCAGAGTGCGGAGGGCGGCGTGGATAAGCAGTAGAGATGGTGTAGAGTGGGGAGCGATCGTGGAGAGTCCCCTAGGTAGCGGCGCCGAGCGAGCCGTGGCGAGGTCTGGGTTTGGATCAGCAGTGGTCGCAGCGAAGGCCCGCGGAAGTCCAGCTTACTGCGAAAAGGCGCCGGGTGAGGCTCTGACAAGCAGCAATGGCTGCAGGTGGTGAGTAAATGGTTGACTAAGTTGTCGCGCCCAGGGACAATGACGCGGGGGTGTGCAAGGGCAGCCGAGGGAGGCGTGGGAGCGAGTGGGAGAGGCGGGGCACGGGCGAGTCTTGTATTGAAGGCGAGATGACTGGAGGTACAAAGATCATTCAGTGATAGGCGCGAGGTGGCGAGCACAAGAGAGTTGTAGTAGTAGGTCAGAATCAGCGAATGCGACATATAAGAATCGAGCCTAGGCAGTTGTTCGATGACTGCAAGGATTAGGCTGCTCGCTGTATCTTCGCCTTTGGCACGGCGGGGAACGCGGCTCCGCCAAGCCGACGACATTTCGCAGAATTAGCTCCGTGTTAACGCCGTGGTGTGCTAAGCAGCCCTGGAGATATCTGTAGAGTATTATGTGACTGATATACGGGTTGCGTCTGCGGGTCTTCTCGAAGACAATGAAGTGTTGTTGGAACGAGACATGCTGTTGCAGATTGTTGAGCACAGTTGAGACCGGAATTTCCAAAGTTCCGAATTCGGATTGGCTCCTTGCGGTATCGGGTTTCCTTATGCAGACAAGAGGCAGTAGTTGGAATGACTGGCAGTTCGCAAATGGAGCTGTGGGCACTATTGTAGGCATGTCATGCTGAGTATGTATCCGAGTGACGACTCATCGAAGTGGGAAGCTTCTGCCGTTCACTGGCTGCATGCGATTAAGTGCTCGCCCTCATAACAGTACGTATAACTGCGGAACAGGGCGCCAAGTGCCGGTGCAGTACATTGCCAAACGGGGCATAGTATGTAGCGGACTTCCGTATCTCGTGGGCTTCACCGAGGGATAAGCAACTACAACTTCGTTGACTATGTTGTATAACAGCACGGAAATCTTCAGAGAGTTTGTGAACCAACCAACAAAGCAATGGGTCAAACTGTCGGCCTCATCTCTGTCCTGCTGCAGAGTGTACTTATCATTCAGGTCTCTATTGCTAGAGTATCACTATGTACAGTGTGTAGAAAAACAACATCCCTCAAGTCTTGCAAATAGGCAGCCTGTGCAACGTCACCAGATCACGCTTAGCCGTGCTCTCTACGTCGCGGCTTCCTGAGACGAGGCAGCTGCAGCTTCCTGGCTTTGTATGCGGCTGCTATCGGCGGAGATAACCACATGCACCGCAACCCTGACTCCGCTTCACCAAACAGCCAACAAGTCCACCACCTCTACACACTACACGCACACTACACACACACTTCCACGCTCCAGCTACTGCTCGTCGCCCGCAGTCCCGCAGCCGCTCGTTGACATCTCCATGTTCCACTAAAATAAGCGGGCCCGAGACGCCATCATTATCCACCAAAGCCCTGCCCGTGCGTGCTGGACCTCAGCGCTCGACTGAACACCACACACGCCACCCTTCAACCCTCCCCACGGCTCTCCCTTCACCACACCAAGCATCGCGTCTGCGCACGCCTCAAGAGCCAGACTGCATTCCCGCGAACCGCGCCGGGCCGTGCCGCGACCCTGACTGAGTCCCGCTCGCCCAGCCTTTCACTGCTCTCACCGGGGCCGCCTATGGCGTAGCTATCGCCCTCTTAATGGAAAGGGAACGTCGGCCTCCATCTGGTTCCCGTCGCGCATCCGCCTCTCCCACCGCACCTCCTCAAAGGTATTTCCTCCCCCCACCGCTTCTTGTCTCTTTCCTGCGCCCTCGCGCCTGCACTACCCGACATTGTCCCGCCCCGACTCCCTCCCCCCCTCCTCACAAATCCTCCATCGCTGCACCACCGACGCTGCATTCCGCCTCTCCTCAGTCCTTCTCTTCTTCCTTTTCCCCCCGCATAACTCATGTCCGGCAGAGTTACTCGCTCCGCTGCTCGACGCTCTGCGGGCGCGCCCACCGACGCAGACAACCCTCCGCCCCCTCCTGCTCCTCACCCCAACGCCCCTTCCCTCCCGACATCTCGCAAACGAAAGGCTCCTCCCCGCGGAGCCAGCCCGGAACAGCTGCCGGAGACGCCAGACACGCCCCAGCCTCGCACCAGTCGAACTAAGCGCTCCCGCGTCGACCCCGAGCCTCCGCCCGCCGACCCTCGTGCCAGGAACAAAAAGTCGAACTTGGACATGAGTGCTGCTCCTGGGTACGTAGCGAGTGTCTATGGTGTGTGCCGCATAGCTGACCACAGTAGACCTTCGGGCCAGCCCCAAGAAGACAAGCCCGCCGACGAACGCCAACCGGCTCCCTCACGCCGCGGAAGAGGCGGACGCCGCCCTGCTGTTCAAGTCGATAGGACTGCTCGGCAAAGCGGGTCCCGCATCACCGCCCGTGCTGCAGATGCCTCCGCTGCGGGGTCTAGCTCTCGTCGGGGATCACGAAAAGCTGCTGCGCGGCCTGACGAGGACGTAGACATGGACGATGCATCCGACTCGCATGGGAACGGCCCAGACGGCTCAGAGGAACATCACCTCACCGACGATAGCAACGACGACGGACCATCAGGCCACTTTTCAATGCACGATGACGACGATGACATGGATGAGGATGACTATGGGGGTCGCTTTGCTCGTGAGCTGCTCGGACGAGGTGGAGGTGCTGGCTTTAGTGCGGCTTTGCGAGCCTTCGGAGCATACACGGCAGGCAGCCACAATCGCTTAAAGCAGCAACTGGAACAGCTCAAATCGAAGGACCCCTCTGTACAGCTCATTGGTCTGCAAGCACTGTCGGAGACGTTGCTCATGGCCAACGAGGACACCTTGGCTGGGAATTTTCACCCGGAGCCCTATGTCAAGGAGCTAGTGGCCCTCCTGAATCCGCCCGAATCGGGAGTGGAGAACCCAGAAATGATGCTGCTTGCATGCAGGTGTCTGGCCCACATGATGGAAGCCTCGCCCACCGCCACGGCCGCCGTCGTCTACGGCGGCGCCGTTCCCGTGCTCTGTGCCAGATTGCTCGAGATTAACTATATCGACCTGGCTGAACAGTGCCTTAGTGTAAGTTTCCCCATGCCGTCCTGAAACTTTGCTCATCAGCCGTAGACCTTGGAGAAAATCTCGGGCGAATTTCCCACAGCCATTGTACGAGAAGGCGGACTCACAGCCTGCCTTACCTTCTTAGACTTCTTTGCGACAAGCACACAGCGTACTGCCGTGACTACAGCGGCAAATTGCTGCCGGAACATCCCGGAGGATTCGTTTCCCACCGTCCGGGATGTAATGCCCATACTGAACAACATATTGGGAAATAACGACCAGAAAGTCGTCGAGCAAGGCTGCATCTGCGTCTCCCGAATTGTACAAAGCTTTAGGTACAAGGAAAGCAAACTGGAAGAGTTGGTCAGCGCAGATCTCCTGCGTGCCATTCTCAGGCTCCTGCTGCCGGGTACGACCAACCTCATCGGCCCCAACATCCACACCATGCTCCTGCAAGTCTTGGCATACACTGCCAAAGCCAGCCCGCGGCTCTCGGCGGAGCTTTTCAAGATGGACATTGTGGACACCTTGTATCAGATCCTCACTGGTGTGTCCCCGCCGGACGGCACGGATGACGTCGCTACCAAGATCGACAGCGTTGTCATCATGCAAGCTCTCATACACCGACCTAAAGACCAGGTGTTTGAGACTCTGAACGTGATATGTGAGCTTCTGCCAGACGTCTCACCAGAGGGCCTGCATTTCGTGGATGCACTTCAAGATGCCGGATATCCTGGGGACTCGTATCCCCCTCTCTCAGAACCAGATAGGAAGCCCCTCAACGCTACGCGTGTCAAGCTCCTCGGAGAGTGCGAAAAAGAGGTGCGGCGGTTTGCGGTCATCCTGCTACCAACATTGACAGATGCATACTCCAGCACCGTGAACATGAAAGTCCGCCAGAAGGTTCTCACTGCACAGCTAAAGATGCTTTCGAATCTCGACGCGGATATCCTCGAGGAAGCCCTCCGTCCGGTGCCTTACGCATCCCATCTTGCCTCCATCTTCTCTCAAGAGGACCATGCGTCTCTAGTTACGTACGCCCTTCAAGCTGCGGAGATCTTGCTGTTGCGATTGGAGCCTATCTATCGGTACCAATTCTACAGGGAAGGCGTAATTGCAGAAATCTCCAGGTTGGCGAGCCGACCCTTGAAAGCTGTCGCAACCTCGCCGAAGGCACCGAAGACAACTTCCGCCCCAGCGGAAGCACAAGAGCGTGTCGATGATACCAGCTCTGAAGAAGGTCATGATGGCGAGGGAGAACACCATGAGGCCGAAATCGAAGTAATGTCGCAAGATGACGGTGAACACGATGACGAGATGCACGACTTGCGGCCTTATCACGAAGACAGCAATGATGATTCGGACGACTCCTCTGCGTATGGCGGCTACGTACTACAACCTCCGCCTGATATCGATGACGTGATCACGATCCGCGCAAAGAAGTTCATCGAACTCTATGAGGAACACAGCCCGAAGCTGCTTCGTGACAAAGCGGGCAAAATAATGGAGGATCTGAAAGACCTCGCCCATCAGATCAAAACATCCGCCCTTCAACAGTCAGCGGGCAACGTTAACCAGTTGTTCAATCGTTTGGCCGCCTATTTTGATGGGGACGCCCTTGAAGGGATCACAAGCTATGAGCTTATGGGGTCTGGCATTGTGGGGGCTCTTCTAGAGGTCTTTTCGTCTCCACCACCTCATACCAAAGGTGTGGATCCCCGTTCAGCATTCCTCGAGTCCTTCATGGGCGCAACGGCCCGTTCCAGGAGCAAGACTACCGGTTCTACTTCCCCAGCGACGCCCTTCAGTGTGTTGGTCAGCAAACTGCAGGATCTGCTTAGCAGGGCGGAACACTTCGAAGTCTACACTGTCCATCAGCCTTCGTATGACGGTCGGGGTAGTGCCTCATCTGTGTTGGCAAAGCAGTTACGTCTCCGCTTGGTCGCCGATGAACAGACAGCCCCAGAGATGCCCAAGAGCCTCCGGGACATGTTCATTTCCATCCACGCTGTCGCTACGTTCAAGGCTCTGGATGAGTGGCTGAGGTCGAAGTTCGGTAGCGAGCCGCCGCGTCCATCCCGGACTAGGGAGTCTATGGCAGCTTATGCTGCAGCGCTTGCCGGAGGAGGCTCACCGCGCCCACCCGCTCCACGCACGCCAACGGATTCAACAAACCGCCCGACTTCCAAAAAGCCGAGCAAGTCCAAATCCTCTAGTGCGTCCAATGGAGCCCAAGCCGGCCCCAGCACTACCAACCAACAGAACCCGCGTCGATCATCCAGGAGACAGCAAGCGCAACCTCCACCGCCGCCGCCGCCGCCCCCACCAGAGCAGGGCCCAAGCACGAGTGATCAGGAGCCCGTCGAGTGCCCCGACGAGGAACGGCTTTCTGATCACGACTCGATGAACGAAGGCGACCCTACTGACCATCTGGTAGACGAGCTTGAAGAGGAGATGCAGATCCCTGCTCCTGACCCGCCCGCTGCGAACGTGGAGGTCGGATCTTCGGGTAGGGTGTTGGCGCGCCAGGAGGATGGAACCCGCATTGCGACGCCGGTACAAGGCCATACGCCTTCCCGAGGCTTGCCTGAACGACAACTGCCACCCTCGGCGCGTAGTTCGCTCTCTCAGTTGCTCGGCAGCAGCGCGTTGAGGCAAGCCCTTGGGAACGGCGCCTTGTCATACAGCGCTGCATTGCAAACCACCCCTACGGACTGGCATATCGAGTTCAGAGTCAAGGATCACCCCATTGCGCACAACGCTACCATCTACCGAGCCGCTCACTTTAGCCAAGCCGACGGTGCCGATGCTGCTGGCCGCACAGTCTGGACCAATGTCCATACTGTCACGTACAAGCGTGTTCCAGGGCCGCCTCCCGTTGAGAACAATGCAGTGTCCACTGTTAAAGGAAATTCAGCGACCGGCCAGTGTGAAATGCCATCATCTTTGGAGAAGAACCCCGTCACGTCGGGGATCCTTCGACTTCTGGGTATCCTCCATGGCTTCAACTCCAACCTCGATGACGTGCTGTCCGACAGCCGTGAGCAAATCAAATTGAATGTCGAGCCGCTCTCCCAGTTCGTCAACACGAAGTTGACCGCGAAGCTTAACCGGCAGCTAGAAGAGCCGCTAATCGTAGCCAGCAGTTGCCTGCCCTCGTGGAGTGAGGACCTTGCTCGCTTCTTCCCGTTCCTTTTCCCCTTCGAGACACGCCATCTGTTTCTCCGCTCCACGTCCTTTGGTTACGCTCGCTCCCTGAAGCGCTTTATGAACACGCAGTCAGGTGATCCACGGCGAGACAGAACTCGCCAAGATCCAGCTCCTCTGGGCCGGCCACAACGTCAAAAGGTTCGCATATCCAGGCAACGCATGCTGGACTCAGCCATCAAGGTCATGGAATTGTACGGGAGCTCGCCCAGTCAACTTGAGGTGGAGTACTTCGACGAAGAGGGGACAGGGCTGGGGCCGACGTTAGAATTCTATGCTACCGTTTCGAAGGAGTTCTCAAAGAAGACACTCAAGATGTGGCGGGATCCTGATTCGAGCACATCCTCGGAGTTCGCGTTCGGCAAGCACGGTCTTTTCCCGGCGCCCATGAGCCGCGATGAAGCAGCAAGCGAGAATGGCACCAAGCTGTTGCAGCACTTCAAAACGCTTGGAAAATTCATTGCTCGTTCCATGTTAGACGACAGGATCATTGACGTCTCTCTCAATCCCACTTTCTTCCGTATCTCGCAGGGGAACCTAGGCGTCGCACCGTCGCTTGGGTCAATCAGAACAGTGGACCCACAACTTGCCGCATCCCTCAAACTTCTCAGGCGCTTCGCGCTTGCGAAGGAAGAAGTAGAAGAAAATCCATCCTTGAGCGCGGCGCAGAAAGCTTCGGCCATCCAACAATTACAGATTGACGGAGCCAGGGTCGAAGATATGGGGCTTGATTTCACGTATCCCGGCCATCCCATCGAACTTATAGAGAACGGAGCCGAGACGCCGGTCACCATCGACAATGTGGGCTTGTACGTGGAGAAGGTGGTTGACTACACAATTGGCTGTGGCATTGAACGCCAAATCTCGGCGTTCCGTGACGGCTTCTCGCAGGTATTTCCCTACTCGTCCCTTAAGGCCTTCACGCCAGAGGAACTGGTGACGTTGTTCGGCAAGAGTGATGAGGATTGGACCTTAGCAAGTAAGTTCAGTTTGTACGCCGAGGTTCGATAGCTGCTAACGTCTGCTAGCACTGATGGAGTCGATCAAGGCCGATCATGGCTACAACCTCGACAGCAAGAGCGTCCGCAATCTGCTCCAGGTTATGAGTGAGCTCTCGCCTACCGAGCGACGGGAGTTCCTGCAGTTCATCACTGGAAGCCCGAAGCTTCCGATTGGGGGTACGATGACTTCTCTATGGTACATTACGGCTATAGCTAACACGGCGCAGGCTTCAGTAAACTCACTCCGATGTTCACCGTGGTATGCAGGCCCAGTGAGCCCCCGCTCACTCCGGACGATTATCTGCCAAGCGTCATGACGTGCCAAAACTACCTGAAGCTGCCCGACTATAGCAGCATCGGGGTCCTTCGCGAAAAATTGAACGTCGCCATCAAAGAAGGCCAGGGCGCCTTCCATCTCTCCTAAACAGACTTCGGAACCAGAGCATTTACAGGTATGGCGCACTCTTGGGCCGGCGCTCGCAGGTGTCGGATGCATAGTCTAGCATGGTTTCATGGATCTGGAGAGAAAGCATAGGGCTGGTGTACTGGCTCAGGTCTACTGTTTCTGTAGTCATTCATAGGTGTCAATAACATACTTACGAAAAGCAAGACACTGTATGCGCAAGGGGCGATCCTTGGGCGATGCCAAGGCTGATCTCTACGCTAAGCACCGACCGATCCCCACAAAGCGAGCAAACAAGCAGGGTTTACCTGCCCCACCTAAACCCTTACTCCCACATCATCTGGCGACAGGCACCACAGACGTCTGGTTTCAAGCCTCCAACGACATCCTGCTACATTCATATCTCCCAGAAATGCAATTGTTAGCCCTCCAATTCACACGACGCAAACAGCAGAATTTTAAAGTGGAACATGGATGAAGATTTGGAGCTTCTGTTGGTAGGTACCGGCGTCGCAGACTCAAGAGCACAGGCTGATACCTCTAAAGCAAGAATACTGCCCACCGCTAGATGACACTATAGTCCATCTGATCTACGACGACTACAAGGGGTCTCCGGACAGTGTCCCGAAGGCTCGAGAGGTCCTCGACACCTTGAAGCACAATGCCATCGTGGAGCAGGCGACAGGCTTCGACCCGTCTGGCAGCAGCGGCGATGTCGAACAGTCCCCTTTCAACCCGTCCGACTCTCTGAGCCGCAACAATTCGAGCGAGCGGGATGCCACATCGTCGTCGTCGGAATGGGTGTCGCAGACGACGGAGGACTCATCGGAGAGCGCGACCTACTTCAAAGACAGCGAGCAATTGAACACGGGCGAGAAAGAAGAAGAGATTACGAACATGTTTCCGACTCTGTCTCGAGAGTCTGTCTTGCGCGTGTTACGGAGATGCAACAACGATATCAACCGCGCGACCGACGAGCTGCTGAACCAAGCATGGTTTGCGGGCGAGGGAAACGGAGAGGTTACGTTGCCCAAGGGGATCGACGCGTTTGCCTCGGAGCACCATATTCCGCAGCGAAAGAAGGGCGCGAAGAAGAAGAATAAGAAAGCGAATAAAGCGAGCACGCAGTTGGCAGAGGAACCGGAACCGCAAGCCAGTGTCCCCACGAAGAACGCCTGGACGAATCGCGCACGCGACGTTGAAACAATCGCAGCTTGCACCGACATCCCGGCCTCCAAGATCTCCTCTCTGTATCACCAAAACGGCTCCTCAACACCCGCAACCATCCGATCCCTCATCGAGGCAGACCTCGCCTCTAACAAAACCAAAGACCCACCAGCTCCCATCATCCAAGCCGCACTGGACCTAAACACCTCCTTTCCAACCCTCCCCCTCGACCACGCCGTCTCCCTAATCCGGCTCACCCCACCGCCCACATCAAACGCCCACACCCTCGCCACCCTCCTCACAACCTCCCCTCAAGCAATCCCCAACTCCTCCATTTCAATCATAACACCCACATACGCCCCTGTCCGCCTCGACGACTCCTCCTCGCCAACCCGCCAAACCTCTCTCCCACCCCTCGCCCCACCCCCACACGCGCACACGGCGGCCTCCCTCGCCTCCGCCCGCGCAACCGCCTTCTCCCAAGCCTCCTCCTCCTACCGTCTCGGCAAATCATCCCCCTACATGAAAGCAGCAGCCGGTTACTACGCGCAACTCGGCCGCGACCTTTCATCCCATCTGCACGCGGCCTCCGCTGCTGAAGCAGACGCGTTAGTAGCGAGTCAGTCGACGGGGAGTATGTTGGATCTACATGGCGTGAGCGTCGACGACGCGAAGCGGATTGCGAGTCGGGAAGTGAAGAGGTGGTGGGAGGGGTTGGGGGAGGAGCGGATACCGGGTTATCGTGGGGGGCAGGGGGAGGTTGGGGGTGGTGGGTTCAGAGTGATTACGGGTGTGGGGAGACATAGTGAGGGGAGGCGGGGGAAGCTGGGGCCGGCGGTTACGAGGGTGTTGATGAAGGAGGGGTGGAGAGTGGAGGTTGGGGAGGGGGCGGTTGTTGTGTTGGGGAAGAGGAAGGGGTAGATCGTGTTGGGTTTTTTGTATGTGTAGGGTTTACGATGTTGGGGACTTGTGATTGTATGTTAGGATAGATGAGGAATTGGGCGTGTATCTGTTCTTACCCACTGGTGATATACCCTCAAATAACCTATCAGAAGTTCATGTGGGCTTGCACGAGAGCGCAGGTTGCAAGGCTCACTTGGTAGCATCAGGGTCCATTATATTTTCAGTATACCGACCATCTCCAGATGAAGCGGAGATTTCCGTGCCCATAACGTCTTATATATCAGACCTGGCTCGAAACCACACCTGAACCACATCGTGAAACTCCCATGGCTTGCGAAGATTCGTTTTCCCCTCATTTACATCTCGTTAGGTATACATTTCGCAACGTCTACCGGAACTCCTCCATAAACTCCTGATGGAACTTGACGATCCTATTCGTCCAGTCCGTGCCAGGAGCCAAGAACGTCGTCCTGAAATGCAGCGTACCCTCCTTCTGCCCGAAACCAGAGCCAGCTACGACACACACGCCCGTCGCGTCGAGCATACGGAAGCAGTAGTACTCGTCTGCCTGCTTGCCTTCCTCCTTCGCCTTCTCGATGGCCTTCTGGGGGAGGGTGATGGTGGGGAAGAGGTACATAGATCCCTATGTAAAGTCAGCAAGCAGCGATATGTGTGATGGGGAGAGAGACACGTACAGCAGGTTCTTGGCACTCGACTCCCTCCATCTCCTTGAACGCCTTGTACAGCGCCATGGCTCTCTCCTTCAGGCCGGAGAAGATGCCGTCGTACTCTTTCTTATAGAGCTCGTAGCTCGGCTCGCCTTCCTTGGGCGGGTTCACCATGAGCTCGACGATGCACTGGCCGATGACAGGCGGGCAAAGCTGGATACTGATGAACTTATACACCTGTTCCGCGACCTGGGGGTCGAAACCGCAGAGCTCGAAGTAACCGCCACGGTGGCCGCACTCGCCGATCATGCCCTTGGAGACGGAGTGCAGCGAGGCAAGCTCGATGTCGTCGTACCTCCCGGGGTGCTCCTTCTGGAGATCGCGAAGCGCTCGCTTGAAGGAGATGAACTCGCCTTGGAAGACGTTGGTCTGGTATACCTCGTCCGCAATGACAACGAGCTGCTTCTCAGCGGCAAATTGCAGTACGGACTTGATGTCCTGGGCAGACAGGGTGGCACCGGTCGGGTTTCCTGGGTTGATGATGACAATCGCCTTGACGTCGATACCTTCCTTTATGGCGGCATCGTAGGAGGACTGGATGGCGGAGTGATCCGTGCCCCATGCGTGGCTTTCTTCGAGGTAGTAGGGGACACAGCGGGCGTTGAGGAGGGAGAGGGAGGCGGTATAGAGCGGGTACTGGGGAATGGGGACGAGGATGCCGGTCTCGGGCTTTGCGCAGATGACATGGAGGAGGGTGTTCACGCCGGAAGAGGCGCCGTTGGAGAGGTAGATGTCCTTGCTGGAGGCGGGGTAGCCGTCGCGGCCTGCGATGGTCAGTGACAATCGTTCGACACAGCAATTGAGACATACGCTCAATGAACTTTGCAACGCTCTCCCTGATACCGGGCGCGCCTTGACTCGCACTGTATGCGCCCACGCTCTTCACCTCATGAAGCAGCCACTTTGCACGCTCGATGACATCGCTCTTGTATCCCAGATGGTCAATCAGGACCTGTTCCTGCTCCAGGAGCAGCGGGTTCTCGAGCAAGCTTGCTACCTGGCGGAAGAAGGTGATGGGCTTCTGGTCCAACTGCTGCGGGTTGCCAATGTTGGCCGATATGACGGAATCGAAGGGGAGGCCCTTGCCTTCGCCCTTGTTGAGTTGAGCGCGGTACTCTTCGGAGCGGACCGCGAGCTCGCCACGGACGGCGTACTTGGCGGCCTTGACATGAGGATTGATGGTGTCGAGCGTGAGGGCTTTGCGCGGCGGGGCAATGGAACCCATGGTTCTGGAGTGGGAGGGGCGGAAAGCGGCTACGATTGGGAAAATTGGTAAGTAACGACCAGAGTTGAGCTTCAGAGAGACGGAGATATAGCGAGCAGTGACAGCAGCACTCGGCGCGGAGTCAGTTCGGATTAAAGGTCGGCGGCTTTCTGCAGGTGGCCGTATGTTTTATGCGCGGTGAGTTTTTGGTTTGCCCCACTACGGTAGAGCCGGAAGTACTTTTGGATCCTTGAGCGGCAGAAGGGGAAGTGCGGGCAAGAGTGAAAGGGCGGAATATCCGTTACCTATAGAGTAAACGCCCGTGGCCAGCGGCAAATTGTGAGGGCGCCTCCTTGCGAGCATGGAGCCATGGACGACGTCGAGCAATCGCCTGACAATCGGCGGCCGTGACATCGTCACTGGTGTCTAGACCCTGGAAGCTTATCCCACGTCTGGCCGCCCGCCTCTCGCTTGGCGGTCTCAACCAGGACTGGAAGTGGGATGCTGCAGGCGAAGCAGGAGGCACGAAGAAGCAAATAAAAATGCTGATGAGATGGACGGGAGGAGGAAGAAGAAAGTCATGAATATATATTGATACGCCGACGTCGGACCTCCGAGCGGAAGGCACGTTAAACCAAGGCAGGAGAGATGGCCGTGCCCCCAAACCGTGTAACCACCAGTGTAAACGCGTCTTGGCCAATCAGGGACAGCCGTTGCTATCAAAGTGGTGAGGGAGACACATTTGCACTTGATAGAAGCAGCACTCTCACATCCATGTGTCATTAACGGCATCTCTCGAGCGAAGAGCCTCTCGTCCCGCGTCTACTGTGTTCTACAACCTCGCTTTTTACACGCCCGACCCGTGCTTAACCGCGCTCGCTTCCCCTTAGCCGGACGGCCTGCCCGTATTTCTGCAGCTTGGTGATGAGCTGATCGCCCTGCTTCACCACGTCCGCGTACTGCTTGTTCTTGTCGTCGGGCCTGTTCGTCTCGATGATGCCCTTCACCCGGTCGATTGTGCACGGAATCCGGTCTGCCGCAATGAACTTGGCCAGGTCCCTATGCCCATTAGCAACTTATCCTGCAAGTACCACACCAAAACTTACTTGTCGAGAAAGTCAACAGTGACGCCAAAGTCGCTCGCCATGCTCTCCAGACCCACGACCCTGTATGACTGCAGAAGCTGCTGGTATGCCCGCAGCCGCATCTCCCGCACGAACCACCCTCGGTGCTCGTAGAGGTAGCGGTCCTGGCTGAGGAAGTTGACCTCTACCTTGGCCAACGCCTCGAAGAAGCTCTTGTAGTTACCCTCGTACAGGCTCTTCACGAGCAGCGTCAGTGGTGAGAAGTCGATCGAAGCCTCCTTCTCCTGAGCGGCGCCCAGTGTTGTAAGATTGACCACAGTGGGTACTGGAGTCGCTGTCGTAGGTGCATCGCCCATCTCCTCGTCGCCTGCAGCAGGCCCTGCCGATGTCTGCCCTGTGATAGCCGACAGTTTGTCTTCTGCGCTGCCTACTATGGCCTTGATCTCCGGTGCATCCACCACCTTGGACTTGAAGTCGACGCGCTTGAGGGAGACGGACCCTGCCAGGATGGCGTAGATTACGAGGGACGAGTATGTGCATAGCTCGTAACTGGTGAAGGTTGACAGACTGTCGAGGAGGAGAGGCGCCGATTGGGCGTACGACCGGACAGTGAGGAGGTGCAGGCCATGGTATGCTTTGAGTCGGTTGCGGCGATCCCAGTCTCCGCCTTGCTCGACGAGAGCGCTCGCCCGCTCAACACTCTTCTTAACCAGTGGCCGATCCGCGAAGAAGAGGCCTATTCGTATTATGGCAAGGACCAGATCAATCTTGGTGCCTAGAATGCTTGTCTTCTCGAAGACCGTTTCGTAGCCAGCGATAGCTTTCTCCTGTACTCGGGTCAGCTACGTCACCGTGTGTTAGCTAAAACATACCTTATCACCAATGCGTGTGTAGTACTCCGCCCGCTTGCCCCGTGCCGCCTGCACTTCCGTCTCTCCCGCTTTCTCTGCTGCCTCATCCTCCTCCTTCTGGATTGCCTCGAGCTCCTTCTCGTTCTCCACTTTCAAGCTCTCGTACAGCTTCTCGTCCCATGGCAAGCTGACTTCGAGTGTGGGGTTCTTCGTGGCGAGCATGGTAGCAACGGTCGACGATCTCCGGTGGCTCGTGGGATGCTGTGCCGAGCCCTCTCCTTGGTCGTTCAGGATGCCGTCCACTGGATGTGCGAGATGCCTGTACAGCGGCGCCATGTTGTTCTCCTTGATAGCATCTTGGATGGACTGTAGCGAGGCTTGTTTGGCAGCTTTCGATGAGGCGGGATTGGTGAGCTGGAAAATGTGCTGAGACAACTGCAGATCCGGATACTTGCAGAATTGAGGGTCGCCCATTTTGTAAGAGTCGGGGTGAAGGAAAAGGGATACGGGCAGAGAGGGAGCTTGGAAAGCAGCGAGTGTGAGATGATGTTGGGAGCTCCAGAGTAGCGGCGGCGGCAGCTGCGATGATGGCCCTGGCTGAACGTCGGGCTTGGCAAAAGCTTGGGCCAGCTCTCTCTACAAAGCTACCTCACCGTGCCCGTCCATCTCTCCTCTACTACACCACAACTCTCCGATACCACAACTTTTGGGCCCCACGGCTTTCCAACACCAGAATCTTAGACATCGCAATTCGAAAACCACGACTCTCGAAGCTCATATCAATCGGCGTATAACACGATCTCTTTGAGCCATCACAACTTTAAGACACTCATCTTCCCACTCAAACACCCACACCTCTTCGGACATCACAAATCCTTGGGACGCCATAGCTTCTCGACCTCCACCTTTATTTCCGCGAACGACGCATCTCCCCAAGCATGGTAGACACGGCGCAAGGCACGAAGCGTGCCCGATCGCGTTCGCTGTCCCGTTCCCGGTCACCTCCACGACAGCGCAAGCGGCCAGGCGCCGCTGCCCGCATGACAGTAGCTGAACGCGAAGCAATTCGAAAGCGACAGCAAGAGAAGGAGCAGGAGGCACAGAAGAAAGCACAACAAGAAGCGGCTTCCCGGGGCGTCCACGATGTGGTCCGCCAGCACTATAACATGGTACCGGAGCGCGGCCGCGAATGGCGCCAGACGGACAGCAAGATCAAGGGCCTGCGCAGCTTCAACAACTGGGTCAAGTCGTCAACAATACAGAAATTCATCGGCGAAGAACGCAACCTCAAAGTCCTCGATATCGGTTGCGGCAAGGGCGGAGACCTACAGAAGTGGCAGTCTTCACGAAAGGTGGAGCTCTACGTTGGAGCAGACCCGGCCGATGTTTCAGTCAACCAAGCACGCGACCGATACGAGCAGATGCGTAGACGGACGAGAAGGGGACAGTTCCTGTTCCATGCTGAGTTCTACACCAAGGACTGCTTCGGCGAATGGCTAGGGGACATACCCATCATCAAAGAGGTTGGCATCGACCGCGGTGTTGGCCCAGACAATGCCGCCAGCCAAAGATGGGGCGGCGGCGGCTTCGACATCGTCACAATGATGTTTTGCATGCATTATGCTTTCGAAAGCGAGGAAAAGGCACGCGGCATGCTTCGCAATGTCTCAGGCGCCCTTAAGAAAGGCGGCCGCTTCATCGGATGCATCCCCAACTCCGACGTACTCTCTGCAAAGGTCGTCGAGCACCACAAAGCACACGGAACCAGTCTTCCCACTCCCAGCAATGCCAACGGAGCGGCTGACGAAGATGACGACCGTCCCACCTTTGCCAGCGATGACGAGGACGAATGGGACCCAGAGAAGACCCTCGACAGTCCGAAACCGAAACCAGACGACGCCGCGAATGGCGAAAAGGCAGAAGCGAGCAAGGACGCACCGGAGGAGGGCGAGGCTGAAGACGAAGGATTCGAATGGGGCAACTCGATATACAGGGTTAAGTTCCCTGGTAAGACACCCCCAGATGGCGTCTTCCGCCCACCTTTTGGCTGGAAATACTTCTACTTTCTCGAAGAGGCCGTCGAGGAGGTTCCCGAGTATGTCGTACCCTGGGAGGCTTTCCGCGCACTGGCCGAAGACTACAATCTCGAACTCCAATACCGCAAGCCCTTCCGCGAAGTGTGGGATGAACAAAAGGACGACCCAGAGCTAGGTCCCCTGAGCGAGCGTATGGGCGTGCGCGACCGCGCCACAGGACAGCTGAAGACGACGGAGGAGGAGCTCGAGGCGGCGGACTTTTACCACACATTCTGCTTTTACAAAGTGTAGCTTTGCGGCAAGGCTGCCTTGCGCGCGAACGGCTTGTGGGGCGGGCGTGGGCCGGAATGGGGCTTCCAGGGCTCTTTCACGTGCCCTGTTACCCTTCTGCATCATAGGAGGCGTTTGGGACTATGGCGGGACATTTGCATATTCATGATACCCAGCGGACATGAGCATATCCTATGTAGATTAATTATACTCGTTCCCCAACTCAATGTGTCCCTGACACGCGTGGTATCCATTGTTCCAATGTGCTTCCACGTCCCCAAAGTTTTGCCGAGGTCGTCGAATCTCCCCGGCTTTGACGCCTCAAAGTCCACACGTGCGGGCCCCCGACGCACCCAACTTAAACAACACCACCTCTACTCCTCCACCCTCTACCTCCCTAACAACCTGCGCACCAAACTTCCACCCGCAACACCTCCGCGAACCCAGTCCTGGATCAATCCCCCACCCGCCTCCTCCTCGCCACCCTCTTCGGACCCTCAAAAGCAGACACCATGGTCGCCGACGCCCTCATCTACCACCCGACAGTATCGCACTACCTAAAGTTCGTCGCGACGACCGGTACTTTCTCCCTTCTCCCCTCCTCCATCCCTCACTAACCCGCCCTTCCAGTCGGTCGCGACAAGATCCTCCGCACGCTGCAGTACTTCTCCCGCTTCCTAGCATGGTACCTGTACCGCACGAACCACCCGTCCTCGACCATCGCGCCGTTCGAAGCCACGAAGAAGACCTTCGGCGTCACGCGCAAGCTGATGCGCGTCGGCAAGTTCGTCGAGCATTTCCGGGCTGCGGCGACGGCGAGCGATGCAAAGGCTATGGATCCTGTGCTTAGGTATGCGGCCGTGGGAAGGCAGTTGGGGTATGCGGCGTATATGCTGTTTGATCATGCTATTGTGGTATGTCATGTTTCATCATTTCCATGTTCTATTTTCCAATACTCGAGAAAGGGAGAGAGAAGAAGAAGCGTGGATGGAAGCTAACAACTCCCAGCTCGACGCAGCAAAAATCCGCCCCTTCTCAGGGGCCCAGCGTCTCGCGCGCGAGGCGTACCGCGCCTGGTTTACGGGTCTCACCTTCTCGCTCATCTCGTCTCTGTACTCGCTGTACCGACTTCGCGAGCGCGCGGCGGTTGTGTCGGAGAAGGATGGAGAGGGCGTGGTTGAGAAGAAGAAGATTCAGAAGGAGACGAATGCGGTGAGACTGCAGTTGATTTCGGATCTGTGTGATATCACTGTGCCCTCGACGGCGCTGGGCTGGGCCAAGTTTGATGATGGGTTTGTTGGGTTGGCGGGTACGGTGAGTTCGTTGTTGGGCGTTTATGCGCAGTGGAAGAAGACTGCTTAGATGGAATGCATGGTGATGAGGTGTGGATGAGGGTGCGATGGATTGGGTTGAGGAGAAGGCATGCGTGGGGTTTGAGGGTTTCTGTGCGGGTGTCTCTGATTCAAGATTACCTCCGGAGTGGTTTCCTTGTTCATACCTTTTTGATTAGATTCGAGGCTTCGGACAATCGCTCTCTATTCATTCAGTGCTACATCATCATCCCGAATTCCAATCCCATCACACATCATACAAACAGCCAGAATGAAACAAAAAAAAACGATTGACAAGTATAACCAAGAACCTAGGGTATCGAACTCTAAGAAAACAACCAACCAAAAGAACGCCTTTGTCTTTCTCTCCTCCTTTCCCCAATCTACTTCCTCTGCACATCCCTCCCCAAATACTCAAACCCCTGCATCCCAAACCCACCCCCCAAGTCCGGACTCCCCACTCTCAAACTATTCTCCTCATTCCACGACGCACTACTCAACGTCCCATCACTCTTCTGATGCCCCATATTCAGCCTCTCCTCACTCTCCCGCGACAACCTCCTCCCGAGCGCCCTCGCCGACGCCGAACTTGCCGACGACGCATTCGACGACTTCGGCGCATGTCTAGTGATCTGCCCCGTAAGAATCCTCGACATCGAGCGTGAGCGCGAGCGCGAGTGCGCCCGTTTCGGGAGCGCCGTGATCTTGACGTCGTCGTCCGAAGAAGCAATACTCGCTTCTTTCACAAAGCCGCCAATAACAGTACTTTTAACCCGCCCTTTTGCAGCCGCGCCGCTGTTTCCATCAAGCCCCGGTATACCGACTGTGCGTTCGACAGCCCCTTGGCTGCCGCGCCGCTGACTCCGGATCTCGATTTCGTTGACGACGACGATGCCTTTGAAGCCCGCGAGTTCCTGGACATAGGGCCAGAAGATGGGGATCGAGGCGCAGAGGATGGCGATGTTGACTTCGAGGGCCGAGAAGATGTAAATCGAGGGGGTGGCGTACGAGGGGTCGAAATCGGGGATTGTGCCCGCGCGGTTGTGGCAGAGGGAGATGAGGCGGGCCATGGAGAGGGCGACGACGAGGGCGCCGATGGAGAAGAGGGCGGTGAGGCCCACGCGCGATTTTCCGGATAGACGGAGCGATTTTAGAAAAGGTGCTGGGAGGAGGAAGACGAGGATGTCGAAGAGCATGTTGCTGGCTGCGTGTGCGGCCCAGGAGGCGAAGAAGATGTTCGGGTCTTTAGAACCCCAGGCTACGCATGTGCCGGCGAGTTTGAAGTTCCAGTTTTTGGCGATGGGCCGGCAGGAGAAGATGGCGAGGAGGAAGAAGGTGAGGCCCCAGAGGGCGGTGAGGGTGAGGAGGGCTTGGGTGACGCGGCGAGGGACGAGGGGACGGTGGTGGGCGTTTGAGAAGAGGCGGAGGTATTGGAAGAGGATGGAGAGTTTGATGAAGGTGGTTGCGCAGACGTAGCCGATGTTTGTGGCCCAGACGTGCTTGTAATACTCCATGCGGTGGATGTCTGGGAGGGTGCCGAAGTGTTTGCCTAGGCCGTAGTCGGGCACTGAGATGCATTAGATGGGACATTTTGAAAGGGTTGAGTGGCGTACTTATGCATGTAAGGCCTGAAGCTACAGTTATACCAACCTGAGATTGTCAGTGAGGGCTTGGAAGAGGGTCGATGAGCATACTCCTGCCAGGATGACCATGAGATCATCCCATCCCCATAGTCTTACGCGCCATCGAACATAAACTCGGAATACTATGGCGAGAAGGGCGACAATCTGAGAGTACTTGTTAACTTCCGCAATACTCACGGGGCGGTGGTACCAACGAGAAAAGAGAGGACGACTGCAAGAATGGTTCTCCGTTGGTTCATCAACGGGAGGTTGTCATTTGCGGTCTCGGGATACGGTATAATAATAATCGAACCCATGATTTTCGCCGTTGAGGTGTTTTGTTCGAGGTGGTGAAATCTGCTCTTGCTCTGCCCTTATCGACGAGGGCAATGGGGCACAGTCTGTTCCAATCAAAGAGTAGTCCGTCAAGTCGTGTTCGCCTCCTTCCACAACATGTTCCAGTAGCAAATCGAATCCAAGGGCGGCACGTCAAAGGGACCAAAGTGGTGTAACAAAGCACTGAGACAGGCCGGCTTCCCCACACCTGTATAAAGACCACGAGGCTGGGGTCCAAAAGGGCAACGGGCGACGCAAACGCCATGATATAAGGATAACACCCGAGATCCTGCCTTGAGGGCGCATAGCAAGGGTCTGGAGTCCGAAGGTTGTCCTTTGTTGGCATAGCGGTCATGGCGGGCAACAGCCCTGCAGATCTGATTTCCCGGTCCCGTAAACGTAGGCTTGAAACGCAATTAGCAGCGAGGCGGCGGCGTGAGTAAGCTAGTGATGCTTGTCGTTGCTGGCTCCACACACTGTGGCGCTTACTCCCGCAGGATGCGGGTTACGGTTGCATAGCCGTGAGTTGTGCAACCCGGGGTCCGACACGCGGCCGTGCTGTGGACTCAGGGCAACGGTAACTGGGATGGGTCGGTAAGCAGTAAGCTCCGCCTCATTGCTTGGATAGAAGCAGAAACCGGCCAATGCGAGGCGAAAGGCGGTCTTCGACGTCGAAAGCTTGCTGTCCACGAGGACAAATGATGCACACCCCACGAACCTGCATTTGGGATTTCAAGATGTGATGTAGCGTGATTCGTATCCTTGAAACCTCGCCTGGGTCAAAGCAACCCCGCAGAGTTAGATAGAGTTTTACATCGACTTTTGCCTTTCCAAGGGTTCCGTGGAGCGTTCCACGACTCAAAGACTACCCTAGGGTATGCAGCGAGTAAGTTGAAAGCGGGGTAGAGTCGATAAGAGCCCAGGAAGAATGCGAGTATCAATCGAGCCTTGAACAGCCTCGCGCAAATGCTCGTGGGGATGATGAGGTAGGATGCGGGAGAATGAGTGACAGGTGTTGGTGCCGTTGTAGTCCCTGGCTACAAAGGGTTACGCCTAACTGCTTCAGGACTTACGCTAACGGCTTCGCCCACGGGGTCCACTACCTCCCGTCGGACAGCGAACAGGCGCCGGGCGGTCGAGATGTTGGATGTTGCCAATCTTATTATTTTTACCACGGTGATGACGCTCGTTCCTTGCGCGTCTTACAAGAGCTGCCCAGAGTCGCCACAATTCGCACGAGGAGTCTTGCGGTCTTCACAACTACTAAAGCCATGGACTATCGCAAACTTGAGTGATGACATCAAGTACGATAGTGCAACACAGTATGTGTCCCGAGCGGGAAAAGCAGTTTCAAGGTTACGCCGTCTAGACCCCGATGCTGGGACCTCTGCAATTTAATGCCAACGAGCATATTGCCGCCGATGCCGCTCTTCTCCCCATGGGTTATCATCCTACGAAACTCCGGTCTGCCGCTTCTGGCTGCATTTTTCGGCGGTCAATTTTCTGTTAACCTTCTACTCACTCCGTTGAAGTAGCCCTGATGCTGCCCTTTTTCTTTGCAAGTCGTTTAGCAGTCAGAATTTCATGCGCGTGCCACTTTGCTGGCATCCTCTACAGCGTCGGTCAACTTGTCCTCAATGGTGGTGTACTTTCTGGTCCACACATTGCGCTCATTTCGATTCCTTCCGAAACGATCCTTGTCAATGCGATAACGTTGCAATAGTTCCCCCCCCTTCGCCTACCGACGACGACTGCCGAAGGTGCTTGAGGGCCTTGGAGTTCGTCTTCGAGCAACACATATCTATGATACGAGTCATCGCGTTCTTTTGCCAGGCTTTGCAGAGTCCTGCTAGCCTTCAGGGCTTCAGGGACAAAAAACGCTTGCGGAGCGGTTTGGCGGAGCTGTATCAATGCCTCATAGCAGTCCTACACCCCACGGCTCGGGTACGCCGACGGGATCAGGGACCTTGTCTCCAGTCTTGGCCTCAAGCTTTCTGTCGCTATATTGACTGTAATCTGTTGGAAGTCCAAGGAACGTGTGGCGGTTATCTTCTTGTAGCAAGACGAAGCCGTGTTCAGGAGACCCTGCACAGGATAGGCGTAGCGTATTTCCTGATTGATCAAGCCCGTTTCTGAAGAGAGGATGGCCGTACGCTTTTGTATCGATAGAGGCGAGATATGGGCAATAGCTATCCTGGGACTGAAATGGTGGATGGATATCCTAAGCTGCTCCGCAAATCCGGGTCTGTTTACATTCCCGCTTTGTATGAATGTTCAGTGATCTGATGAGAACTACGGTTGTGTGATTTGATGTTGACACTCAAGGCTCATTGCAACTTCACGTCACCCATTACTTCCCGAAATTCTCCAAAATGGTAGTGGCAGTCACCATGGTTGCCGTCTAGACCAAAGTCAAGCCGCCCTACCTAGGGTATCCAGCCCGACAGAACTCAAATGCACCGTGCTCTCATTTATTCGTCAGTCTAGTCAACACAATGCACGCCCGGAGAAATTTGCTGTAGACAATGGCGACCACTCACTCACCAAAGAAACGACAACCAACAGACAAAGGACCATTGAGAGCGTAGTTGAATTTCGCGCAGAACAAAGCCATGTTCCCGGTCTTCACCTTCGTCTCCGGCCACTTGAATACCGCCTCACTATGAACTATGCCCGCCCATCTTGCAGATAGGTTTTTCAACTTATTTCGATTTGACATAGATACATGCGAGGATCTGCTCTACTGATTCATCAGCTGTTTGATACAATATACCCAACTCCTCGCTTTTCAAAACAAGACAGTATACCATCCCTACCCCAATGGCCGCTTCTCCATCCGAGTCCGAGACTCCCCTCGAGCCCTCAGCCCCCCCCCAGCTCCCCCACCATCAACCAAGTCAATAACCCAGTATTCGACACCGGCACAAACGACGACCCCCGAATCAACTTCTGCCCCTGGATCCCACATCCGCCTTACGACGAACACGTTCTTTTCGAAGGCCATACCTCACCATCCCACCCTTCTCTCTTTGTTGCCGGAAACGGCTTTCGCCTCTGCCCCGCGCTCCTCCTGACTAAGAGATTTGTTGAAGAACTCGAAAAGTTTATCACAACGCATCGCGAGTCGGGCACACTGTCTTCACAGGCTTACTTAGAAAGTGTGAAAGAAGCAGCGAGGCTTGACGAAGAATTGAACGATGTGAGAGGGAAGATGGCTGTTATGAAGGTCTTTGGAGTATCGACTATGGGCCCATCTGGACCTTTGGATGAATTTACAGCAGGAGAGGAAAACTGGAAGAAGATTCGAAAGTATGAGCTTATGTTGCAGAACTTAACGTTTGAAGAGAACTTAGTAAAGAAAGAGAGAATGTTGGAGAAAGTGATTGCCCTGTTGGAGCCGGAGTTGCGGCGTGTGGGCGTGGATGTTCCGGAACAAGGAATGGAGAGCGTTCCAGAAGCCCCAATTGACACACGGCGATGCGGGAAGAAAGATGATAGTCCGATTTTTATCACCGTCACCGAGTCCTTCCTCGACCAACGACTCAAACAGATGGTGGAGCCTGACTACTGGGGCAAGGGATGGCGTTGCAGGGCTTCTGGTTGCGGTAAGCGGTTCGGGTCTAGACGTTCTGCTCGACAGCACCTCTTCATCAAGCATTGAAAGTGGTTGGAGGAAATGGTGTGCTTTGGACATGATGTCGAAGTTCTCAGGATAATGACAACCGAAAAAGATAATCCAGACGCCGAAATGTCGGACACTGACGGGACAGAGTACCAGGATACTGAGAGCGAGCGTGCCCTACCATCCGTGGAAGAATTCGGCACCCTTCCTGAAAAGATTACCAATGAGCTTGGGTACATACGCGACGAAGTGGAAAAGGCATGGGTTAACCATCCAGAGGACTTCATTTCTTTCAATCAGGCGACACAAATGTTCGAGTGTGAAGCCGACGGATGCCGACGTTCCATTGGGGGCGTGCTCTGGTGGCAGTCTTACGAGCGACACTTCAAGATAAGCCACTTGGGGTGGTTTGAGGCCGTGTATGGCAAGACGTGTGATGGGCTGATCGAAAATAGCACACCAAAATCCCGCCTTCAGGGATGCGATTCCGATTCAGGCGATACCACGAGCTCAGACGACGTTGGAGGATTCCGACTTCCTAGGAGGCAGACACACAGAGCTCAGATTGCTCAGAAGGACGACGAGAGTTCTTCGTTGGACATAGGGGGCTTCAGATTACCCAAACGAGCATCGAAAGCGGCCGAGGTGATAAAACCCAGTCGTGAAAGCCATTGCTTAGCTGGAGACGATCACTCTGAGCACTATGAAAACCAGCAACCCGGTAAAGCAGCCCCTGAAGGTTCTGCTAAGGCAGGAGCTGCCCCTTGCTGGCCCCAGGTCAATCCCTGGAATGACGATGGCCTTCAAGATGTCGAAGGCCCCAGAACGCAAGTCATCGAAAATGATACGGAGATTGGGAATGAAGAAGCCGAAGGCACTGAAGTGCACGCCAAAATGGCTGGCAGTAGTGGCACGCAAGTCCCCAGCGACGATCCTCAATCCGAAGACCTCGTTCTTCCCGAGTCATCTGAGCGTTTTGCGCTACTGATTGAGCTCAAGGCAGACGCGCTTGCTGCCAGGGACAGATACCAGGTAATTCTGGCGGAGTACAAAGCACACAGAGACAAATACACCTTCCAACTAAGACAATGGGTCGAGCCCCAACGACACATGAAGAAATTCGCGGAATTGGAAAGTGCATTCGGACCGATTTGGCTTCGACGAACACAAAAGATAACCAGATGCTTGAAAAAGGCTGAAGAGCAGTACCGCAAGGCGAAGAAAAGATACAAGCAGGCCAAACAAAACCGGCCATTGTCGCCGGATTTTGCGCTGAATAAGTCCATACGCGACAACGAAACCGGACGACAGACTCGCTCGCGCAAACGCCGGCAGTCCGCAGAAGACGAAGTCCCCTCAAACCAGCTATCGTACAATGGGCTTCGAAAGAGAGAGAAGAAGAGACGTATCAACAATTGGAGAGGGAATACGCCTGGTGATGCAGATGCTGAGCTTCGCTATTCTTCGCCATCGTACCGATTGTCCTTTAGTTCGCCATCACCCACTTCCGCCTCAGGTGTGCAGAGCTTGGCCTTGTTCAAGCATCCGTTGCCTGAAACTGATGAGGAAGGAAATGAACGTCCTGATGCCGGCAGAGAGTTGCGACTCCGGAAGTTAGACGAGGCTATGGATTCGCATTCAGCGTCGGGGACAGAAGAGGCCGGATGGCATGAGGAGAGGCAGAAGAAGGTGTCCAAGAGGTTTCCTCGGCGGCAGGAACGGTATGCGTGACGTGTTGTTTGATCACGCTTTGTGGCTATGTGTAAGACTTGGCTGTATATGTATTTGCGTAGATTTGTATAGATTTTGGTTCCTTTCAAGAGTTTCGAAGCCCTTGATTGTCCTACCCGTCACCCGATGTCTTGTCAGAGACAGTCGGGTAGACTGCCTTTGCAGGCACCGACTCTGCGATGACGACAGTCGTTGCTTCGCGCTGTGGTGCCGTTGTATCGCGTGTTGCCAGCATCTATTCCTCTCGCTGGGTGCGGACCTGCAAACGTTTTCTCCTGTCTGCGGTATATGTGTACTATGTGCCGAGAGCTTCACCGCCTCTTGTCAAAGATGTCCCCAACAGTTCCCTCCCGGATGGACGGTCCTTCCATCCAGCGAGCTTTGAACCAGGGTATGCCGAATCGTAACAGCCTCCAGAACGCTGTTGCTCGATCATGCCATAGATAATCGACCTTATCGCCTCTCACCCACAAAAAGGCATATTGTGAGGGACGCTTCACACACTGACCCAAGATCCAGCCAACCCACCAAGTCCCCGTTCTGCGCCCCATCTATCCAAGATCTCCCTTGCGGCTTTCCGGTCTTCACGTGAAGGTCCCAAGATGCAAACGACGACCAAAGGAAACACGCAACGTAGAAATATGAAACCGACCGGGTGAGTAGACTCCATGTAAATGCTGAGTTTCAGTATGTCTTTTGCGTCTTCAGTGGCCTGCTCTAACAGTGAGGCGCTTGGAGAGGGGGACTCGGGGCTAGCATCCTCTGAATCGACTGCGATGGTTGGGGAGACCTTCTCCAGTAGAAGGGTGAGAATGAGGTGAGCAGCTTTGTAGGCAGTAGTGGCCATCGCCACGAATGTGTTGGGTATCTTGACAGCAGACGAGGGTGATTCAGGGGTTGAGGTGTCAATGGGAGTCGTCATATCTTCGGTGGTGCATGTAACCCGTGCGGGCATTGTTGTACATAAGTGAGGATGTCGCTTCGCCCACCTGTCGAGGTCTCCGAGAAGGTGAAGTGTTCGCAGACGGACAGGGTCCAGATCAACGTTAAGGGGTAGTGGATTTACAAAGAAGCCGCTGAGAGTGCGTTCCGTGCCGGTAAGTCGTATGCACCCTGGTATTGCGAGTAATATGTCGGTGAGGTGCATATGGGCAGTCTTAGGTGTGAGAATGAAGGGAATGGTCATCCATTCCGGCGTGGAGAACACTGATGGTCTGTTGAAGACGATTGCTTTGTGAGCCTTTCCCTGTGTTAGTCAAATTCTTACTTCTCTTGAAAGCAGCTTACTTCGGAGACACGTAAGGCGATGAATAGCGGCAGTGCGTCCTCGGCCGTGCAGTTCCAAGGTCCTCTCATAGCTACTATCTGGGCGGCCGCGGCTAGATGCTGGAACACTGTGCTAGGCGTGGTACCAGCATAGACCTCGTACAGGCCCAATATGATGGGCGCCAGGCACTCCTCATCGGTTGGCAACCTTCCGGTGTTTAGCTTTGCAATGGCCATCCGCTGGCTTTTCAGACTTCGCGTATACCACCTGTAGGAGTCAACGAGGACGGGGGCATTTCTATGGAACTTTGCCCACAACGCCATAGAAACGGCTCGAAGGGAGAATTTCAGCGCTGGTGTAGTCGCTCTCGACTGCAAACCAGGCAGCAGTGCAATCCATGGCGTCTCTGCGTGATATGACCGAACACCTGTGTTCAGAGCGACGAAGTGGGATATAAAAAGGTTGTCCAGTGCTTCCGGGACAGCCAGAGAGGGTTGATAGATGGCTGGGAGCCTGAACTGCGAGCTGAGGGCGACAACTCCCTCCTGTTCCAGTGCAAGATGCCTTGGCTCGGCTTCAGGGGAGTTCCATGTTGAGGTGGCCACGCTGTCCTGTCGTTGTCTGATGCATGGCGAAGTGAGAACTTCCAGAGACTCGCTACGGGTGTCGTCCGAGTCAGGTATTGGCGTGTTGTTTGGCAACACCAATTCAGGATCCTTTTTCTTGCGTTGGCGTCGCTTTGTAACCTTATCTGTCATATCAATGATGGACAAAGCTAGTGGTCCAGAGCAGCTTAAGCCCAGCCGACGGCAGCGGAGACAGAACGGAGCCACCAGATCGCACTAAGCACGGTCTACGTCAACTGCTGGCTCCGTCGAAGCGAGCTGAATGGTGAACGGCGAGGGGGGGGGCGTACCTTGACCCGGCGATCCCGGCATTGTGTACACGCTCGACTACGCTGGGTTTTGGGTGGCATAATGACGGCCTGTGAAGACCACAGGCTGCAACATGATGGGACGCTGGGGATCTCCTATGAGAGGGAGATTGGCACGGCGCGCGGCCCGCAGCTTGGCGCTTGACCAAAAGCGGCTAGGCTGTGGAGTACCACGTGCCCGGGTGGAGAATGCCGGCGAGCTTATAGCAACGCCAGCTCCAACACACAAAGTTCCACAATCGTCTGTGAATTTCGTTGTCCTTCCACTGACCAGCTGAGGCTCGCTTCTTCTAACGCTGTCTCGCTCTACGAATGGGGTCTTACACCGTTCTTGTTCCGCATGCAAAAATCCGAAGGGTCGTTCACCGGCCGTCCTTTTCTGTCTCGCTATTCTATGATTGGCTGTCTGAACAACGGTTACAACGCGTTGTGTTCGCTTACACACTGCATACTCGGCCAGATTTCCGGTATTACAACTGCCGGCCTCTGTCATAGACTCCAGGATGCATCCCGAGCGAATCTGAAACAGGTCGTGTTCACATCACCAAGCCGTCTTGTAGAAGATACATAGCGTCTAGCACCCTAGGAAAGAAGATATCAACACGACTTCACGTGCGGCTCATGCTCTTGCAAAGAACGAAAAGCACACTCCAGCGCACTGCATACTCCGTGGAAGACTTTCTACCGTATGTGATGATGCGTCTCAGGTGTCGGCACCTGCCGGTCTGGCCTATAGGGGACTACGAACAACTCGAACTTGTGGCGCAACGGAATGCAAGAGACACTCCCGTAGGCTGCTATGCATATGTGCCAACATCCTCCTTGTGTTAGGGCCATCCTGGTTACGGTACGGTCTTTGAGTCGCTACCAGGAATTGCGAGGAGCTCTGTGCACCGTGAGAAGCTCGTCATTCTCCTGGAGCCAGGTCACAGTCCGATTTGCTCACAGCTGCAGCGTCTTCAGTGCTTTTGTATGTGAGTTGTCTGACTGCAGGAAAACCCTCCAGATTGCGGAGGCCCACTCATGCACTCCACAATTCTGGCCCTCTGCCTTTCCTCTGCCCTGGCAGGCTTCTAAAGTCTCAAAGCCACCATTTGGGACAGTTCTTCTCATGATTGGCTCGCACTTATTCAGCCTACAGATCTGACATCCGGAGCGGAGGCCCCTAGAGGCCCCGCGTCTGCCCCATTCGGCTAAAGTCGCTTTGTTGACGCTCCCAACAGACTCCCCACATCATTCTGCCGTCGCCTCCTCGAACTCTCCGGCAAGTGCACGCTATGATACGCATGGAAGATTCCGGTCGCCCGGATCCGTCCCATCTCTTGGGTATTCGAAAGGTCGTTGAACGTTTCGCGGACGGCAGTCTTTGAATCCATGGCTCCAATACTTGATGAGCTCATTGGGTGAATAATGGGTCCAATTGGATACAGTCCGTTTATACTGCCTGCGAGTCAGGCGGAAAGTATTACACTCTATACTATGCAGAGAATACCGAGAAAGCCACCTCCGCAAAATACTATGCTCAACCGGCAATGCATAGTGTTACTGGCGCTGCAATACCATGATCCTTGTCGCTCCATCTGGCACTACAAGTTCGCTGATATCCATGCTGGCACGCACCAATGGCTGGCTTCGAAAGCACGATCTTCTTGCAGAACTTGCGGGACATTTTTATGAGAATTAATGCGTTTTCCGGTTCGAGTGGCAGAGTGGCAAGCTCGTCAAAACAGGCCGCCCTCGCTGTTCTTGGTGTGCCATATGCCGCATGTCCAACGTGCGATTTACATCAAAAGTGTGCGAGACCGTGGCCGTACGCTTTCGCGAACAGTCATCTTATCACCCTCGTGCTGAATACATCGACTTCGAATCCATAACGATATCTCCGAGCGTCCCTAAATTGAACCGACGATGGAGTGAGAGCCTGAGTCATGAGAAGACATCACCAAGCCGTAGCAACATTCGAACAGCCATCTTGAGACGACTCAGGAGACCGCACCGTTTTCAGTGCCAGCGCAGCCACTGAGGTCTCCAGGTGAGGCTCAGTTGGTTCTGCACACGATGCCGGTCTTCAGGAGACAAGGTCCGTCAGGCCTACCGACGGACCCTGAGTACTACAAGTGGTCCATCCAGAGGCAGCTTACCTCAATCGACATCTCCCTGATGGTGATAGCCTTGGTCGCGGTCCTAGCACGAATGTACATCCGAGTATTCGTCTTGCGCGTCTTTAGGCTGGACGACTACTTCATTCTTGCTGCGATGGTCAGTGACTGTATACTTCTTTCTCCAAACGTATTTCACTAACGTCTGATAGATATTGAGTGTTGTGGGATGCAGCATCTTCCTTCACGTCGTCCAACTGG
This sequence comes from Sporormia fimetaria CBS 119925, assembly GCA_010093795.1. Classification (NCBI taxonomy): domain Eukaryota; kingdom Fungi; phylum Ascomycota; class Dothideomycetes; order Pleosporales; family Sporormiaceae; genus Sporormia; species Sporormia fimetaria. The sequence continues at coordinate 68,736 of MU006586.1, read as the reverse complement.
GGATGGGAAAGCGTATCTTCGCTATCCCCCCGGAAAACCTCGAGCCCCTACTGATGTGGATCTTCGTGGTATCGGTGGTGATCCCGATGGCACTCTGCTTTGTGAAACTCTCTATTGCATTCTTCTTGTTGTCACTCACGAGAGGCACTCGCTACGGGAGGGTCTGTTGGGTTATCATAGGTCAGTTCTTTGCCGCAGTGACCGAAAACTGCTTTGACACTGAATCCCAGGCTTTCTCATCGCCTTCATGATCTTCACCTTCCTCACTTTGATCCTCGGCTGCATGCCGATCCAGGCAAACTGGGACTTTGCACTTCGGCCTCCTCCGATGGGGACAGGGAAGGCGAAGTGCATGCCCTACACCACGTACCGGAATATAGCATTTGCAAACAGCAGTACGTTTAAGTCAGCTGAAGTGGCCGGACCATTCTAACTATGGCCACAGTCACAAATATCGTCACAGACATCGTCCTTGCAGTTATGCCCGTGCCCCTGGTCTGGACCCTGCAAGTCAACAAACGGACCAAAGCATCCCTAATCCTCATCCTCGGCCTCGGATTCTTGTAAGCGCATCAGCCAAAACCAGTCTCACACGCAGAAACTAACACCAACCCCAGCGCCTGCGCCGCCGGCATCGTCAAAACCCCCCTCCTCTTCCACTTCTTCGACGACTTCGACTCCACCGGCCACAGATCCTGGTACTACGCCTGGCAAATGTTGTTCCCCCTTCCCCCGCCTCCCATCACCTACTGACAGCAAACCCCCAGGATCGAAATGAACGTTGCCATCATCGCCGCAACCCTCCCCTCCCTCAAACCCGCCTTCCGCTGGCTCCTCTCAACCGCAAAAACCATCGCCTCGGGCAACCGCACGCGCACAGCGGCCTCGCGCTCCGCTCCCCTGGGATACAAACGCCAGCTCTCGTCCGGCTACATAGTGCGGCACGGCGGCCACCACCAGCACGGGCACGGCGACAGCGACGACAGCAACGCGTCTGGAATCCGTATGTCGGCGTTCTACGCTAAGACGGATCCGATCTTCTCAGGCGCGCAGCATGTGGCGGTGAGCGCGGCACCGCGCGGGTTTGAAACTTCTGCGTTGGAAATGACGCCGATGTATAATGTGCAGGTTGCGGGGTTGGCGAAGGAGATGGGGGATACGGGGTCCGGAGTTGGGAGGATGGAGAATGAGAGTTTTGAGAATGTGAGAAGGCGCGAGGAGGGGGAGTTGGTGGGTGTGGGTGTGGCGATTGGGACGGGGGGGTTGGGAGTAACGCCGTTGGCGGTGGGGGAGAGGGGGATTGTGAGGACGACGGAGGTTACGGTTGTTATGGGTTAGTGGGGTTTGGGTGGGTTGGTTGGTTTAGATACCCCGGTGTGAATGAATTGATTTGTTTGAGATTTCGGTGGGTTGGCTTGGTTGTGTAAATGAGTGTGTGATGTTGGAGAGTGGAGATGCTGGAGTGTGGGGGTTGTTGAGCTAGCTTCCCGTGGGTAAGATTTCAGCATACTTGCACATCGTATGATGAGATGAGATACTAGGAGACTCGGGGCTTCATGGGCTGAAAATACAAGCCATGAAGGCGGGGTGGATATTTCCACGATCTGGATTTGGGATCGTGTGGAGATGAGATAGATGGAAAACACTGAGCTGGGAGGAGGGTAGGAGGGAACTATTGTGTGTTTACTAGAGATGGGGGCCGGAGTGGGGTTCTTAAATAACCGAGAGTGAGAAGTCGTTCCGCGAAAAAGACAGAGGCCGCAAAGATAGTAGTAGGCAGGTAAAGAGCAGGGAACAAGGAGTTCCAAACTGCGGAGTCAAAGAAGGAAATATGGGAGACGGTAAGACAAGTGGATAATAATCATATATGTCAGTGTCCGCGCAAAGAGGTTAAAATCAAGAATAATACACATCTCGCTTGTATGAGTAGCACGACCCAAGCTTTCATTCATTGAAATAATATCTTTTTTAGTACATCCATAAGTCATCGAAGAACGCAGTGCTTAGACTCCTCAGCCAACGCTGATCAGCGTGAGGCGTCCTGGATCAAGCATCCGGCTGACTGTGCTTACCCAAGACATGCATTGGGCTAGGACGTTGAGCCTATAAGACTATAAGGCACCCATGTGGTGCCTCAGAGACGCGACTCTTGCGAGCCAGTGGGAGTGATCCCATGCACGTCCGTTTGCGATGGTCCATGTTAGCGGGTTGTGTATAACACTGCCGCGTGGCACGAGTGTGGCTATCGTGTGCCCCTGTAGACACGAGTTTCGTGTACACGTAATCCCATGGGCCCATGCTGTCATCAAACTCCGGTTGTACAAATTGGACAACGGCCAGGCGAGCGTACAAGCGCTTTACCGTTTCCTTGCATGCAGCCATCACAAGCTCTCAAAGGCCCAATTACTCCAGATCAAAACGATTGATTAGGGTATCATCGCCGAGCGAAAGTATCCAAGCGTCGAGCGCTTCAGCATCTCAAACCCAACCCCTCCAGACGCCGTTCTATGCAACGCTAAAAGAAAGAGAAAAATGCATATGTGTTCCCTGTCCCATGACCGCTTGCAAGCAAAAATAAATCGCAGATGATAGACCCAACCCAGTCTAGAAACTCTTGATATGACAACGGACAAATGCAGAGATGTGTGTTTCATCATCCGATCTTATTTTCCTTCGTTTGGACCACGATATTGCCGATATTTTCGGAGAATACACGCTGGATGGGGAGACTGAGGGCTTGCATGATGTTGTCTGCGAAGTCGCGCTTGACGAGCGACTTGTCGAACCAGTAATGACGGATGAATCTGCCTTGGCAGTTCGACACGGTGACGCCTGGGAAGCCGTTGGCCTCGGCGCAGGGTAGCTCCTTGATGTATTTCTCGTAGTCGTAGCGGACAAACTCGCCGAAAGCGCTCTGCTCGTGGAACTTGGGCTTCTTCCACTCGGAGCAATTGGCATAGCGCGTATCCTCGGGGCACTCGTGCCAGGCGCGGAGGATCTCTTGTGTGTACTTGTTGTTCTGGACAACCATGAAGCCAGTGTTGGTGTATGTGCGATTGAAGCGATCGGAGTTGTATTGGGGTTCCTTCGGGTCCCAGGGGTCGAGGGCCATAGTGATGGAGTGGTGGGGCTGGATATCCCAGTAGTTGAGCATCCACTCGATGGGCAGATGCAGAAAGCGGAATGTGGCGTCCGCGTCGAGGAAGACGATGAATTTATATTTCTTCAGCTCATTTGCAAGCGCGCTCGGTTTGATCCAGGTGGGGTGGCGGTCCTCGAAATTCGGCGCCTGGACGAACTTGTAGTCGTAGCCGTGAATGACAGAGTAGGTGTGGTGGTTGAAGACTCCGCCAGATACGTGGTTGATCTTGCGCCAGTTGTACTGACCGTTCCTGTAGTCCTCGGTGGAGCCCAGTGGCCGTGTGTCCAGATCCAGAATCAACACCTCCTTGCCCAGCCCCTTCCTGTATCGAGGGCGTGCCGATAGTTCGAGCTTGCCACCGTCTCCGTCGTCGATTGAAGGTTGGTCTGGCGCGGGTTTGAGATCGGCGTAGAGGACATTAAGAATGTCTTTGTAAGATGTCGGATGCTGGTATGATCTGTGGAGAGTCAGTCGCAATGCTCGTCCACAAGGGGAGATACATACGATGAGCCATAGTAGGGTAACTGGACACTTGGGGGAGAGTGCCAGGCCAGGAAACCGAAGAGCAGCACCAGGAGGAAGCCCGCTGCAACGGCGACTGTGAGCAGAGGCGACCGCACGCCCAAAGCGGGTAACATGGCGACGATTTCGAGAGGGGGGTGAAGGAGGGTGAGGCGCGAAGAACGACCCTTAAAAGATGGCCAGCGGCGCGCGCACCAGCCTGAAACAGGCTCAGCGACGAATTATAGCGGCCCGTGAGCCAAGCAGGGGCCTTAGCACCCTGGCCACGGCATCTCAGCCGCCGTCTGCGCGGACGCGTGGACCGATGGCAGCACAGCCCGAGTAAGACGCCTAACAGGAAGAATGCCGGACCTTCTGCTGGCGGCGCTGCTTGACGGACGTGTCGTCACTGGACCCTGATGACGCTCGCAGACGACATGCCAGTTGAGAGATTCCCATGAGAAACATGTGCAGATGACGTTCGCCGATGCCAAGGCCCTACATCGGGTAAAGCGGCCCTCTCGGAGCATTCGGCCGCCTTGGCCCAGCCCCTATCGACTCAACACCGAGCGAACATCGCCAGTAGTGAATCGCGAGCTTCCACACAGCAAATATGTTGAATACTCGATATTCGTTCCTCTGAAACGTAGCACGCGGGGAAACGCGGAGAAGGTCGCTTCCACTTTGTACCGTGTTGCACGTCTCGTGGACGTCATTTCCTCGTTACTCTGTACCTCCAACTGTCTACGGATGACCACGTGTGGGGGTGTCACAGGTCCCGTGGTCGACAAGGCATTACCATCTTATCTCTATTCCATGATTCTCACTTGACTCCTCACTTGTCTCTCCCCACTGTCTCCTGGATTGTCTCTCAGACCGTGCCGGGGATTTTTCAGAAACTCCCTACAAGCTACTCTTTAGCACGACACGATTACAAGCTACTTGTAGCATGCCGAGTACTCCTTCTTCCCCCTCGCTTGATAAGACGCCCTCATAACGTTCCTACTAAGCCACCAAAAGAACATGCTCTAGAACAAAAGGGCGTACGAATAGAGTACAGAGAACAAATCCTATTGAAAGGTAACAAACATCAAGATGGCAGGACTTCTCACACTCCTCGCTCTTATTGTAATTTGTGCCCCCGCCTCAACACCATCATGAAGCTCTCAATCCTTCTCACCTCTCTCCGCCTACCTAGTCTTCAAATCTCCAAACAAAGAACCCCACATCACTTCCCTCTCATTCCTCCCTTCCCCATCACTCCCAACCTCAACGACCAGCTTCTGCAGAACAGCTGCCAACTCCCTAAAATCCCACTACGTCTACCACCGCTGCCTCACACAAGGGCCTTCCCCACTCTCGCCAGAGTGCACTTACCTGAGCGCTGAACATAACGACCTGAGTGAAACAATGGCAAGAACATATGACGAGTCTACCGAGGACACAATAACTTATGCGGAGACTGTAGTTTATGGAGCTCGACTGTCGAAACAAGAGCGTCCCTCCGCCTGAGAAGCCTCGCGTCGATGACTGCTCTATTTCGGTTTGGCTGGGGATAGGGGCTATGGCTGTGAGGCTGAGGGTGTGAACCAGCGGGAGTAGTAGGTTTGGTGCTCCTCCTCGGATTTAAATAGGGGTGTGAGATAGGTTCCCGATATCGTTGTATATATCAGATGAATGCTGGGAGACTCTTCATACATTTTAACTGAGTCACTAACCGGTTGCCTTGGAGAGCACACAAAAGTCGCCCAATGCTCGAAACACCGCCATCCTTTTTCTATTTTTTCCTACGGACGTAGGCGTCGTTTGAGAGCACTCTACACGATAACGCGCCATTGACAGCACGCCGAAAAAACTTTCTATCCTCTCTCTCAGAATTCAGCTTATGCGCAAAATGGAAGAGTCCACTCCCCCTTACCCATCTGCCCCTCTTTCTCCTCATCCTCAATCTTTGGTTTGCAAGGCTGCGTGGTACACCATCTCCATTCAATAGGGAGAGAAAGTGCAGCTTGTGTGCAGACTTGAACAATTGGTGCGGAATGAGGGCTTGAGACGGAAAGTAAAGGGGTAGGAGCTGGTAATCACGGTAGTGAATGCCGATTCAAGAATGTGATGGTGTGTCAATCTGGACTGTGACTGCGTCCCATGGTGACAAAAAGTGAATGTTTGACAAAGACCGATATAGTTTCGTGGGAAAGCTCAGAGACAGTGACGGTAGTAACGAAGTTGGAAAGAAGACAGAGAAGATGCCTCTGGTGTCACCTATGTCAGTGGATTGGTTGTGTCATGCTGATGCAACATCTTCGAATTCTGTGAACGACACCCATCGCGACGGGGATAGTGACTTTACGGAACAGACGGACGAATTTGAGGCGACTCGAAGTCGCCGATTATTCTGAGAAGTGGCGTTCTTTTGAAGTGGCTTCGTGTCATGGCTTTCCGTGGTCGAGCACATAGCGAGGTGGCTTTCGAGGACGGAGCGTGAAACGTGAAAATGACCACGTCTGCAGAAGTGAAAAAGCAAGAGTAATGAACACTAGTAGTAGGAGACAGAAACCTAAAGTGTGATGTAGATGTGATGGCAAACGCTTGGAACTCAGCGAGTCAGCCCCAATTCCGGGAAACTCTAGGCGAGGAAATAACGGGGCGTTAGAGTTTCGCTATACGAATTCTCCTCGAGCCAAAGCGAAAGAACGGTCGCTTGGCTTAGTCGGTGGAGAAGGAGTGAGGGACCATGTATAAGAGAGGCCGGTATATATCAAACCTTCTGTGTGATTCAGGCGAACCTTAAGAGAGGTACGATCCAGGCGACGCAGCCACAACCCAGCAAGCCGGTCGTCATTCGTACGCCCGGGGGGGCACCAACATACCCGGGGAGTGTCCTGGGCTCTCGAGCACTAGAATACGAGTCGGGCATGCTTTCCACAGGACCTCTGGGGGCCGCCGTGAAATGAAGAGCTGCGGATTTCGGGGCGTACCCGACTGAGACATGGCCTCGTAACGAACAGCACATTGTCTACGCTAGGCTTCCCCGCAAACTCGTAGAACAGGGTCCCCCGCATCGAGGCATAGCGTACGGTAGCTGGGCAACGAATCAGCAGGGCGTGACGATGAGAACGTGCCCTTCCGGAAGGTCGCGATGCCGGAATGGCGTTAGTGGTGCAGGCCTGCCGGACGTCCGGCTTCGTGTCGTTCGCGAGGCGGTAAGGGGGCGGCGAGGAGCTGATTTGCCTGGTGAACTTTCACGATCCTTCTGGGGTGTAAGAGTCTGGGGGTGTTCCAGAGGAGCCTATGGGATGTGCTGGGGCCTGTCACGCTTGGCGTCGATGGAGTGGACGCTAACGGGGCTCGGTCCGTCAGCCGAGCGCATCCTCCTCCTCGACCCTCTGCCCATGTCTCCCAGCGCGCGGGAGCAGCGCTGTGCCGCATGTATAACCGTTTGTCGATATGTTGGGCCTGTATGGAAGAGTTGGCATTTGATGGAGATGACAGCTGCTCGGACCAGCGACGATGGAAAGACGCGCGCTTCCGGCGATGCATCCCCATCTGCATATTATGCATATGCCGGAGTCCAGCTGCCACGCGGGATCAATATCCCAGCCATCTACCTGGCGTAGATCCTGATTGACCAGGAGTGTTACGGCCATACCGACCCTGCGCATATGAACGTGCACCCAGCTCGTCCGGGGGTGGTTGGCCAGCATCGTGGGACATATTAAGCTGACACCTTCCCCTGGTCGCGCGGCCCCCCTTCGCTCTATGCGATAATCGAACTTGAAGAATACTCGAACGCTGTCTGACGACGTCTTCACTGAACTCATCGCGACCACTCCCTCTGGGAGCTACATGTGCCCAGCATGGCCCCCGTCCATGGCACGGCGATGGACGCCAACGCTGCGGAACCAATCTTGACCCGTCTCGTGCAGCAGGATTTCGTGCCATGGTACAAGAAGAAGAATCTGCGGATGCTGTATCTCCTTTTGCTTCCGACATGTATTGGGATCGAGATGACCTCGGGCTTCGACTCGCAAATGATCAACACGGTGCAGATCTCCGACTACTGGCAACTATGTGCGTGTGCCTGCGTGCTTACCTGCGTCTTTTGCTGATTTGATAGACTTTAAGGAGCCACAAGGCGCTCTCATGGGCATCATATCGGCAGCCTACAATCTCGGCGCCATATGTGCTCTCCCCTTCGTTGCCCCTCTGAGCGATACGTTTGGCCGTCGGTGGTCAATCTTCATCGGATCTTGGATCATGGTCGCTGGGTCAATCTTGCAGGCCTTTTCAACCAGCGGTAAGCGCTTGCTTCTTGCCAGCGGATCATTCTAACGAGAGGTAGCTGCCATGTACGTGGTCGCTCGGTTCATGCTGGGCTTTGGGATTCCATTCTGTATCATCGCCGGCTCGTCACTGATGGGAGAGCTCGCATACCCCAAGGAACGGCCCATCATGACATCGCTGTTCAACGCCCTTTACTTCGTCGGATCACTTGTTGCAGCTGGAATAACGTTTGGAACACAGAGTATCAAGAATGACTGGGCATGGAGGACCCCTTCTCTGCTGCAAGCGGGGCCCTCCATGTTCCAGATCGTCTTCATCTTGTCAGTCTTCCTCTTTACGCCCTCCTACATCTACTGACATGGCCAGCATGATTCCCGAGTCTCCTCGATGGTTGATCAGCAAAGATCGCTCTCACGAGGCTTACCAGATTCTTGTGAAATATCACGCCGAAGGCGACCCTCACTCGGCTTTTATCAGAGCCGAAATGGCACAGATCCAGGGCACCATTCAGCTGGAAATGGAGTATTCCAGGCGATCTTGGAAAGAAATGGTCGGCACCCCCGGCATGCGGAAACGTGTTATTATCGGCTCTTTTCTGGGATTATTCACGCAATGGTCAGGGAACACTCTCATCTCGTAAGTCACTAAACTGCTTGGTGTGTGATGGCGTAGCTCACAGACTCAGTTACTACGTGAGCAAACTCCTCGATCTGATTGGGCTTACACAATCCGAAACCAAGAACAAGATCAACGTCGGGCTCAATGCGTGGAATCTCATCACCGCCGTCATCATATCTCTCTTGGTCCGCCGCTTCCCTCGAAGAGTCATGTATATGACCTGCACCGTCTCCCTCCTCTGCTGCTACGTGGGCTGGACGGTCTCGATGCAACAATCCCTCGCCCACGGAGGCAGTACTGCCGTCACCGTGACCATCTTGTTCCTCTTTCTCTACTCACCCTGCTACAATATTGGCTACAACGCTCTCACCTACACCTATCTCGTTGAACTGTTCCCCTTCGCCCAGCGCGCCAAAGGAATCACGATTTTCCAATTCTTCGGCCGGAGCGCCGGATTCTTCACGACCTTCGTCAACCCCATCGGACTGGATACCATCAAGTGGAAATGGCTCATCACATACTGTTGCTGGCTGGCGTTCGAAAATGTTTTTGTGTACTTCATGTTCCCCGAAACCTACGGGAGAACATTGGAGGAACTGGCGTTTTTGTTCGAGGACCGGAGTCTGGCGGATCAGCAAACAAAGCAGGTGGAAAAGAGCATGCAGTACGAGCTTCGGGACCGTATGGTCAGTCCCGTCTTCGAAGACGAGGACTTCACATACTCGAGACGCCAGTTCGTGCATGTTTCGTCGAACCGGTATGTCCCGTAGCTACGGCTCTGCAGTCGTTCATGGCTTTATACCCTTTTCCGGATTTAGCAACCATAATACTATACCCATTATTCTTCTTGCCATCTCCTCAGTTTCACACACAGCTCCTTTTGCATCTCCCAGCCACCTCTTCGTATCCTCAGAACAGGAATCCGCTCGCCTCAGTCATTGCTCCGTGATCCCCAATCTATACATCCCGGCGAACCCCCCTTGGCGCAATATCCCGACACGATGGCTCCAATTAATCTATCTACAACGCACAGGTCACGCTGCACACACTGCCTGGTTTACGCGCGCAAATTGTGTGTTGGTGCTGTGCGGCGATGTTGTGGTATCGGCTTTGAGGGAGGTATGCCGAAGTGCGAACGGGCGGGTGAGGGTCCTTGAACCTGGTAGTTGGGTACGTACCTCTGCGGTCGAGGTCTGTGTAAAGTTGCATTGTGATGAGAGCGATGACACAGGAGAAGAATAATAAGTTATTGTAAATGATGCTCAGAATGATGCCTTGTGACATGTATTCTTGTGTGTATCCTCTTGCTATAAACGCTATCCGTATGCTTGATTGTTTAGGCTTTCAGGACAGACTATCTAAGTAACCGAGAAGAAGTATTGAGAAAGTAACTTAGCAGCTGCTAGCAAGCTGTACTGGTAAAATGGATTGTAATTTCAGGCACGTTCATGCCATACCCAATGATGACTACAGAGTGAATGTCCAAGTCACGTGATAAACCCGCACGGACCTCCGCTAAATCCACAGAAGGCAATTTTACGCGAGTGGACCTGCGACAACAACTTTATTTCAACATTGGAACTCACGATCTTTTGCAACAAGCTGTGAACAACCCTCCCATCCCTCCTTCAAAACCCTGCGCATTGAATTTGAGACCTCACTCTTGATCTCCCAACCGCCACCATGCCTAAACGAAAACGCCCCTCCCCTTCCCCATCCACCGACGACGCAACCTCAACCCTGACCCGCCAAAAGAAACACTGCACCCAGATCCTCGCCGCCTCACAAAAATCCCTCGTCTCCGCACTCCGTCTAGGCGCAGGTTTCGAGCGCCAGAAGTTCAGCAGACGTCGTAAGACGGCGAAAGAGAAGAAGGACGATAAAGCCGTGGAGCGGTTGGATGCGGAGTACGCCGTCTTGAAGGGGCTGGATATCCCGAAACTTGCGGAGCAACATCTGCGGAAGACGATTGGAAAGGTGAAGAGTTTGAAGGATCATGAGGCTCTTCCGGAAAATGTGAAAGAGGTGGAGAAGGCGGCGAAGGATCCGTTGACGTTGAATGTTACGGCGAGGTTGTACAAGGTGCAGGGGGTGAAGAAGGTGGTTGATGAGTGTATTGAGAGCTTGAAGAAGGCCGTGGGGGTTGCGGGGCCTGCTGCGAATGCTGGCAAGGCCGAGGGGAAAGAGAAGGAGAAGCAGACGAAAAGGGCGAGAGTTGAAGAGGAGGATGCGGAGGATGTCTCCGGCGACAACGATGATGGCGAGGATGCATTCTCGGGTTTCGATGCACGGATCGCGGCGCCGTCGTCTGCAGAGGAAGACAGCGACGATTCTCTGGACGAAGGGCACCGGCCACCCAGCGTTGTGGATAGCGATCGGGAGTACGACATCGGCGGGGAAAGTGATGGTTCGGCCTCAGAGAGCGAAGACGAGGCAATACCCCGGAAGCATGGCAAGGTGGATGATCGTGGGAGCGACGAGGAGTACAGCGGCGACGAGCAATCAGACGCTGACGACCTGGACCCATCAGAGGACGACGCGTCAGAGGACGAACTCAAGCCGGCCTCCAAGAAGAAAGCAAAGGGGGCAGCAGCCAACGTGGCTTCATCGACGTTTCTTCCCTCCCTCAGCCACGCGGCATATTATTCGGGTACCGAGTCGGAGGCATCAGATCTGGAAGATGACAGGCCGAAGAAGAACCGCAGGGGGCAACGCGCGCGGCAGAAGATTTGGGAGAAGAAGTTCGGTGAGAAGGCGAAGCACAAGCAGAAGGAAGAGAGGAGCAAGGGCTGGGATCCGAAACGCGGAGCAGTGGACGACAGTCGTTCTCGAGGACCCCGAACCGGGCGCGGCCCCACGGTTACTGGTGAGAACGCGACGGCCTTGGGGGATAGGAAGAAGCCGCCGAAGAGGGACGACAGCGGGCCACTACATCCCAGCTGGCAAGCAGCGAAGCTAGCAAAGGAGAAGAAGCTGGCTGCGAAGCCAGCAGGCACGAAGATTGTGTTCGATTGAGCAGGAAATACAGAGATACCCTCAGTAACTGTGCTATGCTATGGAACTAATTCGGTGTGTACTATGGCAATCTCATATCTCCACCTTCCCTCTCTGTACTGTCCCTCATAGCGACTGAACCTTCCCCAGCTGCCTACCTCGCTGTCCCGTCAACAACTTCGCCGGCTCCCGCATCGTAGCTCCAATCATTATGTAACTCACCTTACTTGCGGCCGCCGGCCATACAGCGCCTCCCCTATCTTGCACGATAGCTCGCCACTGTGGCCTCTGCCCTTTGCCTCCAGGGTTGGCCTATAGCTCGCCACTGTGGTCTATGCCCTCTTCCACCAGGGTTGACCCGTACTGCGTTATCAGGTACACGGACCGGCTGTGTGTTAATCGCCGTTACCTCCTAAGTCCACGCCCGTGCTACCTGCGATATCTCCTAAGTGCAGACACGTGCACTCCTTTGTCAGCCATGGCCCATGCGGGTTTTTGGACACAAAAAGGGCACCTTCCGCCCGCCCTTCTGGGGCCGCTTCCCCTTCTTCTACATCCCACTCTGGACCAGCAGGTAAGTTCAATGTTCCCCCCTTTCCCAGCACAATGCACCCTCCAGGCATATGGTCCACAGCAAGATCATCCCTATGGTCAGCACATCAAGAGCATCTGCTTCTCAACCTTGGAGACCTTCTCGTCGCCTCGAAATCGGCCAGCTTGCTGTCGCCCGCCCGACAGTCCGCTTTTCAGCACGCGTATTCAGGACGTGTTCACTCAGGCTACGCACTCCTCCCGGGAGTTATCACACACAGCAGCCGCATTACCATAATCAGCATATCAAGAGCACCAGTCTCTGGTCTTCCAGCACCTTTTAGTAGCTCCGGATCAAGGCGACCTCCTGACGAACGCCCAAAGATCCCTCCGACACGCGTCTGCACCCAGCACGTGCTCCTGGACTGCGCGCCTGCTCCGCGCCACGGACTCTCCGACTTTGGACGCGTTATGGCCCATCCATGGATCCCTTTTCCAGCCGTGCATTCTTTATGTTCTGTCGCTAACATACTCTAGTTAGCAGCTTGCTCTCGCAGTTTTTCAGCTTCTCGCGCACTACTAGCTACATAGCATCAATCCCATTTTCTCTCTCCAACCGCCACAATGGTCTCCATTTCTGCGGTTGTCTCTCGCATCACCGGTGCTGTCTGGGGCGTCAAGCCCGATCTCACCGTCCTGCCCCGGGGCACCCTCTTGGTGGACGCCGTCCCCCCGTCCTCCACCCCCTCCCCCTCGGCAGACTCGACTCTGCCTCTCGCTCGCTTCCGGGCCTGGACGACCATGTCCATTTTCTCCAAGACCCTCCCTCCCTCTTCCTCGTGGGTGCTTCAAGCACCGCCCTCAACTGAGGCGGATCCCGCCGATTTTGAGCCTGCGCCCACCCCCTCTCCGCCTACCCCCACTGTCGCTACCACTCCGCTGGGGCACTTTGGGTCCTGGAATTATATGCCTTCTTTTGCGCACATCTTGGCATTCCCAAAACCGGCCTCACAATCCGTTGAGACGGCAATTGGAAGGGACCAAGTAAATCATAGTTATTGTTTATATAGACTAGTGCTGACAATAGAAGCATGCTACATCTCTCCCGACACCCGCTCCTGGTGTGTAGAACGCACCGGATGCCATTGGAAAGGAGGGACCTTCTCCCTCTCTCTCTCTCTCTCTCTTGGCCCCCTCACCGGTGGCCCCCCTGACACCATCGCCTACTGGCGACATTGGAAAGGAGGCGGCCACTGTCCCCCCCTCCCCCTCGGCCTTCTCTCTGGGCCCCCTGAAACCATCGCCTTCTGGCGACATTGGAAAGGAGGCGCCCCCTCTCTCTCCCTCCCTTGGCCGCAGTCTCCTGGAGACATCTCGGAGACGGCCGAAGCCCTCTCCCTCCTCTTCCTCCTCCTCGACCCCTCCTCTGGCTCCCTCCCCCTTGGCTCCTTCTCCTCTGGCTCACTCTCCTTTGGCTCCGCTCTCGCCCTCCAAGAAACCCTCACCTGCTGCCAAGCAGGTAGACGCTGGTACTGGAGAGGCTCCGAGCCTCTACGAGCCCCTCACATCCCGGAGGCGACGGGCCGCCTCCACCTCTCTCTCTCCGGGCCCCACGCCCTCCAAGACACCCTCGCCTGCTCAGGAGCAGGCTGACATTGGAAATGGAGAGGCATCCTCTCCCTCCCCCCTCCTCCGCCACAGTCTCATTGAGACATCCCGTCGGCGGCGCGCTCCGGGTGGTAAACCCGGTATGTAAAACTTTCCAGTACCTTGAGAATTACGTACTGACTATACTAGCGCCCATCGACAACACCGCTGCCGAGCGCATCGGCCTCAAGTCCTCTATCAAGAGGAACACCACCAAGAAGTCCGTCCGGTTCGCCGCGGACGACGTCCTCGTAGAGACCATGTCCTACGAGGTTGACCGCGTAGAGGATCTTCTCTACAAAGTCCTGGACGAGATGGAGGAGGACTTCTCCCTCTTGTAGTCCGGCGTCAGTGGTGTCGTCACTCGTTCTGGTTTTAGCTGGATGTTGTAAGTCGTTGTGCTGCGTTCTACAACCGGATTATGGCTAACTTAGCTATGGGTTAGTTGGTCATTCGTTTTGGTGTTAGTTGTCTTTCGTTCAATGAGGTCTTTGCCTCATGGCTGTGAGTTTGAGGTGTTCAAAAGGGTTCTGCACGGTACGCTGACTTTGAGCGTGGGACAGTTCACTGGAAGGTTTGGAGCTGGCTGTCCTTTGTTCAATGAGGTCGTTGCCTCATGGCTGTAAGTTTGACAATTCCAAAGGAATCTGCACGGTATGCTGACTTTGGTCGTGGAAAAGTTCACTGTTGGATTTGGAGCTGGTTGTCTTTCGTTCAACGAGGTCCTTACCTCATGGCTGTAAGTTTGACATGCTCAAAGGGAATCTGGATCTCGCACAGTTTGCTGACTTGAATGTGCGGCAGTCCACCGCGGATTTGGATCTGGGTGTCACTCTTTGCGGGGTCCTTACCCCGTGGCGGTAAGTTCAGCATACTGTATCCTGTACAGTAAATGGTGCTAACCTCAGACGTGGGCACAGTCGTTCGGCGGATTTGGGGTTGGTTGTCTGGTGCTTCGTCTGCATGGGGCCCTTGTCTCATTTCTGTGAGCTTACCATGTCACACCTGGCTCAATAGCATTGCTAAGATGATGAAGGGGTCGTGTTTCTGGGTTCCGGGTTCTGGATTCTGGATTCTGGATTCTGGATTCTGGATTCTGGATTTTGGATTCTGGATTCTGGATTCTGGATTCTGGATACTGGATTTACTGGATCATCTGTAGACGTGGCTTTTGCCTTGTTTTTGTAAGTCACACATGCCGCTTTCTCAAAGAGTATACATCGCTGACTCTGTCCAGTTTTCCTCAGATTGCGAGGTTTTTTTTTTCTTCTTTTCAGTGATCGCCATCCCTCACGGGAGGCAGGGCGGCTCTTCGGTCTGAGCTGTTCCTTGACGTCCACTCTTTTGTTGCCCCATAGGGGCGTTTTGCGGTCGGCGGAGGTTGTCTTTGGGATTTTTTCTGCTTAACGCAGTTTTTTTGTACTCTTCTGCTTTTGTACCGTTCTGCTTTTGTACCGTTCTGCTTTTGTATCGTTTGGCTATTGTACCGTTTTGCTTTTGTACCGTTGACTTTGTACTGTTTTCCAAGGTTGCTTTTGTACCGTTTTGTTATTGTACTGTTGGGTTTTGCATTGCTTGTTAGCTTTTATGTCATGTTTTGTCTCTGCTGAATGAGGCCGGGTCTGAGTGTTCGAATTCCACTACTATCTCCCACAGCATGCTTTCTTATCTTCACAGTGAGTACTCACTCCTTACCTAGGTAGACACTGCACAGTCACACGTGCGCAATCGTATGGCCGACGGCCCACACAGATCCAGAACCACGGCGTCGGTCCTACAGCCTCCGCGTGTTTCCGCAGCGTGCGCACCAAAACCTCAGTCGGTCTCTCATCTCCGAAAAATAGCAGCCAGTCGCACGGCGGCGTTGGGCCGGCCTCGTAATGCCCCAGATCGCCCACGGTTGAATCTGTTTGGCCCACTCTGCGACTCCAGCGTTCGGGGCGCTAGGCCCAAATAGGCATCTGACTACGGATCGGAGTGCCAAGGCTGGACATAATTCAGGAACAAGGGCCGCATGAAGCATCTCTTATAAACAGGCGGGCCCCCTGCGCCTCCTGGCGCCCTTCTGACGTCTTTGAATCACTTTTTTCTGCAGCCTCGTCGTCGAAATGCTCAAATACGCAAGCGCGCTTGTTGCCTTGGCGGCGACGACGTCGGTGGCGCAGGCCGAAGACGTGCTGTTAAGTCGCAGAATTGCGAAGCGTGGATTGGACGCTGAGGGCAACTACAACATCTGTGAGTTCTGGCGCTATCGGGAGACGTTGACTTTCCTCTAACCCCAGAAACAGCCTTCTTTCACGTCAACGATGTCCACGCCCATCTCGACGAGTTCAGCTCGTCTGGCACCGATTGCACCAGGCCGGAGCGTGGATGCTTCGGCGGTTATGCGCGCATCAAGAAGACGATTGACGAGCAGCGCCCCAAGTACAACGACAGCCTGTGGGTGAACGTCGGCGATGAGTTCCAGGGCACCCTTTTCTACTCCTACTATGGCGGCGAGAAGATCGCCGAGACCATCAACCAGCTCGGTTTCGATGCCATGACACTCGGAAACCACGAGTTCGATGGCGGCGATGAGGAGCTCGCTGAGTTTCTGAAGAACATCACCTTCCCGGTCATCTCGGCAAACATTCAGTCCGACAACGAGGTGCTGAACAAGACCATCAAGCCGTACCACATCTTCCAGGAGCAGGGTCTTGCTCTTATCGGTCTCACAACCTCTGATACCCCTGCCATCTCCAGCCCGGGCGATGGCACCACCTTCTCTGACGAAGTTGAGGCCGTGCAGGGAGCCATCGACGAGATCAAGGCCACCACGAACATCACCCGCATTGCTGCCATCACCCACATTGGCTACGACAAGGACCAGGACCTTGCTAAGGCCACCTCTGGCCTTCAGCTCATCATGGGCGGCCACAGCCACACCCTACTTGGCGACATGGAAGACGCCGAAGGCAAGTACCCCACCATCGTTAAGAACAAGGACGGCGACGAGGTCTTCATCGTTTCCGCCTACCGCTGGGGCGAGTACATTGGCTACATCGATGTGACCTACGATCCCGAGGGCAAGATCCTTGCTTACCACGGCGCCCCCATCCACCTCACCAACACGACGGAGCAGGACGCGGACCTCCAGGCACAGATTGATTCGTGGCGCGGCCCCTTCGAGGAGTTCGCTGCCGAGGTTCTCGGTGTGTCGAATGTTGTTCTCGAGCAGGAGTCTTGCCGTGAGAAGGAGTGCGTGCTCGGTAACTTCATGTCGGACGCTATGTTGGATTACCGCGCAGACGCTCCCTCTAAGCCGGCTTTCGCCCTGATCAACGGAGGCGGTATCCGCGCTGAGATCGACGAGGGCGACATCACCCGTGGCGAGGTCCTCACTTCCTTCCCCTTCGGCAACTCCCTCGTCGAGATGACGCTCTCCGGCAAGGACCTCTGGGACGCTATCGAGGGTATTGTGTCCGGTGTTTCCGTCACCAACGGCGAGGAGGTCAGCAACTTCTTCCAGGTCAGCAAGAACATCAAGATCCAGTACAACCCCGAGAACGGCAACGGCACCAAGCTCGTGTCTGTCAAGATCGGCGAGGAGGAGCTTGTTAACGACACCGAGTACACTTTCGTCACCCTTGACTTCCTTGCCGGCGGTGGTGACAACTTCTTCGCTCCTACGACCGACTTCGTCTCCCTGGCTACCCAGGATGAGGTGCTGGTGAACTACATCAAGAAGGTGACTCCTGTGGAGGCTAAGCTTGAGGGCCGCATTGAGGAGGTCGATGGTCAGCGCCAGGGCAATGGTGGCGGCAACGGAACCTCTCCTGATGAGACCGAGGGTGCTGCTGCTAGCCTGCTGCCCAGCTTTATGGCTGCCGGTGCTGGATTGCTCGTGGCTGCGTTGGCCTTGTAAGGGATTATTATTGATAACGGTACGTAATGTATAGTAGATGTTGTATGATCAAGAATGAAGATGACGATGCGCTATTCAATTCGCGCTCTTTTTCACGTTATACTTTGGTATTTTCTATGATGTTAAGCTACAAACTCGTCGCACGCTGAATTGTTTCGACATCGCTATTTCTCGCGTTCCCACAGCCTCCTCAGTATTCTCTGCATTTCCTGGTCATTGTGCGAATTTACTTCTCTGCGCCTGCACGCAATTGGGCAGGCTGCGCCCAGCGGCAGGAAAGAGCAATCCTCTATGGATGAAAGGATGCGAGGCACACCTGAAAGTCTTCCCTTCTACACCTCAGCAATTCTGTGCTCTCTTCGGTTTCAATCTCGCTCCCCTCGCATTCTTCTCTTGAAATTAGGACAGGAAGCAGACACCCGAATCTCAACGTGTCTGCCTAATCTGGTTACACACAGGACTTGTCTCACGAGGGACCATGCAGGTCGGATTTGTGCAGGCTGAGACAAGCGGGCTGGCCTGGTAAGTTTGCAATGTCACTTATATGGGCCTGTCTCTCAATTGTGACCGCAGATTGTTCGAGCAATCGTTTGTTGCACTATGGCTTTCACTACCTCAATCATGTTACCCAACATCGACCGGGCACGGCCGCTCCCTTCTTTCACAGGAACAAAGACACACCACCGTCTCACCGCTCAAGCAAACAAACACCAAACAACGCCTTCAAGCGCGTATGCATGCACGTCCCCAAACCGTGCAGATAAACACACTGCTCCCCAAACATCGGTCACACTACTTCGCACCCTAAACTTGCGTCCACGCTCACGCAGTTCGCGCATATAAATCAAGCCATGGCCCGCCTCAGGAAAGACGCAGATACCAGCCGTGAACAGCAGACTCCACGTCCCAGCAAGCTTACTCGTCTCTTCAACTCCGCTGGTCGCAAGAGTCTCAGCCCGTTCTCGAAGTCTGCTCCGGAGGTCTCGTCACCAGAACCCAAAGATCTTCCCTTGCCTCCGTCGACAACAACGTCGCCGTCGCTCAAAGTCAACACGTCGTCAGTCGAAAACAGATCTCAAGATCTCACGATGAACAAGTAAGTCGCCCATCGAAGACGTGACTGCATGCTAACCACATACTACAGGAACGAGGAGCAGTCTGTCAAGGGAGACGTCGGCTCCTCTGAGGAGTATGACAAGATTTGGGACAGGTAAGTCATCATAGCGAAAAGATGACCTGTGTTGACCATATTCTGCAGCAGCGGCCACAACCCAGCCTTTCCTCTCCGTGGGTCAAGTCTCCCGGACAGGATGTCGAATGATCCCGCCCCTGTGGCCTACGGAGCGCTGATCAGCCCAGCCTCGACTCTGAGTCGCTCAGAGGAAAGTGACGCCTCCACGGCTACTACAGAACAAGAGGGTGACGAAGCCGACGAGGCTTATCCTTTCATCGAGATCCCCGTCGTCGAACAGGCCCCTCCATATCAATCTGATGATGACACATCGGAAACAACCGAGCCGGAACTCGGGCCCCCTCGTCATCTCCCCTTCGCAGCCCAGCTTCATGCATCTCTTATCAAGGCGTACGAGGCCAACCCGCCAGTCGTCAAAGCCGGTCCGTACAAGATCACCAACGCCAAGACGGCCCGCGAGCTCTACAAGTCGCTCCTCTCAACTTATCTGGTCTATCTCTCGGTCGCGGTGTCCCTGGGCCCGACAGCCTTGTTTGACTTACTCTGGTTCACATGGGTCGTGGCTACTCTGTATCAGGTCCTGGTCATCCACATGAATTGGCAAGAAGACGACGCCCCGGATGTTTTCATCACCGTGCTTCTCAACTTGTACTACGAACTCGCGCGTGGTATGGATGTACCGGGTCTAGTCGAGAAGGTAGTGCGATCGAGCGTCCGTTGTTATGAGACTGCCATAAGCATCATCCAGTCTGAGCGCAGGATGGACGAGCCTCATGTCCCGGTTCTCATGGAGGATCTCGAGGAACTGTACTAGTGTGGCTTCGAAGGCGTTGTAGGGCTACATTGTCGCGACAATACCTCAATTCAGTCTCAAGAACAGGATGCAGCAGTGGTGGGATGATGCCGATGAAGAACGAGTGTCTCAAAATGGTGGGTCTCCAAGGGTTATTGTGAGTGCGGGCTTTCCCTGGTTTCATTTGTCTCAGTGTACTTTAGATCGAATGGTACGCAGTCCACAATCAATGTCCGCACCTCTACAAGCCCTCCCGTGCCGCCCCTTGTCAGAGTGAATGACCGCCTTAATACCTTTCCCCTCTCAACATTGCCCACACCTTAACTTTCCTAAGCCCTCAACACCTCCTCCCCACAGCACCAACGCCCACTCATCTTCCCAAAAAATCCTGATCTGGACCAGCACCCCGTTCCCGCCACTCATGCCACCCCATTGTAGTTCATGCATGTCTGACACGGACAACATGGCCGACATCTTCTCTGTGGGGGACATGTCGCCTGGTGAATCTGAACAAGGTGAGTCGCTTTTTTGTCATAGAAGGTTAAATGATGAACATACTGACATCTCTTTCGCCGTCTCACCTGCCTTCATTCTCTCCGCCTTCGGCCACAATAACGGACGCCGCGACTCCATTTCCTCGTCATCTTCTGACATCCCGACTGAAACCGGCGGTAAGCTACCAGTGTCTTTGCTGCATCCAAGCGCGGTGTTGACGATGAAATTAGGTGCGATTATGCTATCGCCCTACGGTTACCGGAATGGATGCGCGTCTCCATCGGCATCTTCTTTGGATTATGGTGAGGAGGAAGATGCGTATGACACGGATGTTCGATCGGAGTCGTCGTCGGGTTTGGTTTCAGGGAGTGAGTTTCCGGGGGATTAGGGTAAGTGTTTCGCTGCCTTCTTCTACAGAGGTAGTGTATGACTTACGGTATTAGATTCCTCGGACTACTACCACCTCTCCGACGTTCCCTCTACCAACGCTGAGAATGGTCTGATGCTCAAGGATGTTGATCATCCTATCTGCAACTGTCGCCGATCTCTGATCCACGAGGTCGCAATTACAGCCATTCAGGCCTTGCTCTTCGGTACGTCGTCTCACTCCTTTTCCGCGTCTGAAAGGAGCGCTGATGAGTTGTTTGTAGCTATCCTGCACTCTCCTCGCCAGCAAACGTGTCTATTTGTAAGGGCGAGCTTGTATTTCGCTATCCTTGGTCTGCCTTTCCTCTTTTGTTCCTGTCTGGGTGGTCGAAATCCGGTTGGGAGCGTGATTTATGGGATTGGGTTTGTGGTTGGGTATGTTGGGGAGTCGTTTGTGAGGGGGTTTGAGGCGGGGTTTGGGTACTGAATGTTGGTGAAAAGGAGCAGGTGTGGAACGGGAAGAGTGCAGGGTGGAAGTGTGTGGAGGTGGTCGGAGAGTGATGACCATTGTCAGTATCGGTAAAAAGTGTTTTCTGGAAAGCGGGAAGGCGCAGGACAGTATATTTCATTGAGGAGTTTAGAAACGGCAGGCTAAGGTTGTAATATCATGTAGATACGGAACGGATGAGGCGGCAAGGTTGTTTTGCTTGTTGGAAATGAATATTATTGCGTGCCACCTTGTTCGAGGCCATGCTAGCTCTTTTTCTCTAAGATGCGTGCCGATCCCAGAATTCATAATTCACTAAGAAAGTTCACACCTACCCTTCTCATACATCCAGCTATCCAGTGACCGCACGCAAGGATTGATGCCCCTGTTTGTGGCAGTCTCTTTGCAGCAAAGAGTACTTTAACTGTAATACTCTTCTGCCGTCGTTCTGTCCCAAAGGTTTTCCAGAGCTTCGATTCTTCCGTAACAGGCTTCCTCGGGTTTGCACTACACCTGATGATCACCAACGCATCTTCCGCATCTCCGCCGCTTTTTCCCTACTTTTGCGTTTGAATTGCCTACTTCGGTAGTTTGGTCATGTGCTTTGTGACTTCACCGTTGTTTCAGGTGGAGAGAAGTTGAGCGCCGTTTCGCCTTCTGCGACCGTGTCTTCCGCCTTCCGCTGTATCCGCCAGACCTTTCTGCGACTGGGTTGCCTGTTTAGGTAGGTTGATCATGTGTTTTGTGATCTCACAGGACGTGAGAAGGTCTCGACAATTTGATAAACAGGTACATGTGGGAAGAGAGGAATGGTCTGTTACTTGACAGCATCTGGACGCTGATGCGCATGCCTTCCAGAGCAGTCAGCCACTAGGGTAGTGTGTTCAAGCATAAAGACGGGGCGCATAGATCTCTTGGTACGGAAACGACTCCCAGCTCAATTCACTCCTCCTACCTAGCTTTTCGATCGAAGAATGGCTGAAGCATTTCGCTACAAAGTCAGACCCGTGGACCATGATCTCTGTACAGAGGATGAAGTGCACCAGTGCACCGCCACTATAACCACAGGCTAGCCTGACACAGTTAGCCGCCAGTTGAAGCCACAGATGTGGCTGGCTTCTTGGCAGTCAATGGCGTGCTCGATGCCCGCCGCCATTGTCGGTGAATTCACAAAGCACGCAATCTACGCCTACAGACGCGCCAATCATGCAATTCCAAAGACACCCTTTCCTTCCCTCCCACACCTCGGCCGCTTTTACGCCGATGTCGCTGGCAGCCCATCATATAGCCCTCCCGCCTTGAACCCCAGATAACCCTTTCGCTCCTCTTGCAAACATTCCTGGGGTCGAATTTTAAAAGTTAGGATTCACCTTGGGTTCCTAACCTCACCCCTTCAAGATGCATCTCCAGCAGGCCGAATCCTCTGGACAGGGCGCCGATCAGAAGGCCCCGAAAGCCTTCACTGAACAATCCTCAAGCCTCCCGTTTGGCCAACACGTCTCCCTGCAGTCGATAAACGGCCCTACCTATGTCACCGCGCAGACCCTCGTTCAGCAGGTGGCGTACACGCTCTCCGACAAGATGTTCGCCTACTCCGCCGAGTCCTTCGATTTGGACACTGCAGTTAAGCACTGGCAAGAGCAGGGGGAGAAGAATGCTTTCGGATACCAGACAGGCCTGTCTTCGTTGGAGACAAGGACAGGAGCCGGCTCCATCGCGCTGGGCTACATGTTCTCGAAGGATTTCGACCTGAAGAAGCGCCACATTCCCCAGTCGATCGTGGCCACTACTGCTACACTTCAGTACCTGCGCCCTGCCTTGGATCAGCTCTCGCTGTTGTACTCAGTTGCCAATCCGCTGGTGGCCCATGTTGCAGCGGTCGATTACAACATCAGTTCCCCTACCGGACTGGTTGCGGACTATGCCTCCTCAATGGGTCTGGCGGAAGACCTCGGCCTTGGCCTTGTCTGCAGCGCCTCTGTCTTTGAGACGCAGCACATGGCGCTGTTTTCCACGCTTCTTTCCAGCGTTCTGCCTACTATCCATACCTTCGACGGCATCAGTGCAGGGCGGGAGACTGCGAGATTGGTTGATGCCTTGGACAACTCCAGGCTGCATGAGCACTACCAGAATGTTCTTAAGGCTGTGTCCGAAGTTGACAAGAAGCACCTCGACAATGCCGGCCGGACCGCTCGTCTGCTTCAAGCCTTCAACGACGAGCTTGGAGAAGACTACAAGCTCTTTGACTACTACGGCCACGAGCAGCCTGAAAGTGTACTTGTTGTCTTCGGCACTGTCGAGGCATCTCTTGCCACTCAGGTTGCCAACAAACTTTCGCAGGATGGAGCCCGTGTAGGCGTAATCAACGTGCGCGTTCATCGTCCCTTCGTAGAAGAGGCGTTCCTGGAAGTACTTCCGCGGAACGTCAAGACAGTCGCTGTTCTCGGGCAAGTGGCGGACGAGGCAGCCGTTTTCGACCCGGCTGAGTACTCACTTCTCTACGCCGATGTTCTCGCTGCTGTGCAGTTCGCCGTCAGCGGAAATGTTGAAGTCACCGACGTGAAGTATTCGCGCGAGCAGGTGTGGACCCCAAGCAACATTCTCGACGTCTTCCAGCAGATCTATGGCGAGAAGCCCGGAGCTGAGGAGCTTCGCTCGTATGTTGATATCCTTGACACGGCCGATGTCCGCCAGTACGCTTTCTGGGACCTGGACGCTTCGCCGGCTGCCAATGCGCCCCTTGCTCTTGGAAAACTGCTTTCTGCGGACTCCTCCAAGAACGTCTTTGTGCGCTCTGGACATGACAATCTGGTCAACGGTGGCGTTCAGCGGACCGACATCCGAAGCGCGGATTACACTATTGAAGCGCCTTTCTCTGTGGATCAGGCCGATGTCTCCTTTGTTGGCGATGAAGCTCTGTTGAAGCAGTTCGACATCGTCGGCAATGCCAAGGCGGACAGCTCGCTGATCGTGAAGCTTCCCGGCGTCAAGGACGAGGATCTTGAGAAGAAATTGGCACCTCTTCTAAGGAAGAGCCTTGTTGACAAGGATATCGAGCTCTTTGTGCTGGATCCTACGCTTTCGGAGAGTGTGTACGAAGACCCAGCTCTCGAAGGCTACCTCACTCAGCTTGCATTCCTAAAGGTTGCCCGCGATGACGTCGCCTCTTCCGACCTTTCCAAGCTGGCCGCAATCAACGGAAGTGTGGAGATCCTTGAGAAGCTGGCGAGCGAGCTACAGAGCGCCCTTCGCGAGGTCGAGGTCCCTGCGGCGTGGGCTACGGTGGAGGAGGACGAAGAAATGCTCCAGCTGGCCGCCGACATCAGCGTGAACAGCTTCGCGGCCTTCGATCCGACGGAAACAGAACCTCCTAGCCTGCTCAAGTCGTGGCAGATCGCCGCAAAGGGCCTCGCCTTCAAGGAGGCGTATGGCACACAGAGCGCGCTGCGCCCTGACCTGGGCGTCAAGACTGCTGTTGTTCGTGTCAAGGAGCACCGCCGTCTCACCCCGCTCACCTACGACCGTAACATCTTCCACATCGAGTTCGACCTGGGCGATTCTGGCGTCAAGTATGCAATTGGCGAGGCTCTCGGTATCCACGCAGAAAACGACAAGGCGGAAGTCGAAACGTTCATCAAGTGGTACGGACTCAACCCAGATGAGGTTGTCGAAGTTCCATCTCGTGAGGATCCCGACGTGCTGGTCAACCGCACCGTCTATCAGTCCCTGCTCCAAAACATCGACATCTTCGGTCGTCCACCCAAGCGATTCTACGAAGCTCTTGCAGAATTCGCGGACGATGAGAAGGAAAAGAAGACGCTTCTCGCCCTTGCCGGTGCCGAAGGTGCCACCGAATTCAAGCGCCGCGCTGAAGTCGACACTATCACTTATGCCGATATCCTGCTGGAGTTCCCATCTGCTCACCCCGCCTTCCACGACATTGTCCGCATCGTGAACCCAATGAAGCGTCGCGAGTACTCTATCGCTTCTTCTCAACATGTCACTCCCAACTCCGTCGCCCTCCTCATTGTAACTGTCAACTGGGTTGATCCCCAAGGCCGCGACCGCTTTGGCCAAGCTACACGCTACCTCAACTCCCTTCGCGTCGGCTCCCCCGTCACCGTGTCCGTAAAACCCTCCGTCATGAAGCTCCCGCCCACCACAACCGCACCCATTATCATGGCGGGTCTCGGTACCGGCCTCGCTCCCTTCCGCGCCTTCGTCCAAGAACGCGCGTACCAGAAACAGCAAGGTCACGAAATCGGCCAGGTCCTTCTCTACATGGGCTCCCGCCACCAGCGCGAGGAATACCTGTACGGCGAGGAATGGGAAGCGTACCAAGACGCGGGTATCATCACGCTGCTGGGCCGCGCATTCTCTCGAGACCAGAAACAGAAGATCTACATCCAGGATCGCATGCGGGAGACACTGAATGAGATCCGCGAGGCGTATCTGAAGGAGGATGGCGCGTTTTACCTTTGTGGTCCGACGTGGCCGGTACCGGATGTTACGGCGGTGCTGGAGGAGGCGGTGAAGACGGAGTGGGAGGGTGCGGGCAAGACGGTGAGGAAGGGGGATACAAGGAGGGAGATTGAGAGGTTGAAGGAGGAGGGGAGGTATGTTTTGGAGGTTTATTAGACTGGTGAGAGGAGAGGAGACTGTACTGGTGTTGAGAATATACTTTGGTGGTCTCAATCTGTCTACTTGCCTTTATTATGTCGTGAAGCCTTGAGTGTATCGGTCAGTGTAAGTCATCTCTACGCAGCTTCTAAAGCAATGCTTCTCGTATATCTAGTCGCGTGATCACACGAGGAAAGCACAGGGACATCTCTATGTTGCAAAACCTGAGCACCACGCAGCATAGCAAGTGAGACAGTGATTCACAGCACCCATCCAAAGCAACTTTGATTATAATCCTCTCATTACTTTCTCAGTACCTCTGGTATCTATCCGCACCAGCACCGAAGAATGGTATATACGCTTTCCCAACCCAAAAAGAACGCCAATAATGCAATACACCCGATCAATGCACCCCAAATCAATCATCCCATCTGATATTCATAATCAACTCGGCAATCTCATCGCCATCGTCCAATTCCCCTGCTCTCTTCTCTTTCTTCTTCTGAAACACAATCTCTGGGATCTTGTTTTCAAGCAGTCACACTCCAGTCGTTTTGTCGATGACTTTGGCGGCCATCATGGGCCAGGTCAGGACGAAGCCGAGGAAGGGGAGGACACTGGGAGGGTTGTTAGTTGTTGTTTGGGGAGGGGAGGAGGGAGAGAGAGGACGTACACGACTGATGTGCGGCCGATGTGGTTGGCGTAGACGCCCCATGCTACCGGGTGGGAGCCCATGGTTGTTGGGCGGCGGGCGAAGGGATGGGGTTCTGTGAGGTAGCGGGCGGCGCTGCGGATCATGGACATGCGAGGAGTTCCGGCGGGCATTTTGGTGGTGTGTGGTGTTTGGTGGTTTGGAGAATTGTTGTTGTAGAGAGGATCCGAACGGAGTGTGATGTAGTGGAGTTTGGATTCAAAGTTCGAAGTGGACTTTGTAGATAGGCTCTCGAGTGATAGACTGGAGTCTTGTTGATGTAGTTGCTTGCTTGCTGTGGTGATGAGACACCTTCACGGCGGCATGTCAGGCATATATACTCCTGCTCCTGCATACATTGGCTTTGAATCCGATACTTTCCTCTTCGGTCCTGACATCGTACCACCAAGAGTGCGTATGTCACCCCATCGCTCAGTCACCCTTCCCCGGAAGATTGCCGCCATGTCTGGCCTTTCTCCAACACAGGGTTGAGTGGAAGCAGGATGCGGGAGCGCGCTTCGGGAGTGGTTCTGGACAGGTGGTAGAGAGCGCTATACTGGTTTAGGATAAGGAGGAGATGCGTCTGGCCTTAGGCCTCGCAGCGGAGCGCGCCGGACTGCAGATTATTGTGCAGCTATGCTTTTCTCGTTATTCGATACATGAAATGCGACGGATCAGGCCATAAGTTTCAAAGAAAGTGGTGGAGAGTCAGCCGTTTGCAATTGAAATCGCGTGAGGCGTTCCTGGGCGGGGTGGTCTGATGCGGCAGCGCCCGACGGCCCGTGGACGTGCCTGCGGGTGGCGAGGGCTGACTGGTGGGGTGACACTGGTGACCTGATCTCTGTTGCTTGGAGGTTTGTGAGGGGAAACTTGAAACTGCAGTCATAATGGAGGGAGTTTGATCTGTTTGTTTGTCATGACGACAGCGCCTTGGTGGTTTTGTTGCACGTTCCACGGTTGGTGAACACCTAGGAAATCTGGGGGGAAGCTTGGCGGATTACGTGATGCATCTCATGCTGCTGGCATGTCTTTTTGCACGCTGGCACCTATTACTCCCTCACCACATGCATGATCTGGCTCTTACTCAACAATAGGCACACCCCTACCCTTCCTCTATGATTACTATTCGGCTCAAAAAACGTCAACTACGGATCCCGGTCGGCAGTCTTACATCGAGATAGCCCCAACAGAGAGAGAAAGTAATCAATGAAAGAGCCAGAAATCAATACGCAGCAGATCATTGTCCCTTTCGTTGAGGCTTATCTTAAGATGTTCGAATACTCGATACTCTGCGCTGTATCTCAAGCCGTCCAAATGCGATAGCACCACGCGTTCTGATTCCTGAGGTGTACTTGGACATTCGTCCATGACGGACATATTTAGACGGCGCAAATGTAGAAGCCTGGCCTACCAATGCAGTCCCTTTACAATCGTAACACTACCTGTGTGCTTCCATCGTTTCCGAATGATGGACCCGCCATTTGCGCCATTCAGACTCAGCGTAGTCGGCCTCGGGCTTACTCTCAGCGTCAGCTTGGCATGGGCATTGAAAGCTCGTGTTCGTTTCTTCCCCTGCTATCAAGTCGAGCATACACTCTGACTATGATAGACGGACATGTACGCATAATCCACTCTGCAGATTCTGCCTTGCTAATCTTCTCAGCTGTGTCCCAGCCGAGATGGGTGGCCTAGCATATAGCTCCTGAAGCAATACTTACCGTTCACATTATCACCTCCCGCACGAGAACCATCCCCAGAAGTAAACCTCTTCCCGTACGAGCGAATTCACCTCCCGCGCGAAAACACGTCCCGTACGAGACTAAACCCCGCACACAATCACTCTCTCCACGAAATCACTCTCTCCACGAAATCATCTCCCGGACGAGACTGCCTACCCTGGTGATGAGTCTCACGGCTTGTACTAAGGTTTAGAGTTTTACGCCTTGACTTTATGCTTACACCGCCCTGGTGCTACGGACATGGGTCGAAAAGGTAAAATCAACCTGTACTGGCATGGCAGACTTCAACGACTATAAGAACCCCCTCTCTTCTCGAGCTATCTCGGTATCCAGCTCCGACACATTTGCAAAAGCTACAGACCAGCCGACTACTCCTTCTCCGACTCTCACGTTCAGAAGCCTATTCTAGCAAGCATGTTGTTTTCGCGAGTCTCCATGCTGGTGGCGGCCATAGCTAGCTCGGTACGTGTTCCTCAAGAAGTGAAGAAGATGGCTTGTATTGATTGACCTGTGTCGTCTAGGTTGCAGCTGTTGCTATTGACAGTACTGCTGGTTCCCCTATTCCAGGCCACAAGGTTGTTGAGATCGAATGGGACATCGAAGTCTTTCCCGGCGAACATAAGATCTTCAATGGGACTGTCCAGGAGGTTGTCGCCAAAGCCACTGAGCTGAACCCGGACTTCAAGATCACTGTGGAAAAAAGGGCTCTCGGTTCTTCGGAACCTCACGTCGAGGCCCGAGCCAACTTGAACAAGAGAGGCCACATCAATTGCGGATATTGGCCGGAGACTCAAGCTTGGACCGCCCATGCAAACGTTGACTACCTGCGTGGTGTCTCCGGCCGCCCTCGCAATGGCCCAGGCCCTGGCGCCTGTGGCCGTATTGCCTGTCAGTACGGCTCGTCGATCTGGTGGTGCAACGATGTAGGTGCCTTGTGATGCCGCCAACAGTACGTGCTTCTGACTGTCTAATACAGAACACTTTCACGAAGGAGCTCGACGGCTTCAATGCGATTGCCAACAGTGCTCAACGCATCATTGATGTCTGTCGATGGAATGGGCCGGGACCCAACCCAGGAGTCTTCACAGCTGGGCAGAACTTCGAGGACTCGAACTGGAACACGATTGTCAGGGGTGGTGATAACTGCTAAACCGCCACTGTGGTCCTCAACAACTGATCAGAGCTGGGTGAAGAAGTACACGGAGAGCACCACCTGAACATCAGCGTGGCTATATTTATGTTCCGTGAAAGGATGCAATACAGTTGATTTAGTGTACCTTGGAGTGATGGATTATTTGCCTGCAAAACGAACACCTCTAGCATAGCATCCCACATTCACTCACAAATCGATGAACCCAATGCTATCGGAATTCCGCAACGATTTGCTGTAGTATTGCCTACTTCTCTACCTACCGATTTGCACTTCGATATCCCGCGGCGGCAGCGCCTCATGCGCACCCCCCTCTTAGGTCCCGCCGCTGCAACTTCCCTATGCATAGATCGACCTTCCTAGATCCAGCCGCACCCACCTCATTACACTCGTCAAGGCAGCACAGGTGCTGTCTATCTGTTCTCGGCAGAGTAGGCGCACTCCTCCTGCACGCGTATATGAACCCGACATCCACTCGCTCCTCTTCATCTTTCCTCCACCACCCTCCGCTCTTTATTCCACGCTCAGGAGCTGGAACAGCAAGTGTGCCCACTCATCTTGCCTACGCAATTGTCAAGACACTTCTCTATACCGCCTTGATGTTTACTTGTGCCTAAATCAAATTTGGTGTGCGGCTTGCCTTTCTCTTCAAACAAAGCATGTTTCTTGAGTACGTCGCTTCACCACACTTCTTTTGTCTTCTCTTTGGCTTGAGTAGAAGAGCAGTGTAGGAAGTAGTCTGGCCTGAAACTGCTTAACCGGTTCCCTATACCGTGTTGAGGTAGCGCTGTGCCTAAATCAACTTGGTGGACATCACTTGGCTCTTCTGACTGTGTATGTTGCTTGAGCTCTTAACCGCTTCACCATATTTCCATTGCTCTGTTTGTGTTGGGGTGGAACTGATGTTGTATGAAGGAGTAGTGTAGAGTATTAAATTCGAGTCAGTGCCGTATACCCTCTTGAATTACCGGCATGCCTATCAGCTCTTCGGGCGTAACGTAGGCACTTCGGAGTATGCGTGATGCTTAAGTGATTGTCATTTATCATATTTCTGCTGTTTTCTTTGTGTTGGAGTGGAAAAGGGACTGTGTGAAGGAGTCTGTTGATCTAAGGAGTGTACAGGAAACTGTAGCGACAATATACCTAAGGTCCTAAAGTCCGCAACTACTTTAAAATATGTTTAACTTAACGTTACTTATTAATGTGTTAAGACTGTGTTTTGTAAGTGTCTACCTTAAAGGTATATGCAGATATAGATCTAGTATAACTATATAATTTAGTCTATTAGATGCTCAAACGTTCTAAAAGAAGGGAAAGAGGTTCGACCAAATAAAGATAGTAAGACTAAAATTAGGGAACGTGTGCAGTGCAGGCAATGTTACTTTAGTCTACTACTGTCTTCTACATTATCTGTTTTCTAGGTGTTAAACAGTAGGCTAACTAACTGTTCTCCTATGCTCTAAACTCCTAGCCCTTACTAAAGGTGTTACGTGTTTCATCGATATTATAGTAGACAGAAGAACCTCTTGAACAAGCCAGAATAGTAATTTCGAGGAAAGAAGTTCACCATGCACATCGTCTAAAATCTCGAAATCGGGCAATTCGTTTTCTAAATACCACTCTACTCTACAACCTACTCTGCAGTTTCTCCAAGGTATCACCAAGTGCATACTCATTCCTCACAGTCTTACTCCTCACCTTCTCCCCTTCCTCAGGTGTTACATACCGTGCCTCTACAGCAGGATTGTACGCAAACTGAGAAGACTTCTTCACTTCATCATCGCTCATCTTGCGATTTTTAGCGCCGTCTGCGCGCTTGTAGACAGTCACGACTACAGCTCCACCCAAGCCCAGGTTGTGTTGAAGAGCAACGTCCGCGTTGTCAACCAAGCGGTTGTTTGCCCATCCTCTCAATTGCCAGGTCAGTTCCGCGCACTGGGCGAGGCCAGTAGCACCTAGTGGATGTCCCTTGCTGATGAGACCACCGGAGGGATTGACGATCGGGCCTTTGCCACCGTAGGTAATGTCGCCTCGTCGAACCATCTCGTGCGCTTTTCCAGGCTCGCTGAATCCCAGGCCCTCGAGGAGGATCAATTCGTTTGCGGAGAAGCAGTCATGCAATTCGCACACTTTGATGTCTTTGGGGGAAACGCCAGCCTCCTTCATGGCCGCTTGCGCAGCGCGACGCGTCATGTCGTATCCGACGAGATCCATGCTGCTCTTGCTGTATAGCTGAGGAGAATCGGTGAAGAGTGTTTGACCAGCCATGAGAATCGCTTGAGACTTCAGATGTGGCCGCTCATCCAAGAACTTCTGGGATACAATGACTGCTGCACCTGCGCCATCGGACGTAGGACTGCACTGCAGTTTTGTAAGGGGGTAGTGGATCATAGGCGCGTTCTCAATCTCCTCGAGCGTGTATTTCTGCTGGAACTGGGCATACGGATTGCGTTGGCTGTGTTCGTGGGAGATCCTTGCGATCTCAGCAAAATCGCGCGCTTCTGCACCGTACTTCTCCATGTACTCCTTTCCGGCGTTGGCAAAGTACTGGGCGTTGGGAGGCGACTTGTCGACACCCCGAGTGTCAGCCATCATGCGCATGGAGAGACCCATGGGGGACGGTCGGTCGCCCCAGACGGATTTGATGGAGCCTGGGTTCATTTGCTCAAAGCCGATAACCAAGGCGCAGTCAATGGCGCCGTTCTTGACAAGCGTGCGGGCCATGTGCAGACCGGTGGAACCAGTGGCGCAGGCATTGTTCGTGTTGTAAATGGGGATGCTGGATAGATGTTATTTCGCAGTGGTAGGCAGTAAGCATAGGTATACGTACGAGGACATGCCGAACTGGTAGAAGATACGCTGTCCGCTTGTCGTGTCGCCATAGCAGTAACATGCGATGCCCGTCTCCACATCGTCGTAGTTGATCTGAGCGTCCAGCATGGCTTTCACGCCTGCCTCGTAGCCCATCTCAGGGTAGAAGCGCTGCTTACGCGGTTTGATGAATTTCGTGAGGCCTACGCCCAGGACGTAGGCGGGGATGTCGTTTTTGGGTGCCATGGTGACCGGGCTGAACGGGCTTGCTGGAGAGAGGGTGGGAGGAGAATGTTCAGCGAAACAGGACTTCAGTGAAGATATTCATATGATGCTTTGGACATGCAGGATAACATAAGGCGTGGTAGTCGTGCCGAGGCCGAGGTCGAACAGGGGTGTATTACCCCTCCTCCTCCGCATTTCGAGTCATTGTTCTGGATGGGAAGTCGGCGAATGAACACCAAGAGGCGCACTCAAGCTGTTGGAAATGTTAACTTTACTGAACTGAGTGTATAGATTCATTTGTACGATCTTACGCTGGGTTATACCACTTCTCCTCCACAGGCGGCTGTCTCATGGATATCTTCCGGAGACGTACCGCGTTGGTATACTTGAAGTCGTGAGTAGGCTCCTGACAGTGAGTGAGAACGTCGCAGAGGATGTGCGGAAACTCAAAAGGGCGACATGACTCTCTGAGGTTGTGATGTTCAGAGCTGAGTCAGGGCAGAGGCGTAATGTGAAGTTCCCCAGCACCAAGCGTCTTGCCAGACTTGGCTAATGCCCAATTGTGACGCCCGCCCTGCATCATGAATGTTTGCTTCCAAATCACAAATAAACCTGCAACACGGGAACATCCTCGTACTCTGTACCACTATTCTCTACAATCTTGGAAGAGCATGGCTGATGCGAAAAGCCACCCCGACCTGAAAGGCTGGAACAAACTATGTACATAGGGCTGTTGGGCTGCTCTCCGAGCCCCGTCCATCGGAGTTCTTCGTGAAGCATTATCTCTCTACAGACTTGGTCAATATCTCCAGGGTTGCACTGTACCTTGCAGCGCGGCACGCGGAGGTCACGTTGCGGATTGTGTCAGTTGTGCGACCCAAATGCCAGTACGACATGACTGCCTTATACCAAGCGAGGTCCCTCGAGGCTCAGCAGGTCATCCAACACTCCTCCCCCATAATCTATGGCAATAACTACGGCTGATAAAGAGGTCCTTCGCGAGCTTATCGCTGATGTGCTCCTCTCCTCGGGAGCAGTTCACGCTCGAGGCCCGCGGAATGAGGGGCATGTTAATTTTCCCGAGCGTTCTGAGAAACAGGAAGAAGAATCGCAGGCGGGGGCCGGCGCACAAGAGCATGCTCAGGAAGGTCAGGCCAGTCCAGACGCGGCTGATCATGGCACTATGGAGAACGGAAGAGCTACCCAGACAATTGTTGAAGAGGGTTAGTTGCAAAGCAATCGACAAAATTGCACGGGGTAGTCTGCTAAGAATCACAGAAACGGACATGGAAGAGTGGAGAAAGACGACATTGGGAATGATACAATGGCAATGGAGAGCGAAGATCGGGTCAAGTCTAGTGGAGCTCTTGTCCGTGCCCCTCGAACACGCTCCGCTCTCGGAAACAACGCAAAAGACGATAGTGTCAATACTTTGGAGAGGACACCCTTCACCAGACGAGCTGTTCAAACATTGGCAGCCTTACTTCTTCTTCTACTACCAAAAGATGGTGTCCATAGTCCGGGATTATCTCGCCGACTCGTTTCCGGACGCGGGTTGGACACATTTGGACGTAGTACACGTCGCACGGCAATTGCAAGGCACTTCGGTATGTAAATCGAATATAAGAATCCGATGTCGCACAGATGAACATGCGAAGACGCATGATATCATCGACTGCATAGCATCGATCTACACTCTGGCTCCGATTGGGGAACCACCACGGCTCGGGGAGGAATGGCGGGGGATGCATGTAGACTGGAAGATTGGAGAGTCAATTCAAGAGAGCTTTGAGAAGCACTTCAGCCGATGCTGTCTGCTCGAAAACACCGAGACAAATTTGGACAAGAGATTCATGGCCAGAACGATGGAGAGCATTGCGGGTCTGAAGTTCGAATGGACGAGCAACCTCTTGCACCATTTGAGGCTCACCGACAATGATTCTACGGTGCAGATTTTCCACCACGTCACTTTTCTAAGACGGTCTGATGCGTAAGTTATGCAACCTCGTGTGTTCTGATGTCTACTAATATTTATTAAGCAAACACATCTACCCGAAGGGGCTCTTCCAGGAAACTTTAGAAACACTGGCACTACTCTTTCCCCAACACGACGACAAAACAATGCACTGGCTGCACAATATGTGTAGTAAACACGGCTACATCGACAGCAACATCCGCGACTGCGGCCCGTTCACTACCCAGCTCTGGCACATTGGCCATTACTACTTCTGGAGGGATAGGCTCATTGAGCTACGGGATCATGTGGACTACTCAACTTCACCATCACGAACTTGTCTTAGGGTACTCAGAAACAGGCGAAAGGGAGAACAGTGGCTGAGTTCATGGATTGCCATTGTTGTGATTGGACTAACAGCTTTCTTTGGATTGGTCCAGAGTATAGAAGGGGGCATACAGGTGTATAAGTCCTACCATCCCACGAAAAACGAGCACGGAGAAAAATGATAATCTGGGTATTGTGATAGACTCGAGCATATTTTGTTGCCCTCAACCCTAACCAAGTCTTTCCGTCTCTGTCTCCTCCAAACTTCTAACCCGTCAAAATGTTGCCCGAACCATAGTAATTTGAAGCCATCCTAACTGTCAAAATGCCTCCTTACTGCTCTCAGAGCATATATAGAGGAAGTGTCGGGTTCTGAGAATGATCCCAAATTCGAGTGAATTATTGAATTACCCCCACAATTTAGACATATCAGATGTCCCCTTGCGATAGGGGTGGAAATTGAATGTGTATCTTGATTGACACAACGGTATCTAGTCGGTATCTGTTCCGACGTGGTCGAACTGAACCAGTGAAAAAAGGATAACATGGAGGTTGTGAAGCGTATTATTAGGGCTTGAGGTGTCTGTCTGAAGTCGAGCTTGCATGCAGATTTGCTTGAGGATTTCATAGAGACAGAAACATGTCGAAAAGTCGAACCCTATATACTCGCATTCTGTGATGTCTATAGCCCTTCACACAATGCCAACACATGGAAATTCAATGCGTGGAGTGACTGAAAAAGTTGTGAAGTCTGACAGTGTGTGAAGGCGCATTCACAGAATCCTCGTGTCACCACGCGCTATTCACAGGACTGCGTTTGCGTTGTGGCTGTGTTGGCAGTTAGCGACTTCACGGATTTTGAGAGGGTTGACAAGAGTCCATGTTTCTCATTTTCTACTTTCTGATATCATGATGCTCATTATAGCTAAGGATAGATGCTACCTTCCTCTCTGTGTTATAACGCTCTATTTTCTACCCCACCAAACCTAGAAAGCTGATTTTAGGAATATTATACCTACCACTACCCTCCCCAAACACGCCAACTCCCAAAACCACATCCCAATAACACAATTCACAAACTACCCTATCACTCGTCCGATTCCGAACCCCCCAACGCAATCCCCAACCATCCAATTTCCCACCCCCCAATTCCTCCACGCCTCCCCCACCATCCCCACTTCGGACCCACAACTACCGCTTCGGTAACTCCCCAAACACCCTCTTAAATATCTCCTTACTATTCAACAGATTCACCAACCTCAACCTCTCGTTATCCAAATGTGCCGAGTCGCTAGCCTGTCCACACGGCAACTGTGCGGCAGGTGCCCCAAACTCCTGCTCCAGAAAACGGATTGACGGGATACTGCCTCCTTCACGGATGTACAAGGGTTTGCGGGATACCATGGTCGGTTGGGATGATGAGGTAGTGGACGTGCCATTGGGAGGAGATGCGGTATCGTCGGTAGAGGAGTTGGCGAGGGTGTTTGAAGTTGCTGGTATAGGGCGGGAATCGCCCGCTGGGATCTTGGGTGAGGTGGGTGTGAGAGGGGATAGTGCATTCGATTTCGAAGGGTATACAGAGCTGCGGCGACGGCCGCCAAGGGTGGGGCCCCAGACGCGCATGATTGCGGATTCGAGGGTGCGGAAGATTTCGTTGTTGTAATCGCCTAGCCAGGGCTCGGCTTGGTGGTCGATAGTCACAGTAAGACTGTTCTTGGAATCGAGCTTCGCGAACTCGGATTGCATGTACGAAGTCAGGGCTTTGGCAACCTGTTCAGAGGTTTGGTTAGGAACGAGGCGAAGGGAGAGGGAGGCTTTGGCGAGACGGGGGATGATGGTAGAGTTGTCTGGGCCGGAGGTGTGGAAGCGGTGGATAGTGAGGGAGGCTTCGCGCCAGCGTCGCATGAGGGACTGCGCGAGCTCCTGGGGGTCTCCGAGGTCGGGGTTGCCGCGGAGGAGAGTCTCGGTGATCTCGTCGTATAATTCCTTCTCACCTGGCGCAAGCGGAAGGATGGGGTCGTAGAAGCCGGGGATCAGAATCGTGCCATGACTGCCGGTCAGTTTTGACAGTAGCATGACCAGATCTTTGAGCGGCTCGTCGAGCAGCGCGCTGCCGTCAACGCCACTGTGCAGATCGGGGTGTCGACTTTCGACTTGTACAGTAGCATGAATGACGCCGCGCAGGCCGTAGGTAAGGCACGGAACATGATCGTCGAGCCAATAGCTGTTGGCTAGGAGGATCCAGTCAACGTCCCCGATCAGGTCCTTCTTTGCTCTCACGGCTTCCTTGAACCCGCGAGAACCGCACTCCTCTTCGCCTTCAATAAGAAAGAGGATGTCGGCGTCCAGTGATTGCTCCTTGGCCAGCTCGTGTGCGGCGTATATGGCTGCCATGATAGGACCCTTGTTGTCCGATACCCCGCGCCCATACAGATAACCGTTCTCGCCAGTCAGTGTGAAAGGGTCATGTTTCCATTTTGCCTTGTCGTTCTCGGCAGCGATGACATCGTAGTGGCCATAGAAGAGGATCTTCTTTCTCGACGCTGCAGTCGCAGGATTGCCCCTGAACTTGGCAAAGACGACTGGGTTGTAGGGCTCGGCGGTGTTCAGCATCTCGGTGACTGCGCCAAAGTTTTGGAAGACGGACCGAAGGTACGAGGCGCCTCTCCTACAGGCAGCTCGGTACTTCGGCAGTGACGAAACCGTCCGGTAAGAAATGAACTCGCTGAGGGACTCGACCATGAGGTCTACTAGAGTGAGCAGAGGTTTTTCATCATGACGGCGAACTTACCATTATCTGTCCGTTGGCGCACCTGTGACGGCTCTACCGAGTCTCGCACATCCCAGATGGATATCGCGTCATCGTTGCCGCCCGAAACGAACAGAGGCTTTCCGTTGCAAACTGTGAAGCCAGAGGCTAGAATGATGCCATCGTGTGCCTTGAACGATGAGACTGTCTCATAGTGTTGGTTGTATTTCTGGACAGATCAGTGGCTGGTTCGTCCTCCTCGCTCCGAACGCACCTGTATGATGCCCTCGACACCCCCTGCGAACAGCAGACCACCCCCGTAGGTCAGAGCGAGCACGTCGCCCATATCCGTCCTGAGGCTCCGCACTAGTTGGCGCGTCTCAAGATCCCACACGTTGACCTCCCCACCGAGGCGGCCGCTGTACAGAAAGGTGCCCTCTCTGGCGAGGGAGAGTATGGACTCGCCCTCCTCTCTTCCATCTTCCAGTGTGTATAGCTCTGAGATAGCGCCGTTCTTTGCTGCATCTGTTCGCCAAACTTTGATGGTGCCATCGCCACCGCCTGACACCAGTACTTCCTCATCTGGGGCTTCGGTGAGGATACCTTTCCCCAGAAACATGCAGTAAACGTAGCCATAGTGGGCGAACTGGCGCACGTCGTGCTTGTCGATTTCTAGATTCTGTCCTCCCACGGCGTCCCGAAGGGTCCTGTCGGCTGCACTGGGGCGTGGTGTTTGGACACCGCCTGGTCCTGCGGAATCGAAGAATCTATCGGGCCGTTCGGAGGGATGGGATGCTAAGGGAGGGCGCGGACGTAAGTCTTTTGCTTTCAGGTCGTACCACTGAAACGTGTGAGCTTCGTCGACGCACGAGGCGGAGCACAAACCTGGATGCTTGTGTTCTGAGCACCTAGATACAGGGTCTGGTGGTACGAGGAGTAGGCGAGACAGAAGATGTCACCGACATCGTAGGTTGACCACAGGGCATATAGGCGGTTAAACGTGGATGTCGACCAAACCTAGCAAATCAGCTGATGTGTCTATGGAGGTCCGCTATGCTCACATTCACGATGGGATCAGTTGCACTTGAGAAGAGAAGGGCATTGTCGTTGGAGAGACATAGTGCCAGGACACTACCCCGGTGGGCCTCGAGCACACGCCGGCGTTCGAAGGTGTCGAGGGTGTAGACGAGGATCTCGCCGCCCTGAGTGCCGGCGTAGATGTATGTGGAGGAGATGGCGAGGGCGAGGATGGACTTGTCGTGCTTTATCTGGTGCAGGAGGGCGGGTGTGGTGCTCGAAGACGGCTTCTCGGGGACATCGGAGACGTAAGACAGGCCAGCGTCAAGCTGTTGTTGGGATGTATCTGAGGAGCAGTCTGGCATTATGAAAGTGTCAGCCAGAGTCGCATCTGTCGTAGTGTCGTCGGAACAGGGCCAAGCTTAAGGCGGGGACCCCGGCTAGCGTTTGCGGGGCCGCTGCGCTAGTCTGCTTTGGTCTATGTAGCCGTGAATTAAGTACGCACCTCGTTCTGTTCCTGGCGGCGCGTTCTGCATCTCATCCGAGTTCTGGAGGCTGTTCTGCGAGAAGTGGCACATGGCGCGGCCGGCGGCGTTGCATGCGGACGTGAAGGAGTGGAGGTCGGAGACATGGTCGTAGTCGAGGGAGAGGGACATGGCGGCGGGACACACCACTCTGCGGCCACTGCGTAGCGGAGCGGCGATGGCGAGCGACGTCTGCTCGATGGCGAGCTGTGAAGTTCATCATTCTCTTCCGGGCGCTGCTGCGTTTTATCTACGGCTTCAATGCAGTTGTGCGTTTGCTGTGAAGCGGGCAGGAGTGACATGTCTGGGACAGCGACAGCCATGCGCTGCACATCTGGAGCACGCATCCGCGTAGCACGGGCACGCAATGGATGGAGTCACTGTGTTGTTTGGATTGCTCAGGTCTTCAAGGTTGTGTTTACACCTGTTTCTTCAAACTGCAGAGAAACTCCCATGTCAACGAGCTGTGGATGTGGTCAACAGTACAGAGCTTGCGCCACATCTACGCCACAGTGCACTGCCACACGGAGACGCGATGGGCTCCCCTTGAATTTGGGCAGCAACACTCGTACAACACGCTCCGCCCTCTCCCAGACATCGATGAATTGAAGCCATGACGTTCGAGATTGCTCGATACTTGATGGCTGCAGCTGCGGGATGCCCTGCTCCAGTAGCCCCGCCACGGCAATAATGCGGACCTGAGCGAGACGCGGTCCTGTCACAGCGCGACACGCCAGCCACGCCAGCCATCGATGCATCTCTCCGACACCCCCGGCCCAACAAGCACACTCTCCAGCTCTGCTGGCACGAGACAGTCGCAGCCCGGACCATGGCAGACCAGATCTGCTCGATGCGCTGATGGGCCAGGACTCACTATTCGCCTCATTCACCCACGCTGCAGAGCCGACCAATTGCCTACACTGCCCGCCCTTCCATAAAGGTCCCGCCGTGCTGTCACCGCTCTTCCAAACCCCTTCCACACCTATGTACCGCGCAGCCGCCTTCTCTTGACCTGCAGCCAGAGTCGCACACTCTACCGAGCCTCTCCTGTACCTCTGCAGCAGACATTCCACCGCACCCCGTTGCACCGAACTCGCCATGGGAGTAGGCGAGACCATCACCGTTATCAACCGATCTGGCAAGGTCGTGAGCAGCGTGAGTCGTGTCTTGGCACATTCACTTTCTCTACTGACCGTACCCAGAGCAGACACATTCTTGATGTCTTCAAGGATGCCAAGTCGGCATACAGGGAGCGCAAGGCTGAAATCAAAGCTGAGCGCCATGCCGCTGCCCAGGAGAAGAAGCTGCGTGAGGGCATGAAAGCTCTCCGCCTTGAAGATGACACCCGCTCGAGGGCCTCCTGCCGCCACACCCACCGTTCCAAGACACATCGTCCCCATGATGGTGAACGACGTAGCCGGTCCCACCGCTTCGAAGCCGACCTTGCCGGCGAGGATGGCCTTCCTCGGGAGCTTATGCGGAGACACACTGACGGGCCTGGTCGAGAACACCCGCTGAAGGCACATCGCTCCCACTCGGAATCGCACATCGATATGGACTTGGCCTACGGCGAGCTTCCTCCCCAGTTGCCCTCCGACAAGTATGATGACGGCGAGCTGCGAGAGAAGGCTTCCAAGCTTGAGCGCCTGCTGGACGAGGCCAACTGCCTGCATCACTCCGCAACCGCCACCATCGACAACCTCCAGAAGAACCCCGATGCTCTGGCAGCAGTCGCCTTGACCCTGCAGGAAATCAGCACCCTGGTGGCCAAGATGGGGCCCAGTGTGCTACCTCTGCTCAAAGGCAGCTTTCCTGCTGTTGCGGCCCTGCTTGTCAGCCCGCAGTTTATGATTGCCGCAGGTGTCGGCATCGGCGTCACCATCGTCGCGCTGGGCGGGTACAAGATCATCCGCAAGATCCAACAGCAAAACGAAAGCCCTCGTCTGGAAGCTCCATACGCAGCAGCCCCACCGGAACAGATTGAGCAGCTCGAGCAGCTGGAAACAGAGGAGCTCAGTCGCATCGAAGTCTGGCGCCGCGGCATCGCCGAAATTGAGGCAGATAGTGCCGGCACCACTGTTGACGGCGAGTTCATCACGCCTGGGGCGTCACGGCAGCTAGTGGCTGCCGGCGTGCTGGACGAGGAAGAAATTCGATCCCGTCGGAAGTCCCGGGTCGGCGAGGACAAAGAGCATCGGTCGAGGTCGCACAGGGCGAAATCGACCAAGAGCTCGTCGAAGAGCACCGCCTCACGAGCCCGCTCAACCAAAGAGAGCACCAAGACAAAGAAGAAGGAGCCCTCGGGTCTCAGAATGCTGTTTCGGTCCCACACTGCTCATTGATTCTATGCGCACTTTCTGTTTGTCAAGCGCTTAGCGGCCCTCTTGTTCCTTTTTTGCAGCGTTCTTTCTTGTCTCTGCATATGGCTTGGCGTTTGTTTTACCATACCTCCGCATCAAACCTTTGACGTAATGTACGTGGCTCCGCAGCGCCATCTATTCATTGTCCTAGATATCCCAAAGACAGTCTGCGCCGTTCTTTGTCACTTCCATCTCCCCTCGAGTTCGCCTTTGACATCCCTCGTCAAACGCCACCATCGTGCACAATGCATCCCTATTCCGGTTATTTCGCTGGCCATGCGAACGCCATGCGCCTGCTATCCTCGTCGCCTGTGTGTCTTTGTACGGCGTCGTCGCAAACGGCGTCTTTGTGCCGGCCGCCTTTGTCCTTCCCCACCTTTCGATCTGGGCGACTCTCAAAAGCATCCGTTGCGCAATTTCTGTTTTCTGAAACTTTTCTTCACGTTCAACAGAATTCACAATAACCATTGCCCGCTTGCTTTCGACCGACGCGCTTGCTGCAGCGATGGATGACCATGATGACGATCTCGACCTCGAAAATTGGGATGGGCGGGTTCGGCTCCGGGGAAATCCCTATAGGGTCAGAAGGGTAGAAAGAGAGAGAATTGATTGGCCTCCTGATCCCCAATGGGCTGAC
Source organism: Sporormia fimetaria CBS 119925 (assembly GCA_010093795.1). Taxonomy (NCBI): domain Eukaryota; kingdom Fungi; phylum Ascomycota; class Dothideomycetes; order Pleosporales; family Sporormiaceae; genus Sporormia; species Sporormia fimetaria. Next base: position 26,978 of record MU006586.1, on the reverse strand, counting down.
GTAGAACGAATATGGGCGGACGAAAATGTCGATGAAAGACGAGGTTTTGACCCTAATGTTCATGAAGGACGAGTTTTTGACAATGACGAATACAATGAGATGGACGACTTTTTATCCTCAAGTGATGAAGAAGAAGCTGTTGAGCCTCAAGACTTCGAAAGAGACCTGATACCTTCACCCAGAGCCGACAGCGGATATCTAATCAAGAACCTGAACATGGGTGAAGGGCTGGGTGTGGATCTGGTTCAGCTCAATGATGGTGAAGATGAGGCTGAGGTCCTGAATCAACGCATGGGTTTTCCAGCAACTCGACGAAGACTCCAGCGGTACTTGGGATGTCCTAGGTACAATCGAGTCTGGTTCGGGCGGCTCCCAACGCAAGCGGTTCGAGACCTTGAGGTCCGCGTTCGAGGGGTCCTACCCGCCCACCTGAGGGCCCTTCACGACCACAACAACGAAGTAACATTCGTCCCATTGGGTATACTGCAGGGTGAGGAAACCGGCATCCTTTTCGCCTTCGCGCCTACTCGGCGTACGGCCCTGAGAAACTTTGCGCGGCCGGTCCGCGAACAGAACGACGATTATGCGAATAGGATGGAGGGTGCCCGGGGTGTCGTCGAAGACTTTGCAGGAGATGTCTACACGGACTTGACAGAATTGACAGAATCGCACCCTGATCTGCAACCGTTCATCACTGGGAGGATGGAAGCCTTCTTGGTACGAAGTCACCTTTCTGAGGAGGACCGCGATGAACATTACTCGGACGACGAACTACCCGAAGACGGCTACAGTCCAGCTCTTCGCCCGCCCGTCGGTGCTGTCGCTCCACCCGGGAATGCTCCCGGCGTTGTAGCCGGTAACGCTAACCATCATATCGACATCGAACCTTTAAGAGTCGAGATTGAACTGAGGCGCCAGGATGGAGTCGAAGCGGTCGAAGAGAGCGCGGACCGAGCCCTAGAGGTGTTAGAACAACTCGAGCGGGAGCGAGAACTTCAGCTCAGGACACAGGAACAGTTGGAACTCACGACGACACTGCTGCAACAAACAGAGCACGAACTGAGGGCTGCGATTACTGACGCCCAGGCATTACGCGTTGTCAATCGAGAGTTGGAAGATGTGAATTCGGGGCTCAGGACGGATAATAATGAACAAAGGGTCCATCTGATCTTCTCGATGGGAGATTGCGACACGGCCAGAGAGGAACGGGATGCTGCCAGGCAGGAACTGGAAGAAGTGAGGCGAGAAAGAGATGAACCCAGGCAGGAGCGGGACGAGGCGAGGCAGCAGCAAGAAGCTGGTGACCAGAATCGGAACCCGAACGTTCCGCAGCAAGGAGCCGACAACCAGGACTCAGAAGCTCAACTACAACATTTCCGGCAAAGGTTGGAACGCCTCGTCACGGAGCTGACTACCTGGGAAGACGCAGAAGACGCGCTTGACGGCGCACGCGAGGCACGCGAGAGATGGGAAGCTCCCCTACGCGTGAGAATCCGTAACCTGGTCCACCGCATTGGTACCATAACGCTGAGGGCACAGTCTGGGCATGCTGACTATCCCCCGATGCCTGGAGCCCGGGTGGCCCACCGTAACCTGCTTCGTGAGATAGCGCGACGACGAGAATATAGAGAGCTCGACGAGGAGGATATGGAGGCAGCGTACAGGATACGCGATGACTCGGAAGACGAAGATTTTGTCGGGATGGCCAATCGCATCATTGAAGAGACGCCGGCGTTGATCGAGGAAACCGAGAGGACCTTCAGGGAGATGGAAGAGGAGAAGTGGCTTTCCGACGACGATGGTGCTGATGGTGGAGGCAATCCTGGAAATGACGGCGAAACTAATCTGGGAAGCGATCCTGCTCCGAGACGAACTTATGGAAGTAATCCTACAAGCGGCCCCGGAAGCGGCCCTGAAACTCAACCTGGAGCCGGTCCTAGAGATGATATCGGGAGCGACAACGACGATGTGCCCATTCGAAGGGGTCATGGCAAGAACTTAAATCCATTGCCACCGTCGACTCCTTGCGAGGAAGTTCGAGAACGCCTGGACGATTTGGCCAAAGCCCTCGAAAGACATACGCGCAATGCGGAGCTATCTGAAGCCGAAGTACAGAATAGTTTCCAGGGGGAGATGGACGTACTCCTAACTCGCATACAAGCCCTGAGACGGAGTGCACGTAGGGATGCGGGAATGGAGGGGGATGATCCCTGTGAGGAAGAACGGACACAAGCCGATAGACTTTCTCTGCTGTGCAGCGCCCAAATCCGCCGGATGCGCCGCGCTCGGAATGCCTGGCGGGAGGAGAACAACTTTTGGAGCCAGCAACTCCAAAGGCCACCGACGGATTTCTACCGGAACGGTAGGTGGCAACGCTTTGCCCGCCCGCAGCGTGCTTATGCTGGAAATGAGCGGGTTCCGGGACCTCGTTCACCACGGGTTATCGTCGAGCCTCGTCAGTCACCGCGGGTCGTTACTCAGCCGCCTGAGGCTCCTCCGTCTACCCCTCCTGCAACCGCTGGGCTTAGAGCGAATCAAACTCCTACTCCTCTCCGTCGATTCCCCCGTCTTGCGCGAACTCAGGGACAAGTTGCTGCGTCTTCTCCACGCGCTGAGCAGGCACGCTCGCATCCTCCTCCTCGTAGCCCATCTCTACCACCTCGACCGGAGACACCTTCTCCACCAGCCGAGACATTGTCTCCCGAATCTCCCTTGGCCGTATCAACCATCATAGCTCAACAAGTGTCAAGTCAACTGTCCGACTCCGACACCCCTCATACACCGCAGCTTACAATCCCCCGAGGACCTTCCTCACCCAGTACCCCGACCCAAACCGCAACCGCAATACCAGGACGCCGTTGGCGCCTCACCCCTCTTTCCAGCCTCGCCCGTTTGTTCAGCAGCAGGAGGCGAAGCATCACCAGTCCCCCGTCGAGCCTAGGCAGTGAAAGCAGTAGTTCTTCAGACGAGGATGAGTCGCCTTCGAATTGTGCTGCTGCTGTGAAGCGGAAGAGGGAGACAGGGGATGAGGAATCGGGTGGCAGGGTGAAGAAGAGGTCTACGGGTGCGGATGAGGGTGATGATGGGATGGTCGTGGAAGAGGTTGTAGAGGTTGAGCAGACGCAGAGTATGGAGGTGAGGCATATTGATGAGATGTTGGGAGTGAGGCCGATGGAGGAGGTGATTCAGGAGCAGATTCTTCAGGACGATCTGAGGACTGGGGAGCTGGGAGAAGAGGCGAGGGAAGTTGTTGAGTTGTCGAGCGATGATGAGACGGAGTCTGAGGAATCTGAAGATGAAGGTCAGGATGAGGAGGAAGACGAAGAAGACGACCAGGTCGAAGAGGATGAGCCAGAAGAACAAGAACAAGAGGAGGAAGACGACGACGACAGCTCCTCCTCTTCGTCCTCTTCGTCTTCATCCTCGTCATCCCAACACGGCCCAGACAACCAAGAACCCAAAGACGACGACGACAACAACACCAACAACACCGGCAAACCCTACACCCCCCCATCCACCACCCGCCGCAAACGCCGCTCCTTCGGCTCCCGCAACTTCCCCAGTACCGGCAAACCCGCCCCAGGATCCACTCCTCGTCGTAACCCTGACCGCGGTGCGCGATCAAAGAAGTATTACAATTTCACGGGATGGGTGTGGCGGCATAAGTCGAAGCAAACAGAACTGCATAAGGTTCGAGATGGAAGGGTTGACAAATCATCGACGCAGCTGCCATTGACGCCGACAACGCCGCTGTCGCGACTGCCGCAGCTTACACCGCCTACGACCCCAGGCGGTTCTTTGAAGAGGCCAGATGGTGGGGTTGGAGTTAGTGGGTGGTTGGTAATGGACAGTGAGGATGAGAGAGAGGCAGAGGGGGAGAAGAAGGGGATTAGAGAGGTTAGGTTGAAGAGTGGGGAGAGGTTGGTTGTTAAGAGGGAGGTTCAGGTATAGACGACTTTCCTTTGGTTTTGCAATTCTGTGGTCTTGAATTTTGCTTTTCACTGATCTGTTTGTTTGATTTTGGAATGGTATCTTCGAGCAGGCTCGAGTGTTGGGAGTGTTTGGGTGGAAACGAGATTTGTTTTGTGGTATATTAGAATGAGTATGTATACAATGTTTAGCGCGTGCTTTCTTTGACCTATTCTTAATCGTCAGGGAACTTTTGGTTTGCGATAGGTTGTTCGGAGTAGGTGTACGCCGTTTATATTTCTCTTGCTGCCGTGTTCCAGCGTCCCGTATCATCTAGACCGGAAAAGAGAAAGACAGGGCAGTGGAATAAATATACCTGGTTACGATTCCAAGGTGTACCTAGGTCTGCGTCCACGGTCTTCCTCATGCTCACTTCCTATCTACCCAGATCGATATCGCTAGAAGCACCACAGCATCTCTTGCGCAGCAACAACACCGAAGCAAGAGCATCAACACACTCATCACGTATCCCGCTCCTACTACTAAGTTCCCATCCTACTGCATAGGTAGCCTCGCTAACCCCATGTCAAAACGCTCCCTGGCATTATCCTGGAGGTCACATCATCGACTAATCTTCGACTCATTTTCGACTCATCCGCGCTAACCCGCTTTCGGACACGACAGCCACCAGTTGACCCTTGTTACACCGCAAAAGACGGCTAAACCTATCCGAGAAGTGTTTGATGAAATGCCGGGAGCGGGGGATATATATATCAACGACGGCTGCACTAGCGTATATCATTTCAACGCCGAGGGTATGTGATTGCGGCTTCTCTTCTTTTGGGGATTCTGCGATTTTGCGATCCTACTTTTCTTTCCCTTTCCAGGGCATTGAGAGCGTGACCTGCGCGTTCAACAACTTCACCTTCCAAACCTTCTACTTGGAAGTGACGAGCGAAAAGAACTACTCTCGAAGCAGAAATCCGAGAAGAAATCATCCGCAGCACACCCCCCACCACTCGAAACGTACAAACAACAAAACCATGGTCCGCAAAGCCAAAGACTCGGCTTCCGGTACTGCAGGAGCAGCGGTAGAGCAGCATCCCGGCGGAGGCCATATCACGGTGACAGCGCAGCAATCGCGGTACGCGCTGGATGCGATTGATGCGCCGGCTTCGAAGGAGGTATGTGTGTTTCCACTCTCACTTTAACAGGATGGAGATCTCGGAGTACACGTGAGGGAGCACCTCATACGGCTGCTTGAGCATCCTGAATACGCTAGACGGCGAATTACGAGGATTGTGTCGCTGTAACGGCTTTACGTTTTCACCTGCCATGCTTCTACCTCACGCGCCCCCAAGGATCTAGAAACGATTCTTACAGCAACTAGGGTATTAGTATCTCAGGGCAGAGAGCAACAGTCTAGCTCGAGGAATAAAGGACGCTTTCAATATAGAATTGGAGGTCATAAGGAGCAAGTACGTTAACCGACTGTACAGATCCTCATCAAAGACCTCACCATCTCAGTCGCAAACCGCGACCTTCTCTCGCACGCCCTCCTGCATCTGGTCGAAAGCAGACACTATGTTCTCGTCGGCCGCAACGGGACCGGGAAATCCACGCTCCTGCGCGCTATAGCCGAGGGGCTGATTCCAGGGATACCGTGGAGTACGCGGATACTGTTGTTAGGTCAGGTGGGCGAGACGGCGGGGCTGATTGAGAGTGGAGCGGGGGCAGAGTCGGCAGAGTCCGCAGCATTGGAAGTAAGTGAGATGGGTCGGTTGAAGGTGGGCGAAGAGACGGTGTTGCAGCATGTGTTGAGGAGCGACAGAATGAGGGAGAAGTTGGTGCGTGAAGCCGCGGTGTTGGAGGCAGCGGTTGAGAACAGTCGAGATGCGATGGCCGCTGTACGGGCTGCGAGGTTGGTGCGGTATAATCGTTTGACGGAACAACTGAAAGAAGCGCACCGGATCGCTGAGAGGAGGAGTGGGGCAAGGGGGAAACTGGCGAGAAAAGAGTTGATGAAGATGGAGGAAAGAGTGGAAGAGGCGAAAGCGAGCCTGCAACAAAACGAGATTGAGATCGATCCTGCGAACCTGGCCGAGGAGACACAGGCTGCGTCGGAAATGCTTGCAAGCGTGCAGGCCTCTTTGCAGATGATGGAGGCACATCAGGCGGACGCGAAGGCAAGAAAGATCCTTCTTGGACTGGGGTTCAAGGAAGACAGGATCGAAAAGCCCATGTCGGAGCTATCAGGAGGATGGAAGACGAGATGCGAGCTTGCGTGTGCTCTCACGCAATATGCGGATGTGCTGCTCCTCGACGAGCCAACTAATTTCCTGGACCTCCCTTCGATCATCTGGCTCCAGGACTACATTCAAAGTCTCAAACACACGACTGTGCTGATTACCACACATGACCGGGACTTTGGCGACGCTGTTGCCGAAGAACTGATCCTGCTCCGGGAGCAGAAGCTTGAGAGGTTCCGAGGAAACCTCAGCCTGTGGGAGCGTGAGCGCTACAAGAAGATCCGCTACCTGACGAAGATGAAGGATGCGCAAGACAAGCAAAAGAAGCATATGGAAAAGACGGTGCAGAACAACATCAAAGCGGCACGGGAGAAGGGAGACGATAAGAAACTCAAACAGGCGGCCTCTAGGAAAAAGAAATTGGACGAACGTATGGGGATGGAGGTAGGCCTGAAAGGCGGACGCTTCAAACTGAATCGGGATCTGGGAGGGTACCATCTTTCCAACAGGGCGGAGATCGAGGTACTGTTCGTTTCCTCTCATTTGAACTTCCGTCCACTCATACGTCTCAACAGGTACCGGAATTTGACCCGCCCGTCAAGATCTCGCTGCCGTCCTCACCCCCTGATCTGCGCTTTCCAGGAGCCCTGGTGTCCCTGGAAAAGGTCACTTTTGCGTATCCCGGCACCCTACAACGGGTGCCTGTGCTATCTGATATTGATCTGACAATCCATCCTGGAACAAGAGTCGGCCTTACGGGACTGAATGGCTCAGGGAAGAGTACATTGGTATCGATCATCACCGGCACCGCAGAACCGACGAGAGGTACGATCACCCGTCACGCCAGAGCACAGCTTGGCTGCTTCTCGCAGCAGTCCGTGGAGGAGCTCACAGCGCTTGGCGCACAAAGACCCACGCTAACGGCGCTCTCCCACTTCTTGGAAGAGGCGGGTGACGCTGCGTCGGAGAAAGACGCACGCACCGCATTGGCATCTGTTGGGCTCCAGGGACCTGTGGTTTCAGACGTTCCACTAGCACTGCTGTCCGGCGGACAGAAGGTCAGGCTGGCACTGGCAAAGCTGTTGAGGACACCTCCTCAACTGCTCATCCTAGGTATGGAAGGGGTGTGCTTCACAGCTGTATACTGACAGCATTAGACGAGGCCACTACGCACCTCGATGCAGACACCATCCTCGGACTGATACTGGCACTGCGGGACTATGAGGGCGCTCTCTTGGTAGTCACGCACGATCGTTTCTTCATGCGGTAAGTGCTCTGTAAGACAGGCCGCTGGCTAGTGAGCTCACGAGGCGAAGAAGTGTCGTAGAAGGCGACAGTCCGTACCGATCGGCGCCAGCGTTTCGTGATTCCAACGATAGTGAAGACTCAGACACGGATGAGGATAGCGTTCCCAAAGGGGTGGTGTACCGAATGGTAAAGGGCCAATTGAAGAAGCTTGAAGGCGGGATGGAGCAGTACGAAACAATAGCGTCCCGAGCCGCGAAGAAGCTGGGCGGGACCTAAGTCAGGGGGAGGGGTCAGGAGGGTGAACGATGTCGGTGAAGGTGGAACAGATCCCGCAGACAGCCCAAAGATCTCGCTCGGCGCGTGCCGGACGGCCTGTCTAAGCCCAAAGGAGCACTAGCACGCGGGTTGATGGCCCATGCTCCCATATTGCCAAGCCACAAATCCCTGAGCTCTTCTCGCCGGAGCTCACGCCTCAACCACCTCCACCTCCCCTCACCAGCCCTCTCGCTTCTTTCTTTTCGTTTGCTTTCTTCGTGTTCTTTATTTAATGCTTTAATTTATAATTGCCTATCGCCCTCATTCACGCCATGTCGGACACCGAAGGACGCAGCCCCACACCCCGTTCGCCCGCAGCTACAGAAGGGCATGCTCTCAAACGACCAAAGGACAGGAAATGCCCTTTCTGCGAACACTACTTTACCTCATCCTCACTCGGCCGACATCTTGATGTCTTCATCCGTTCCGAAAATCCCAAGGCACCCGACGGGGTGCACATTGTCGAGGAGATCAGGGAGATGCGAGGACGAATTACGCGTCGTAATATGAATGTGAAGACAGGAGGGAAGAAACGGTCGGCGTCACATCAATCTGGAGGGCGGGTCAAGTCGGAGAAGGCCGATCCCTTCTCTGGAGAGAAGGCGGTAGCGGGCACTCAGGAGAAGGCTCACACCGGGGTACCGTCGGTTAAGATCTCAAGAACACCTGAAGCCAGGCGCGATCGATTGCACACAATTAAGAAGGCCAGACTGGCAGACAAGCAAAAGGCATCACAGACGATCGATGACGGCAAAGCCGTGGAACTTGCACTGAAGGAGCTCTTGAAGAGCGTGCGAGAGGCTAGTGCAAGGGCAGCTGGTTCTGCCCTCTTTGACTTCGATCCCTGCGCATTCAGCTTCCCAGCTCTTTGCCTGCGCATTCTTCCGTCCCCCCCAACTCTGTCGTCACCAACTCCATTTCCAACCAGCGAGTCCTGGTCCATCACGCCGCCGGGTCACACGCAGTTTGAGGCTGTGAAACGTCAACTCAAGGTCCGGATTCACGACTACAAACGGCAACACCAGCTTCAACGTGCGTCAGACGGTGCTTCATTGCCCACGACTCCTCTTTCCCCGCCTCTCTTAAATCCCGAACCGGAGAAGCTGTTCCAGCACCTAGAAGATGCATACAGGCACTGGACCGCTCGGTCTGAGCAGCAGCGTCAGCGAGAGTGGCAGCTCGAGATTCTTCGCTCCTTCGTCCGCGTGGACAGCCAGCGGGTGGAGGTGGAGGCCAACCTTCAGAAAGCTAAAGAGGAGATTGCTGATCTTCGAACCGCCATGAACCTGTCAGCAACGGAAGGGGCGCCCGTCATTCGGTATAGCCTTGACGCCGAGATAGTGAAGGAGCTAGGAAGGAAAAGTGCTGACATTCGGGACTGGAATTACGACCACCTCATTAGCAAGTGGAGGTCAGTCCTGAGAAGACAGGTGTCTATTTCAGGTCTTGCCGCTCAAAAACCACTACCAGGCTCCGGTATGAAGGACTCGGGTTCGCGTGCATCACTGCCATCAACTGCGACGAATGGGCGTCGACTCCGTGTGACCATACCGCCCAATCCGTACGCATCAGCGCCAACAACCGCTCGAGACTCGGATTCCGGCAGTGACAACCCGTGTGCCGATGGGGAAGACCTGAGCTCAGATGAAGACGCGGATGCGGATTTCGATGCTGAGGGGGAAGAGTACGACCAGGATGCCGAGGCAGACGAGGGGATTCATGATGAGGAGATGGACACTGGTGTTCCTGCGCACGGTGCAGATTTGGACCCGGATCGCCATCGACCTGTTGGCGACGATATGGACCCGGACGCCGACATGAGCCAAATGTCGCACGAAAGCGTCCTTGTCCATCACTCCAACCCAGAGATCCTTGTCCAAAGCACGCCCCCTCATCCCCAGCAGCTTCATCAGCTTGGCATTGTCCACCAGAGCCCACAATATCACGACCACTCCCAGGCGCAAGCACACGCTCGAGCTCAAGCAGAAGCTCATCATGCCCACATGGTGCAAGCCCAAGTAGCCCAAGCACAAGCAGAAGCACACATGGCGCAGGCACAAGCACAGGCATGGGTCGCCGCGCACCAACAGCTCAACCAGAGCCCACACCACCACTCGCACTCGCAGTTGTCACCTCTTCCTCTGTCGCCCATGCCTCTTCTTTCACCGCATTCGCACATGGGTTCCGCCGCCAATAGCCGTCGAGGATCGTACGCCTTCCTGGAAAGCGGGGGCATCTCCCTCAACGCATCGAGTATTATGCCAATGAGCGGACCTGAAACTCAACAGCCTTTCCTTCACATTGATGTGGGCTTGCCGGCTGCTTACGGAAACCCAGGCATCGTGTAATGTCTGAAGCCCCGATCCCATATCCTGTTTTTCATCTTTCAAAAGTCTCTCTACTTCTTGCGTCATGGCGCATGCTAACATGACCCGAGCATGCATCTCTCAAGCCACCTGCTCATATGTATATCTTTTAATACCCTGTATACACTTGTAATATCGTTGTCTCCCCTCTATGCACATAGCCTATCTGGCCTATTCTCATTTCCGTCGATCTACTATACCCTTCTCATAGCATGTACTAGACTCGAGCGCTCGCAGCACTGGCGGTTCTGTCCTTAAATATTCATAATACTGCAGCATTGGAGTTGCATCAATCATTGTTCATAAACTTCTCATTGTTGCCACACTCACCATATGATCGTGCAACCGTTGATCTCACCAGAAACATAGTGCTGCCTGCTGTTCTCGAGTCTGCTCAGGCTCGGAAACTACCGCCAATCATGATGGGATGCCACCTCCCCGATCAGCCACAGACGATTGACAACACACAACACTCAGTCTCAACCCAGGTGGCTGTGCTGGTACACTTCGTCCAGCCTTCATGCCGGTACCTTCACAGATTTCTTATCTTTCTAAAAGGCCCACCGACTACAAGCCTGGTTCATCACAGTCCAACGTTCACCACTGTATGATGGCGGGCGGGACGACAAACGGAAACCCCACCCCTCACCCTTCTCTTCTCTTCTCCGATTCTGAAATGGGTAATGGCTGGAATGGCGAGATAGTCCGGGATAATGTTATCATGCCTACAGAGTCCGGAGAAACCTGCGGTCCCTCTGGTCATGTGTCCCCAAAAAAATATCAGAGAACGAGGTCGCTACTTGAGCGTTGTACTTAAGCCAGCCTGGAAAGAACACCCTAAGACCGTCAACTGCTGGTCGTTATTAGCACTGCAAATTAGACCACCCGCAATCCACCGCGCCTTACGCTGTACCCGCTATAACCACGTCCAAAGATACACGACCTCCTACAGAATACGCCCTTCTGCAACCTAACTCCGGCTGAATCCTTCTCCACCAAAGCACGAGCACTCAACACAGCTTACTTCGCAAGCTCAACCGGAAACAACAAGTTCATATCCTATCTGTACAGTAAAACGCTCGGTGACTATTTGACGCGTAACAATTCCAAGATTGCCCGTTCCTACATACTTCCCGATCGGACTCTGTGGTACCATCACTCCGGTCACTCACCGGGGGGTCATACGGAGTAATCCGGGGCGGCTGAGCGGTTTGCCCAACGCCCGGCGGAGGGAAGAACACACTTGCCGCATGATTACGCGGCCTGGTGCCTTTCGCTATGGCTGCCTACTCGGAGGTCTATGCGCGGGACGCCTGATGATGAAGTCGAGGAAATAAGTGAGGGGAATGGAGCGAAGCGTTTACGGCAAGAGGCGGTAGAGTGTGGATATGAGTTTTTGTGATGAATCTAAGACGTGTCTTTTTGGAAAGAATAAGGACAGCAAGAATTGGGAAACGGAGGCAAAATGCGCCTGGGTATTCTGAATCAGTGCGAAAAGAATCCGCCAAACGCCAAAAAAAAAAAAAGAAATTGAAGAGAAGCCTACAAAGCGCAAAGACCACTATCTAAGCTCGCTCCACCTCAGCGCTACTATTATCTGCAAAGGCCTTCTCCCCTCTGTTCTTCCCAATCGTATTGGCGAGCGCTGGGAAGCAGTATCCAGGGTGGAAAGCCGTGAGTGCGAGGACAGCCAAAACAATCATCACGCCCTCGAGCACAATGAATTCGGCCTCCGCTTTCATTAGCTCGCTTCCCCATCCACCAGTGAGCTCGGGGATACGGTAGACACAGCGTGCCAGGACAGTAACGTAAGCCGTGGCAATGCCAGCGATAAACAGACGGAATTTGGTCGATTTCAAAAGGCGGAGGGAATCAGAGGAGAGTGAATCGCGATGGCGATGGGTTCGGAAGGCGTACTCGGCGAGGAAGTATCCAAACAGCGCCAGACACACGACTTGCCAAATGACGCCCGCAATCATGAGGTTCGTGCCGAGATCCCGCAGCTTTTCGTCGTTATCAGCAGTGGCAGCGAGGCCTCCTCCAGCTCCTTGGAGCACGAGGGAGAGAAGATCGCCAGAAATGAAGAGCCAGGTGTACCAGCTTGGTCGCAATCTTGACCAGCTCTCGCCGAATTGGAGTACGATGTGTTTCAGGCTGAGGTAGATACCGGCGGCGATGAAGGCGGGAGAGATGATGAGACAGCAGATTTGGATCTGGAACCCGAGATCGGAGTACGGGTTCTTCCATAGAAGAATGCGGCCCACATAGCCGACTGTTTCGCCCAAGCAACCAAAGCCGAGTGCTATGAGGTAGGTCCATGTCTTGTATTTGATACCGAGGACGAGGTTGATGATGAGGCATAGGGCGAAGAAGCCGGCGAAGAAGCCATTTGCGCCGATGCTGGGATAGTAGCCGTAGAGCGTTTCTTCTACTGGGCAGAGAGGGTAGGAGACCTCTGTGCAGAGAATCTGTTCTGACATGGTGAGGGTGAGATAGGGTCGATCGTGGTAACAATGGATGTTGAACTGCAAGAGAAAACCGTGTACAGCAAAGTGTTTGTGAAGTGTAGACAACAAGTTAAAGAGGTGAAGACGTCAGTACGACCAGGTGATGGGGCTGGGGGTGGAGTTCAGTGCCTTATAGCTTGCTCACCGGGCACACTCAGGGTCCGACTTCCACGTAGTCGTGGCATCGGGCGCAGGGCTGAAGGCAGAAGACCGAGTGTGGCTCATGTCCGCAACATAATGTCAGTCTCACGCCCGAGCGGACATTAATCAAACCGTTATAAAAGACAGCGGTGACCCTGCACCATGCACACGGACGTTCGCAACTTTTGCTGAGGCCGCCCATGGGCCGTGCCGCGAATCTGTCGCATATCAGAGCCAGGGTAGAGCACCGTCCAAGAGGGCTTAGGGAAAGATTGCCCTGGATTGCCCTATGGCTGTAACAGTAGTGTGAATGCGAGGAATAGCGGGCGCCTCGCACAAGCCATGTGGTCCGGTAGACAGTAGACAAAGTGACTATTTGCGACAGCCCACGCGTTTAGTAATCGTAAAACAGATAGAGGAGAAAAACGGTACTGTGAATGCGTCAAGGTGTCGTGGCGGAGCATCGGTTGCAGTTGTTGGTCGGGGCAATTTTCCCTCCGGTCAGCCGCTAGGCCCAATCAGTACGGGCGCCACCGATTCGGTGGCAGTCTCTTACACAGACAACCCGTCGAAGGATTCGACACGCGATATCTCACACTCGGGTCCCTCTTAGGAGCGGTCAACTGGTGACGCGTCAGCAGCGTATCCGTCCGTATGCAGACATACTTGCGACCCGGGGTGGGAGTCAATTTGGTTCCAGTACCGATATGAGCACGCGCCACATAAGAATACGCACCTTTGCTAGACAGAATCGGTGTGCAGTAAAACCCCATTTTGTATGCCTAGGTACAATATTTACAAGAAAAAAGCTCCAGAAACCTAGGAGGCACAACCAAATCCAGACAGCGATCGTTGCAAGTCATACCGGCTGCGTACCGTTAAACATCTCCCCAAGCTTCAACTCATCCACAGAAGTCGACCACCCACTCGCATCCGGAAGCGAGATCCTCCATCCCCTCTTATCCGTCTCATCCAGCAACGTCGCCGTAACCCTCTCAATATCTTCTTCGTTCTTCGCACAGACAACAAACGTGGTAAGGTAGAACATGACGAAGGGGAACTTGGAGTTGAAGTAGTGCGACAAGATGTACTGCCAGGCGTTCTGAGAAAGTGCGGTGTCAAATGCTGGTACTGTCAGTAAGGCTCGAAACTCGTTGGTGGGGGAACTTACGCAGCACGTTCCACTGATAGATGTGCCCTTCGTACGTCGCAAAGTTTAGCTTCTTCTGCCCTTGTCGCCTGACTGGCGGCATAGGCCAGGCGCAGTAGTGCGTCTGTATGGACCCTTTCGCCATTATCGCTGACGGATTTGCGTCCTTGAAGTTTTGCGCAAAATGCAGAAGACAGTCCTTTGACGGCAGCGTCAATCGCGGAGAAAGGTCGCCTGAAGAGATACCACCTTGCGGGTATGGGAAGTAGAGGTCAAGTGCGCCGTCCGTTCCTTGAACGACGACAGGCTTGACTTGAGGCTCCTCGTACTCCTTCGCGAGACTGATGAGGCCGCAACGTTCCATGTCTTCGACGACCCGGCGGATGAAGCGATTTGCCGTCTTGGACTGACCTATTGCCGCCATGTTTGCCTTCTGGGCGAGCACGACGCGTTGGTCTGGATTGAAGCACCTTTGTCGGTTGCCCTCATACTGGACATCTCGTGTAGATCTCAGATACATGGCTTTTGAGCTGTCTATGCTCATCTCGTTGAGATAGATGTCTTGCACTGGCGACGGAATGACGTCGCCAATCACCCTTCTTGCGATTTGCCTCGGCGTCGGGTCCCCGGTAAGCATGAGCAAAACGTCCTGGATGATATCAAAGAGTTGGAATGGCAGGCCTGGCTCGCGATCGATGATGATGAACTCCCATGAGTCCACCACAATCGGGTCGTAGGTCGAAGATTTGCGCAGACGCAGGTCATTCTTGACGTCTTCGAGAGTGCATTCCACGCTCCAGCTGGCATCTTTCAGATCCTCGATTGATCCGGCGGTGCGTCGTCGGCGGATGAAAACGTCCTTCCCGGAGGGGCACACCGTCGCATTGGGGTTGGTTCCCTCGTACATGACTACATGTAGACGTTCTGTACGTTTCCTGAGCTCGTTGAGAAAGTCTTCGGTCAAGGGGTCAGACATCGCCATTTGGCCGCAGATGTAGTTGCGGGCTTCGGTCTCGACAAACTTGGCACCTTCCTGCTTTGTGCCGACTATGGCGGACATATCCTCGCTCTTCGAGGGAATGAAGCCGAGATAGACGCCGGTAGTACATTGGAGAAGGAGGGATTGACGATCGAACCAGTGCTCGCGGTAGAGACCGAGCATGAGCAACTGACAGATGGTGAGATACTCGTCGAAGTTTGCGCAGATGGTGGCAAGGGTGCTCTGTGTCAGAAGCGTTGGAAACCAGCGGTAGCTAATCTCGTCAGCCACGGTCTCACAGTTCACGAGGAAAACGTACAGAATATCCCAACTTGGCTTCCCCATCATGAAACCCGCACTGGTACTGGGAACATTACCACCTAGAAGCCGTACAGACTTGACATGAGCACCGGCAAGCGTTTGCGCGCAGATCGCGGCACGAAGATGCTTGACGGCGTGCGGGCGCCACGCGTTCTCGAAAAAGTCGCAGTACATCTCCAGTTCACTCGCATGGCAGCCGTGCAGGTACTCATCGATGCCTCGAGCCCTTGTTGCGTGCGCAAGCGTATCCGCGTCACTGTCGTTGAGCACCACGATTCGGAACCATGCGCGAACGATGTCGGTCCCACGATCTGGCGCCGTCGACTTGAGCACTCCTGGATGTGGCGGGCCGTCGTAGAGATCTGGAACAATTGTATACAAGTGTTGGATTGCTTCTTGACATAGGTCGACGTAGAAGTGCTTCAGTACAAGAATGGTGCCATCGTCCGACTTCTTCCGTCAGTTTCTGAAGACGACTTGTAAGAAGAGAACACATACCATCCCTTGTAAACTCTCAATTGGCACTCTCGGATCTAGCGGGCTCATGAAGATCATAATCTTCTCCAGCCCCGGGCACGGTGTATCACCACCTCCCGGTGTCGCAGGGATCGGATTGCGAGTAAGGTTGCCCACTATCATCCTCGTTAGTCTTCATCGCTTCCACACTTCAAATCGAAGCGGCATACTCAAGACAGCATCCGCGGCGCCCCTAATATCCCTTTCCAGCCTCAACAACCATGCCAAAAAGTCCGCCGTATCTTCACCCCTCGTACAAAACCTCTTCTTGATTTGCCTCCTCAGTTCTACCGCGAGTCGTAGCTTCATCGTAACTTCTTTCGCGGTATCGGGGTTCACCACTTGGATACTCTCTGCTTCTTTCTGTGCGCGGCGCCACCGATATGACAGGTTCTTCAGTTCCGAGAAGTGTGCGTTGCACCATGTGTACGAGTCTTGTTGGACAGGGAGAGGGCATTGTTGCATGTCTGGTGTCAATGCAGCGCAGCTTGTGGATTCCGCAGGTGACATGGGTTGTGTAGGGGGAGTGTGCTGGATGAGTGTTCGATTGGGAGCCTTGAGGGAGAGGCGGGTATCTTGTGGAACCGTGATGCGGATTGAGACAGCCATTGTGTATGTGTATATGTGTGTGAGTGGATTGTGTAAAGATCCTGTCGGTGAGTCGAAACTAGAGCTGCGTACGACGGCTTATATGTAGACGTCTGTATAAGATTGAGCGGGGTAACACAACATCCCGATATGTTGACGGCCAGGATCAGTCCTCGGATCCGAGAGACAAAATCCAGACTCTGGCCTGTAAGGCTTCAGGAATTATTCGACTGGCCCCAACGGCCCCCGGGAGCGTTATCAATTATATGCGATTCATGATGGGGGCCTAACAGGTGGCCCCTCCTTCCCGTTTCCGTCTTGTGTGTCGATGTGTGCTGCGCAATGCAGACATCAGGGAATCTGGGGCAAAACGCCCACGGATCAGTAGTCAACCTTGCCTGGACCCCAGTGCCGCCCCCAGCCCTTATCGATTATACATGAGTTTTTGCTTGGGGGCCTAACAGAGGGAACTGATTCTCTTCCTTCACACTGGGTGCGAGAGATCGGGGTCGCGGGGCCGACGCCTAAGCCCCTACCTCGCCCCCCAACAGAAACACGGCAAGGCCTGCTTGTGGGCACAAAGCATGGCTGGATGACGCGTAGGACGGGTTGCATGAGCTGTGCATGCTTCGGAATGTTGCGTTTCTCGGATCTGCCGTCTTTGAGCACGCGGGCCATGTGGTTGCAGTGTTCGGCTAACCCGGACAAAAAGTCAAGTAGAGGATTTTGGCCAATCAGAAAAATTAACGGGAAAACAAGCTTTGGCTTTCTGCTTGAAGGAGGAGGTACATTAGAGGTTGCTGTTACGCCCTGCGCCTCGGCGGTTAGGAAATGTTCTTCGACCGGGGTTGTTGCGAACTTTGGTGTTTGTAGGATCCGGAACGCCTCGAAAGCCACGAGGGGTTTGCTGTGGCAATGCTCTCGAAGTTTCAGATGTGTTTGTGAAACTATTGCGCAAGTCTTCGTTTGGACGCTGTGGTTGGGCTGGGGAATTTTCGAAGCGGAAGACTGCCCTCATAACGCAGGCAAGTAGTCTGCTCAATGGCGATGCATCGATAGAGCGCCCCCTACGCGGGTTATGAGTGACTGGTGCACTCGTCCGAGAGAACAGTCGTTCCTGATGCAGCCGTGCAGCCTGTTGGAAGCCTCTCCAGCCTCTGTGTCGGCGCTTAGAGGTTGGAAGTAGGTTAAGTTGCATCGCGCTACTGCGCCACCCCTGTCGGAGAACGTCTACAACCAGTTCTCCAACATCAACTCACGGATTGACGAATAACGTAAAGAGGTGTTTTCCCAAGGCACGCGGCTCAAAGCGAGGGTGGTTGGAGTTTGCGAGGTCGTTCGGGGGCTGGGACGCGGACAAGTTCGTGCGAGATAGAGAGACTTTCTCCGGCGTGATGTGATCGAGTGACCCTCTTAGAAAGGTGCTGAATCTCACGCATCTCGCACGACTTTGACTCCACTTGAGTCGTAATGTTCCGATCTCACACGCGTGAAAGACTCCCGAGCAAGTTTCGTCGGACTCAGAAAGTCGCTGTGTAGTCAGGCGCTCCCACATTCGTGGTAAGGCCCTGGGGTGGCTGCTGATCTGCGGGCCTGAGCGGCAGCGGGTAAAGAACGGACAACCCCGCCCGTCCCTCGTGGCATTCCGCTGCGAACGGTTCTGTGAGCCCGGCACGCAGGTGTTGCGCGGGAGTTGATTGTGTATCGTTGAGGTCCAACTCGGGGCTGACTCGCCCGGGAGCAGTATCAGACACAGTGACTGAACGCAATACATCCCGACCGCAACCGATGTGATGAAGCAAGAGGCTGGGGCGTAGAGCCTTTGGGTGTAGGTAGTCTCGAATGGCGGGGCTCCTGACTGAAACTGATCGTGGCCGACTGGCCCCAAGTGCGGCCCGTCTAGGAGTCTGGGTTGAGCCGGCATACCTGAGCTAGTTAGTTTTACCGATACTGTCACGCTCTCGAACAGTATGTGTTATGCGTTTTCGTTCAGCACCATGATCCGGTACTCATGTCTGCCTCGGTCCCATGTGTTCTGGCTCTTCGCGAAGAAATGGATCCTTCGTTTGTTGGTCTCGCGGCCCCCGCTTGTCGCTCTTACCCAACAAGCAGCTAAGCGCGGGGAAATAGACCAACCAGTTCTTTCATCGAAACATGCCAGTTCATGATTGGATATGATATCGCCTTCGCAGATATACTCCGAAGCAAGAAAGTGGACGTGTTCGCAACTCCAGGTAGTCTCATTCACCCTAAGACGATTATGCCTCGTGTGAAGCGTCGGTGATTTGACTGAACAGTAAGACTGTATGTACAAGTGTGGAGGTCCGATATCAAAGTCCGTCTGTAAGCCTGCACAGTCCTGTCTCAACAAGTCTGGACTTACTGCTTCAACATGCGCCCTCTTGCCCACCGATCTGTAAAGCGTCACACCTATCTGGGTAGAAAAAGCTCGATAGAGCGATGATAACATAAGCTGCGATAAGCAGACTGCCTTCCAGGTAGTTGCTTCGACCATCCAGGACGAGGAAGTTGACTACGAATGCCGTGACGAAGAGAGCCACTGTCTCGAAAATATTGAAGTAGAGCGACATTTCCTTGTTCAAAATCCAGCCCAGGATGACAATGACTGGGGTGATGAAGATTGCTGTTCTGGTCAGCTTAGTGGCTGCTTAGAGGGACGTCGCATACCTATCTGGATCGACGACCCCACAGCAATTCCAATAGCAAGATTCATTTTGTTCTTCGCCGCCACCGTCACCGCTGTGACGTGCTCCGCTGCGTTGCCGACCATTGGAAGAATGATTAGGCCGATGAAAGCCTCGCTCACGTTGGACTTTGCGACCATGGGTTCAATGGATTCGGTCAGGAAGTCTGCGCATACGGCAACCAAAGCTGTGCTGATGAGCAGCATCACAATTGCTGCCGTGCGTGACATCAGGGGCGCACCCCGTTCAGCCATCTCTTCGGGAATACCACCAGAAGTCTCGGGGGCGTGGATCGAAGGCCCAGTCGGAGCATGGACTTGCTGTCGAGACTGCAGCTGATGCATACGATCAGGGAGGGACGTAGCCCGGCGCAGAGGACGAGGTCCAGCCATGCGCACATTGCTGAGGACAGACACACCAGGGGGCGGAGGAGGATTCTGTGGGTTGGTGAAGACATTGCTGGAGAACAGGGAGGGCATAGGAATCAGTCGCCGGCCTACATTGGTTGGCTCAGATGTTTGCACATGTTCCGCGAAGTCGACCCGGTTCGTGCTCTCATCAATATCACCGCCATCATTCTTCTGGGGGTCCGTCTTGGCCTTCTTGCGTTTCCCCGGTTTTAATCTTCTTCCCCAACGGGCTAACTCCATGATGTGCTGTCTGCGGTCGGCCGATAGCTCCTCCATCAGGATGTCACGCTCGCTCGCAGGATCACGAAACCTGGATATTCTGGCCTCATCCTGAGAAGAGCCCTGCGCCTGCGCATTGGTAAGGATTGCACTCGCATTAGCAGTGATTTCACCTGAAGTTTGACTCGACCTCCGAAGCCCATGGTGCCTGAATGCTCGCCTGATCCTCCTTGCAGTGGTGTGAGAGCTCCGAGAGCTGCGTCCGGAGAAGCCCTCATATTCTTCATCTGACTCCGAGGAACTCGATGAATTCAAAAAGTCGGCCAGAATACCAGGATGCGACTCCTCGTCAATAACATGCTGAGGGGTGCTGACGTACATGTAGCTGTGGCTCTTGAGCTGGAACAGAAGGTAGAGAATGTAAATCAGTAGCAGTATCACGCTTGTACCACGACTGATGTGTAACGTTTGTGTGTCTGCGATCCGGTTATCTGAGAATGCCGCATGGAAGGCAGTCGGCAACAGGAGGCTCATAACGGCTAGGCAGAGCATGCAAGCGCTCATTTGAGTGACGGTGTTGTTGTAGAATTGTTCCTGGTATTTGAGGCCTCCTAGGAGAAACGCCATTCCTAGAATGAGTAGTAGATTGGCTAGTATGGATCCCAGCAGAGCTGCTTGCACGACACGAATCTGATTGTCAGCGAGCAAGATTATGAAGAGGATCAGCTCGACGGCATTCCCGAATGAGATATTCAACAAAGCTCCGACGGCGTCACCAACTCTAGCGGCTACTGCTTCTGTAGCGTGCGACAGCAGTCCCGCCAATGGAACAATGGCGATGGCGTTCATGGCGAAGACGATTGCAGGATTCATGTGGGCAAGGTAGACTGCGATTCCGATCGGAACAAAAACGAGAAGGACATTGACCCAGCTGTAGAGGATTGCATTCTTGGAGTGAACGAAAAACCGTATAAGACCGTTCTTGACCCGTGTTCCCCATTTTGGCTTGAAGGACGGTGTCGTCGAAGGTGCCGTGGAAGGTGTCGTGGAAGATGGTCCGGCTCTCATGTCTTCGCCGTTTTCGGGAGGCACATCAAATGATATGCTGGGCTGCCTGGGGGGGGGGAGATTTGCGAGCTTCAGCGGCTGCATCGTTTCCGATCTCAGTCAAAGGAGTGGTGGTTGAGGGATGGGCGTTCGGTGTAGGAGCAGGACCTTGTCGAAGATCGGATACTGAAAACGCGCTATCATCTGCGGGGGGCTCGGGTCCTCCCATAAGTCTGTGTGTGGTCAGGTAATGGAGTGTCACCAGTCTGGTGGTATGTATGTTGATGAGAATGCAGTGTGTGGTGTTTAGTAGTTGCCGGAAGCAACGTAGTCCTGATCACCGAAGCAGCAGGCGCCATGAGCTTCTTTTTCAAGGTTGCTGTTTTGAGGAAGCATGACTTCCGAATTTGACGGCCTATTTTCTGCAGCTCTGGTGGACGTCATAGGCAGTCACTCAACTCTGAATGTCTCCGGCTCATCCGCATCCGCCCGGATGCCCAGGGCCGCCGGACAAATACTGGGCAGACATATCCAAGAAGTATATCTCTCGCATAAGACATATTCTTGGTGGTACAAGCCTTGGATTTTCACCCGCCCATTGTATGTCTGGGCTGCCATCTTTTGAGTGCGCGCTGTCCATCAATCCAAGCAAGAATGCCCTGAGATGAGCTACACCAGTGCTGCAAACTCCGGCAGTCTTTAATGAAAAGTTGACAGACGTAGTTTGGGTATCTCAAAAGTATTCTCCGAAGATCTGATCGTAATTCACCCCTGCACGGAGATCTGGTGTTAAGCGCCTTGGCGCCATCATCACCACATCTTGTGCCCGCGATTTATACTTGAATACTTCTAACCTATGCTTATTTACTTAGCCACACTAACGCGCAGGAGGCAAAATGTTTCTAGGGTTTGCTAACAGATCTCTTAAATCTTATAATTCTTTTCGCAATTCCTTTGCGTCTTAGAGTAAGTTATCCTCTCGTCCTAGCGAAACGATAGCGAGACGATAGCGAGACGATAGTAGGTAGTAGGCAGTAGGTAGTAGAAAGCTAAAGTAGTTAAAAAAACTTCAAACTGTAAAGATAACTAGTAAATCTATTTTTATCTATATAATCTTATACGTTTAACGTTAACGTTATAGTAGAAGTAGTATTGCTTAGTAACAACACTTATAACTATAGTTTCAGACTTTGTTTGCTTAGCTTGAGAACTTATAAGGCTGCTGCTTTCCAACGTTGCTGTTAGGAGAAGAATCGCGCGATAGTGCGTCCAGAAAAGGGTTGACTGGGGCGGCAGCAAGACGACCTCTGTGATTACTCGAGACTGGAAGCATCTCTTGGCTATCCTCCAGTTCCGAACCGTCTGCGACGCGGTGATGATGAGCTCCGGCGTGGCCGAGCCTGCCATTGCACTCGTCGCAGCGACGTTTGCGGAAGCAGCAGCAGAGATGGCGAGACAGCCACGAGGGCGGCATCTTGGCGTCCTCGCCATGAATGAAGCGACCAGGGTGGGCAATGTTCCAGACGAAAATGGCCAGCCACATCGGTGTCGACTCCAGGACATACAAGAGGGGCTCATTACTCGGAAGCGGGTTGCTCGCGCCCAAACCGGCGGAGAACTCGACGAGGCGGTACACGATGCGGATCGTGATGGCTAGCAAGCATCCGTAGAGCGCCCAGATCAACCATTTCCAGCCGGCAATCTTGTCCACAGCCAAACGACCAAGTCTTTCTGCCTGAAGCTGATCCCGGTGGAACTTGACGACCAGGCCCAGGAACAGGATAATGAAGGCCTCCTGCATGCCAATCCCTCCCATGTATATGTTCAAGCCCTTCTTCTGAGAATCCGCGCTTGCGCCCGGGCCGGCCATTCCACCGCCGACGAGCTGAATGACGAAGGCAAGAATGTCAAGGGAGACGAAGATGAGAGCGAGGATGGAAGGCGAGAAGAGCCAGACTTTGCGAGTGGGTGAATAAAAGTGCACAATGCGGGCGAAAACCATATATGCGAAGGCGTTGACCCCTGGAAAGAAGACGTCAGAAACACAGAAAGGTTAGCCGACTTTCGGCTTGACACTCACAAATGGGAGCTACCAAGACCAAGATCTGAGCAACAATTGCAATGCCAGAGGATTGCTGATTCTTAGAGCCAAGGGTGCGGAAAACATATGCCCCAGTCTCCCAAAGAGCGGCCATGATTATGACCCAACAAAAACCATTACGGCACATGACTGCCTGACCCAGATGTGCGATTGTGAGGATGCCGAACAGAATAGAGAAAGCCACTGCCGCGGCGAAGTTTGGAAAGTACAACCACAACGCATTGCATGCATCTGCAGGCACGTGGCCATCAACGCCGGGATTTGCATATGCGCTGAAGCCAGGCGTGCAAGTTTGAGGTGGGAGATTGAGCGTGAAAGATGCTATCGACGGCTGTGCAATTGACACCGTAGGGATGTCCAATGAGAGAGGCGGCAGACTCAACTCAAAGTCGGCATCGCGGCGAGACGGTGGAGCGGTGGCGGAAGGCGGGGAGGTAATAGCAGCTTGAGCGGGAATTGCTGGAGGGAATTTGGGGTTGGGTGAAGCGGAGCAGAGAAGTGGCAGCAGCAAGGCGCCGAAGAGCGGAATTGAAATTCTCATCGCTGGAGTGGCACGGTAAGTAGGTAAACTTGAATGTGTGTGTGAAGTGTGGGTGGTAAGCTGGTGTGGAATTTTTGAATTCTCTATCTTCATGAAGGGAAAAGCGAAAGCTGTTGATTAGACCAGGGGCTGTTTTGGTTGTCGTGGACATTGAGGCTGAGTGCGAGAGTACGCCGGGGTTGTAGTCCACTAGCAATCCTTCCAACCAACCCTTGGGAACTTGTAACAAGCGGGGCGTAAACAGCCCCTGTTCGGCGATCCCTTGTCCGGCCGTGGGTACATGAGCGACCCCAAGCTACCTAGATAGTTTTTGTGTGTTAACTATCATATCGCATCACCGCATACGTTAGATCGTACCTTACCCACAGATGATTGCTTGTTGATATGATAGCAAAACGAGAGACGAGTCTAGTGATTGGGGTTTGGAGGCTAGTAACGGGGAGGCCGAGTCACCGTCGAGTGTTTGGATGGCCAGTCCAGTGACTGAGGAGACGAGTCCAGCGACTTGGAAATGGAGCCCAGTGATGTACAAGACGAGTCGAGTGACTTGGAAGACGGACTGAGTGGTGCTGTGAAAGAGCCGTGGACTTTCAATACCGCGCGCCTTGCTTTTAAACACGAATGGAGGGTTCATTGGGTGTTATGATGGGTCATGGAGGGTTGATAGCGCTAGAGGGGATGGCGTGATTTACTGTAAGCTGCCGGACAGTGTTGGCGCAACAGCAGACGATTATTCTTGTGGTATGTTCGTAGCATATCTGTGGTATACGGCGCTAGTGCATGCCAACATACTCTATGGAAAGTAGTGCATGGAATCACCCTTTGATAGGCATGACACTACATGAGCACCTCAATCAACATACTCTTCTTTTCATCACTCACGCGCGCCCTTCCCTCCTCCAATGCGGCGATTAGCCCCCCGACACAAGAGACGCGGACGCCTTTCATCCATTTCTCTGCGAAACCTTTCTCCGAACCAGGCGCCGCTGCTTCTGCCAAAGCCGCATAGTTCGGAGAAGGTCGAAACGAAATATTCAATTCCTCGTCGGTGGCGTCCTTATTCAGACCGTCGGGATATACGAGCTCAGTGCTATTTCGTGGCGCTTTCCAGCCTGGACGAAGCTGGTTAGACATTACTTGTTGAATGCAACATGACTCACTCACCGCCGTTGTTCAACACAATCGTCATGACTGGGATGTTGTACTTGCTTCCCACCCACAACGCGCTCGAAGGCGCTGCGCACATAAAGCTGCCGTCTCCCACGACTTGACATACTAGGCTAGAGCCATTCGAAACATCTTTCTGGGAGTCATCCAGAGCCATCTTGACTCCCAGAGCTGCTCCATTGCTCCAACCTATACCAGTACCCCCACAATTGATCCAGCTTCCTGGACGCGAAGGTTGTAATTGATCATGAAGATCTTGCGAAGCTGTCACGGCCTCGACAACAAAAGTGGTAGAAGGTGGTAAATGCTTTCGAAGCAGGTAACCTATGTTGTGTGCCGTCAATGGCTCGTCGTCACCTAGCAGCGCCCTTGCCGCGATCTGTCGAAGCCGGACCCAGTGTGAGTGTGCAACTTTCTCTCTGCGGGCCACAATTTGGGAATCCTCAAGTTGGGCTTTCCAGGAGCGGTTGTTCTGAATACACTCCACGATCTGGCCTAGAGCAGTGAAACTGTCCGATTTCCATCGACCATTCGCAGGGAAGAATGAGACTGAGATTTGTTGGTTCAGCGGATCCACATCTACATGGTATATCTTAGCATCCTGCGAAGGTGGGTTCCGAGACGGTATCCAGGGTACGTCGCAGTCCAACATAAATATGACATCCGCTTCGGTTGCGCACTTGTCGAACGCTAGACGAAACCCGAGCGAAGCTGGATGCGAAAACGGAAAGCAGACATCGCTTCCTCCCGTATCATGCACGCGCAACCCGGGTATCAGGTCCGCAAGAGCGACAAGCAGTTCTGGAGTTCTCCTGTCTCTGCCAGAGTACCCAGTAATAACAAGCGGGCTTTCCGCGTGGATCAGTGCAGCGGCAATCTCATGAACAGCATCTCGGGAGAGAGCACTAGGACCTAAAGGCTTCCATTGTTCCTGGTTCAAGGCATAGGGTCTGATCTCTTCGGCCAAAACTTCCCTGGCAGCGGCAAGATACACAGGTCCTTTGGGAGCGCTGGTGGCAAACTGTAGCGCTCGAGTTACACTTTGCTTGACATTGAGACCCGTGCGAATCTCAGCCGTGTGTCTACAATACTGTCGCACTATCGCCTTTTGGTCGGGTGCCTCTTGTAGCCAGTGCATGTACTCTGTTCTCGAGCCCTTTAGTTCTCCAGATTCGGTATACGGACACATTCCTGCGAATATGAAGACTGGAACACGGCCAATACTGGCGTTATGTACGCCTTGTCCTAGTGCCTGTGTGCCTACGTCGACGTGGATGATGACTGCTTGAGGTTGGCCCGTGACTCGGGCGTACCCATCTGCCATGGAGATTGCCGTGACTTCAGATGGGCATGTGACTATTGTAGGCCATGATAAAGGACGCTCACGTTTCCCCATCACCAGTGCCTCAATTACGGATGGATGGTCGGATCCAACGTTGACGAAACAATTTTTCACTCCGCCCTAGATAAGTGTGAGTGAGAGGGAAGTCGCTGGATGGGGAGAGTAGTTGCTTCCCATAGCGCTTCGAACAGCGCATAGGCCGTCGTGTATCTACACATAGTCAGCCCTGGAGTGCATGACAAACTACTTGTGGTCCAATCCGCCCAGCTAGTTCGGAAAACTTACTGCGGTTTCATAGGCTCCGCCTTCGATGCGTGGTTTGTGCAGGAAATAGGGCGCACAGATGTTGATTGCAGCAGTCGCTGCTTGTACCCAAAGCGAGTAAAAATTGACATTCGAGCAGACAAGCGGACTGAGGGCAAGAGCGTCATTATTGTTTACGCTAAGATGAAAAGGACAAGACGAACACCTCGCGTGGTGATGAGATGGCGTCGAGGTTGTTTTATGGGAAGGTTACCGGCAGGTTGGCTGCCCTGGGCAGGCGCGAGCCAACAAAAGGCGCTTACACTTGCTGAGCCTCTTAGGCAAGAAGGCAGGAGCTCAGATGGGTGAGATCTATATTGCTGTACATATAATCCTTGTACAAAATGGCAGGGCTGACTCATACGTCAGATTTGGCACCGGTGGGTGCAGTCATTCGCGATCGCCCCAGGGCTGTTCAAACATAACCACACGCCTATGAGCGAGCTAACGCATCTTATGCCTGTATCAGCCACACTGACGCGCAAGCGAGCATAATGTTTGCTAACAGATCTCCCAATTCTTCTAATCCTTCTTCGCAATTCCCGGTCTCGAAGTCGTGCTCTCGTCCTAGCGAGACGGACCTACACTCCAAAGAATAATGGTCAGCAGAGGCGGACGCTCCAAAGGTTGCGATAATTGCCGACGCCGACGCGTCAAGTGCGGTAGGCAGCCAGTGTCCAGTCCTACGACAACAATCTGATCTTCACCAGACGAGAAAAGACCCGTCTGTAGCCAATGCATCAAACGCAAACTCGAGTGTGGCGGTCCCAAAGAGTACATGTTAGCCGTGGCGTCTACCAGCCACCTTCCTGACTCAGCCGTCTTAGCTTTATGTACTTATATCTAGTCGTCTT
>MU006585.1:354027-366598 GCA_010093795.1 Sporormia fimetaria CBS 119925 | reverse complement strand
AAGACGGCTGAGTCAGGAAGGTGGCTGGTAGACGCCACGGCTAACATCTATGTAGGCGGCGAGTTGCGCTACGCTACGCTCCCAGTTCACCCTCATACCCAATCCTCCAACCTTTTCCGCCGCGAAAGCACGACCCTGCCCCGTCTGCCATATATGACCATTCAACCTCTCCACTACATTACAGCTCCGAAGAGTCCTTGCGCGCTCTACTCCAGGCATAGTACGCGTCTTGGTGTGCGATTGTCGCTCCCTTCAACTTCTGGAGTGTCGGCTCTGCTTGCTCGAAGGTCGCACCATCCTCATCCTCGGTCGCAATCGCGATCGCCTTGTCGGCTTCTTTCAGAGCCTCATCGAGCAATTTGGTGCAGGCGATGTAGTTTCGATGTGCCCGCGCTATCTGCTCATGGGTGGTTTCGTAGAGAAGCGGTTCGGTTGACATCGTATTGGGTGATTATGAGAGTTGTTGGTGTGGCTAGACGTTGTGTGATAATCGTGAGAATAAAGAGAGTGTTGTGACTAGGAAATCAAAGGTGACAGGTTAAAGAATCGATGTATTGTCATGGGACGGGAAGATGTGGCTTGAAGGCTTCATGTACAGGTGCTCAACCTCTTTCTCTACGGGGCGCCTTAAGCGCATAGCTACCGTGTCATTTCACATTCGAGATCGGAGCAACAGAAACCAGAAGCGCGGAAGCGCCGGGCCAACTAACAGATGTTTTGAGTTGGTGTTCGGGTTCCGAGGGATTAAGGATGTGTACTGCGCAAGGCGCAGCACGTAGGCGGCGGCGCTTAACAACGTGTACTGTATGTTCCCTGTATCTGTGCTTCCAGCGCCTGGAATCCCACCTCGGAACACTTCATGTGCCGGTAAATGTTCTGTCTGCTTCACAACGACAGACGTACAAAGAGTAGACTTGAAAACTTTGTGAATCACGTGAGTAAGTGTTCATATGTATGCAAATTTCAGAAGCAGCGAGATCAACGTCCCGAGAGTCAGAGAGTACTTGAAGTTATCCTTTGTAGCAATATGAAGGACCTCTACTTCCCTAGGAATTCCCGAGGGAACTTCAGTCTATATTGCCCGCACTAGCCTACTGATTCAGACCTCTATACAGACATCCCATATCGGGTCTCAATGTAAAAATTCCTCAACGCAGTATCCCACAACGCTATCACGACATTTGCCATTTCCCGGACTCAGAAACCTCCATACACTACAACCATAGCCAATATCGACCATGATAACAAAAAAATAGGGTATCAACATGCTGCCATCTGCCATCCTGCAATCACTCCCTTTAGCTCACCCACGCTCCCCTCCTCCTTCCCTCTGACCTAATTACTAGGCGGTGGATGCCCCAGATTCAGCAAAATATCCAACATATCCATGCCACCGACATCAGGTCCCATAGCCGTCTGACTAATATCCGCGCCCCACTGGTTAAGTAGAGGGTCGAGCGGCAATGCCAACCAGTCCTGATCCTGGCCATATGCGCCATTCATATTATACTGGTTCCCGTGCCCACTGTTCGCCGAAGACATATAGTCATTGAACCCGTTCGGCGTGAAGCCCGGGGGCGGCATAAGTGAATGCTGACCGGAGTTCGGATCGTAGGGTTCGGATGAAATGCCCCACAGAAGAGGATTCGGTGTCTGGCGGCCGGAGGTCAAGTTCATCGAAGGGGATCCGGGAACGGAGGTCGTTGTTCCGGCGTATGGCTGATGTGAGGTGTAGGGCTGATGAGGTTGAGTGGATTGCGGGTGATGTGGTGGATGTGCTGGGGGTCCCATCGCGGGTGTCTGCAATCCCGCCCGGATCGGGGAACGGGAGCCAGCACGCGATATACCTGCGGAACCGGTTGCAGAAAGCCGCACGAACCGAGAGCGAATCCTATGGCTCAGTGTTTCCACGAGGTCTGCAAATCGATTACCGACGTGCACGTCGTCGACGATGGAGGTGCGGAGGGCCTCAACGCTGCGGTCAAGGAGGCCGAGAGAGTATGCGACGTCGTCTTCGGTTGCACCGAGAGCGAAGGTCTTGAGGAGGATGATGGCGACGCTGACAATGCGGAAGAAGGTGCGGACGGGGGCGTGTCGGAGGTAGTCGCCTGGGTACAGGCCGTCAACGACGGCGAGGAGGACGTTGCGGCTGGCATCAATGACTTCGGAGATGTAGTGTCTGTCGTTTCCGTACCATTTCACTAGGGTGCTGAAGGGGATTGCTCCACCGTCTTGATTGCGCTGGGGCCCGGGAACGTTGTTCGTGCCGTTTATCGGAGGTTGTGCGTGCTGCTGCACAGGGGTGTTATGTGTGCAGCGCTCTACGACTGCTTGGAGTGCGAGAGAGTTGAGATAGACACGGGTGTACTCATATTCGATGACAAGCACGCATCGGAGTTGTTTGGGTACTACACGTTGTTAGCAGCAAACCACTGATCAACTCAATACAATCATACATACCTCTCTCGGCCAGGTTGAAGGACTTCCGCCAGTCGAGTAGCGGAGTCTGAAAGTTTCGCAGCAGCTCCTCATAACCTCCGCTCTTCAACAGATCACGCGTCATGCGCCGGTTAGGGAACAGCTTCTGGTTACCCATGTCCATGATAGTCGCTATCCGCATCCAAAAGTCGAGTACCAAATCCTGAACAGCATGCCGATGCTGGGTGGCCACAGACTCGTACGGAAGACGCTGGCCATCTGCCCGCGTTCCGAGATTAGGTGGGGGAGGCCTGATCTGGGAGATGCGCTCCTCGTACAGCTCATTCGGCGTCTTCGTGGGGAGTATACTGTCTCCCTCGATCTTTGGCAACATAGAAGTCAATCCCAATCGCCCGCTGGTCTGCATGATGTAGATCTTGAGCAGATCCTTGAGATGATTCTTCCTGCGGAAATACGCCTTCACAGTTGCGTGTGACAAGTGTTGGTTCGCTTCCTCAAATTCCTTCTCGCTGGTATCGTCAAACACGCCGATCTCGAATGCAAGTGCAGCCGCATTGCCCAACAGCATCCAACACATACGGTCACTGCGCCAACAGGGCTCGAGCCAGCTATCGATGCGCTGCCCACCTTTTCCACCGTCGTCTTTAGCGGTGGCTGCTCTGGCGGCCTCTGCATCATCCGGAATACAAAGCTCGTCGTCGTCATCTCCTGGGGGGAAGTGAAGAGCACGTGGATGCCACTCGGTGAGCAGCATCAAGCTCTCGATAGTTCCGAGTGTGCGAAGGCCCTTCCGTGACAACGGATTCACCTCTGATTGTGGCTGTTGGCCAGCACCACAGAAGCCGCCGCCAAACTGCTCCTGCCCGAAGATCATGCGATCAATCATGCCTTGCAGGTACTTCCAAAACTTCTCATGGATGTGGTAGGAGCGGGATACAGCACCAAAGGTGCTCGGCTTGCAAAACCGGGAAGATATCGTGAGCAGAGTGACGACCAACATCGGCTCCTCCTTGAGCAGCTTCCCGTGGAGGGCATGATCTCGGTAGTCCGGCACGACAATTGGAGTGAGCGGAGAGAGGTATGTGTAGAAATAGTCGACATAGGCAATGCCTTCTCTCGCGGTCAGCCAGCCTGCTCGCACGAAACGGAATCTGGACCACGCCTGCAGAGCTGCAGCATACGATGGGTCGGTCGCAGAATCGGGTTGGGATCTATGTGAAGGGCCGTGGGAGATGTTAGGGTCGATCGAAGGCTCCGCCGCAGTGCGTTGGTGGGTGCGTCCATCTTGAGGCCCACTTCCTTGCGGACTTGCAAAGCCTGTCTGGGACCCCGGGGTTCCATTGGTGCCAAACAAGGGATGGTTGTGGCTCGAGGAGCTCTCTGCCCGTTGGTGCGCAATGTCTCCATTGCGGCCGGCGGCCTCGAAGAGGAGGTGCAGGGCATCGTGGCCGCTGTAAACCTCCCCTCTTTGTAGGGTCCCCGTCGTCTCGTTGACGACCTGCTGGTCGTCCTCCTCGCGGTGTGGGCGGTGGACTTGTGGCTGTACGGATGGTCGTCGAAGGGGTTCGTAGCGGCCTATGGAGCCTCCGGGAGTGAGGGGTTGCGAGACGTAGGTGCCGCTGTTTGCGCGGGGGAGGGGGATGGGGTCGGGTACGGTGCGAGAGCGTTTCCTGCCATTCCGGAGTTCGTAGTCGTCGAGGGCGTCATCGATCTCCTCGCCGTCCTGGCCCTTCCTCTTTCTGCGTGTAGCGGAGAAGAAGCACTCTTTGCTTTCCCGACGACAGCGCACGCAGGGCGGATCGTGCGGATTGTCAACGGGTCCGAGGTCACAGCGGACCTTGCGACGACGGCAAGGTATGCAGGCCTGGTAGGTGCGCGTGTGCTGCTGATTGTTGAGAGGCCGCGCAGGCGGCGGGGAAGCATTCGAGGCGGTCCCCGACACAACGGACATGGCTGCGATGGATCGGCTTCGGCTTAGGGTTGCGACGGCATGAATGAATCAGTGCTCCTCAGTGGTTACAGTTCACTCGGGCGCTGTCGGCGCTGGGCGGCCGCGGGAGGCGACTGGAGGACAGGCGGGCCGAGTTCGTTAGGGAAGAAGGAGTTTGTGACAATTTCGCTGGAGGAGGTCGAGGTCGCAGCGTTCGACGCTACGCGCACGCGGAAGAGAAACTGCGGGGATCCAGGTCATGCCCAGTAGTCGACAAGTATCTCGATCGCCCCTCACCGCGGAATCCTTTGCGCGTTTAGCTCCTTTCTCACTCAAGCACCTACGGCTGCCCCTTTTAGAGACGCCGAGGACTGAATTAAGGGCGGGGCTGGCGAATTGGGACTGTAGTTGCTGTCACTGCCGGTGTGAGGTTGTGTGCGAGGCTGCGGGCGTTGGTGAGGCGTAGTCGGCGGATCAGCCAATCAGCGTGGGGCGTCGGTCCAGATACTCGAGCGCCACACCGTTGTGCACAAGCTCCACGCTGCGAGTCTTGCCAAGCATTCGAGGACTGAATTGAAGAGGGGCAAGCGACAAGCTGTGCTCGTGTTCCGTGAATTTAAGTGGTGTAGCCAATAGGAAGCGTTCCGACAGCTAATCTGTAGGTAACAGCAACCAACTTCGATGTACTGGATTCGATTTGAAGTCGTCACCGTCATGCTCATGTCATTTGGTGATGAGGGTCGTGGACTGAACAGCTATCTGCTACCTACTAGGAGTGAGAATGCATCAGAGTAGACAAACGCGCTCGACGCGTCTGCCGATGATGAGGTGGTGCACTTCTCCACACAACCCCGCCTTCCCCGCAGTCTCTCTCCCGCTTTAAGCAATGCCGTTCCCATAGAGAGATCCACCCCCATGAACACACAATCATGGCTTCTAAAACATCGTTCTCGTCGCAGGAGGTGAACAACGCACGCTTCAATGCCGAAGCTGCGGCATGGGACTCCAACCCCACAACGGTGGAGAGCACCAAGAAGGCGTTAGAGGCGATCATGCGATATGTACCTGAGTTGGCACAAGGACGAGGGAAAGGTACAGATCTTCTGCATGTGCAGTGGCGCAGGCCTAACTGACAAACCAGATCTTGACGTGCTCGAAATTGGATGTGGCACTGGTCTCCTGTCCATGCAGCTCGCACCCCATGTGCGCTCGCTCGTCGGTGTCGACACGTCCGATGGCATGATTGATGCCTTCAACAAAAAAGTGGCAGCTCTGCCTGATCCGGACAAAGCGAACATGGCCACCGTGAATGTGCTGATGGAGGAAGCGGATGACGTGCACGTCCAAGGTGCAGCTGCTGCCCTTGCAACCCGTCGAGGGGAGACTGGAAAGGATGTGCCCTATCGATTCGACCTCGTTGTCTCGCATCTCACGCTCCACCATGTACCGGAAATGGCACCATTGATCGCCACTCTCTTCAACAGCCTGAAGTCTGGCGGCCGCATCGCCCTCACAGACTATGAGGACTTCGGCCCGGAAGCGATACCCTTCCACCCTAAGAGCAAACGGGAGGGCGTGGAGCGTCACGGTATCAAGCGGGATGAGCTCGAAATCATTATCGATGGTACTGGCTTCAACGAGGTGCGCGTTGAGCAGGCTTTTGTGTTGCGGAAAGAGGTGGAGGCCGAAGATGGGGAACCAGAACGGGAGATGGACTTCCCCTTCTTGATAGGTCTCGGCCAACGGAGTTGAGCACTCAGAAGTCTTTCATCAAATCGTTGACGGCTCGGGCAGCGAAGCGTTTGCGCTCTGTCTCGGGCATGCCTTCTCCCATTTCTGCGGCTGTTAGCGTGCTGTACTGCAGTCTGCGAGCGACCAACCTTTGACTGCCGCCATTCTTTTTATCATAGCCTCCAACTCCTCGACCTGTGCTTCGCTCTCCTCATCTTCCATTCCTTGCACTGCAGCCTTGAGGCCGAAAATTTCCAAGCCCATTTCTGCCTCTTCGGCGCCAAAGCTCTCGCCAAAATCATCATCGCCGCTGAGCTCCAATGCCTCATCGCCCTCCCATTGATGTGATTTCACTGCCTCTTCGAGCCGCTTAATACCAACAGCCTCACCGAACTCATTCTTTCCCTTCGCCTCGCTATCCACAAACTCGAAATCGTAGTCGAAGCAGAGTTCCTCCCATTCTTCCGCACTCTTAGCCAAGTGAGGCGTCATGCTCTGCGGCATGGCGACCGCGAGACATAGCGAGTCCCCAGAGTATCCCTGAGAGGCCTCTATGACTTCGGTGATCGCCTTGAGCGCGCTCTTGACGTTGCTTAGGCCCTCCTCGTCAACAGGCTTTCGGAAGCAGAAGACCCATGCGCCGACCACTGAGACGACCTCTTTAGCTTCTGGCTTTGTAAAATCGGAACGCCATTCTTCGACGTCGTGCAGCTCATCAATCCATATAGGCAGCGATGCGGTATAGTAACGAGTCGTGACGTCCCATGTGTGCGAGAGTCCGGCTGTGGAGTCGGAGACGAGAGCCGGAGCCGAGCCGGTAAGGTCTGGCAAGCAGGTTAGAGATTGTAAGGAAGAGGAAGTTCTGCATACCTTTCAATAGATTGAGAACCCCTGCATCGGGAGCTCCGAGGACGAGAATGCGTCGAGGGTTTTTGATATCCATTGTGCCTGCGGAGAAGGGGGAATCTGAGGGGGCCAGAGTCAACCTCCCAGGATTATAGTAAAAAGCGCTTCTTATGGTGTTAGACTCGTTGTCATCGATGTGCAGGTAGGATCATGGCTGCGGGTGGGTTGTAGGAGGAGATAAGTTCCCCAGTGTTGTGTTGCGGAGTTCATCTCGGGGGTCTTGGCATCAGGTGGGGTGGGTCAACCTTTGGGAGTCTGGCTGGCAGGCGGTGGCTTTTAAGACAGAAACCTGCCCAGGTGAGAAAGCACTACGATATTATTTCACCTAAATAGGCGATGTCGGCGCAGATAACGCAAACCACGGGGTTGACGACGTTGCGGTATGGCATAGCAAAGTAACAACAAGAGAGCACTGATGGTTGAGAGCTTCCATAGTATCATTGTCTTCACGAGCTATGCCTTCCTGTCATATATTCAGCCCCAAAGAGCAGCCGGTATCTCTAAATCCGGCTTTTGCCCCATGTTCCCTCCTGTGAATCGATCGTTTTCACGGCTCCTCGATGGGCTAAGCTAGCCACTATCGCCAAGTTCGTCGCAGCGAATATTTAGAGCACATCTGATTCCTTCAAAACGCTTTTATCCCACGTTTTTGTCTCAGCGTCCGCCCCTAGCTCCTCTTGCCCTAATTACTGTCGCCCGTCCACGTGCGAGACCGACACCTCTGCCGCGAGTTCCCCGAGATCGAAACATGGGTGCATTTCGCAACATATCCGGAACGATGAAGAAGCGTACGTGGGAGCCACGAATGTAGATTTGGTCAAGATGTGAGACGCGGCCGTCGCGTGCCGTTGCGGTGATGTCTTTGAGTTGTACGTTCATGTTGTCCTCAGCTGGGATGTATTAGAGCGCGCATATCGAAGGGGGAAGCGCATATACCTTCTATCAGCTTTCCTCGATATACCCATCCAGAATCGATTTCGATTGTGACGACGTGTCCCTGTGTGCGGAGTCAATGGGATGCGCCATGCAATGGGGAAAGGTACGCACTGTTGCCTCGTTCAGAAGCTTGATCGGGATGCCGATTGTGCTCGTCATGGCGGCTCTGCGTGTGTATCCTCTTTCGCTGAAACTCTTAGAATAATAGCGATATGTGGTCTCTTGGTGCGGGTAATCGTGTGGAGAGCGCGTGTGTACGTAGTGTAGGCAAGGCTCGCAGGCCATCGAATTTCCGAACTAGAACACCGGGAGCTTGGACCATGTCTCTTGGCAGGGCCGCTATTTCAGTTCACTCCGAGCACGGCCGCATTTGTGTATCAGTACCAATCAGATGAATATCTCTGGGACTCTCAACGTCTTCCGGCTCGTGAGGGATCCGACGTTGTGTCTCCCACAGCATACTGTTTCGACCTTCAACCACCTCCCTGTACCCCTATCCAAGGCGTTTCCGAAGCAGGATGGTCAAAAGCAAGTCGATATCAGGGCGGTAGTCCTCGACAAGGACAATTGCTTTGCTATACCCCACACAAATGACGTTCATGCCCCTTACAGGGTGAGTATGCTCAATTTCTTTGTTGCTTTTGGCTAGGTTGCATCATGTGCAACTCTGGATATATTTGAAGGTTATCGTCATCAAGGGTACTGACTATTGTCAGGAAAGGTTTCAGGAATTGCGTAAAGCATATCCTGGCTCGAAGCTCCTCATTGTCTCCAATACGGCTGGGACTGCGTCGGACAAGCACCTGGCGGAAGCTAGTATTCTCGAGAAGAACACGAGAGTCAAAGTGCTCCGGCATTCGACGAAGGTCAGTTATAGTGCAGTGTCCTGGAGCGTCAGTAAAATCTGATTATCTACAGAAACCTGGCTGCAAGGCTGAAGTATTTGAGTACTTCCGCAAGAACCCTGATTCTGGAGTTACATCCCCCTCTCAAATCGCTGTTGTCGGCGATCGTCTGTTCACCGACGTGATGATGGCAAACATGATGGGCAGCTACGGCTTCTGGGTCAAAGATGGGATCATTGAGCGAAAGAGTTTCGTAAGTGACATCACACGAGCAGAGACACTGAACCTAACCCCATTCAGTTTGCTCGCATGGAGGATAGGCTTTCAGACTTCTTATTGAAGAGAGGCTACTGTCCCCCGAGCCCTCGGAGCGACTTCGAGTGAGCGTTCGACATATGTCACAGTGATACCCAGTTTCTTTAATAAGACAATCTTGAAATGCTCTTGCGTCGACATATGGTGCTCATTATTTCATGGGGGCTTGCACACATGCACCGCTCTCGACTGTGCACTTATTACCTCGTTCCCTCCGACGATCCGGATCAGTCTGAGCAACATGCCTGTCTCTCTTCCACATTGGTAACCTCAACAGCTTCGGGGCTATTCGAAAAGCTAAGTAGGCCCAAGAATTGGAGTGCGATACCACCCCGCTTAAGACTGCCCAAATCTTCCCGCTTGCGCCCACGATGACACCAAGCTCTATAATCTGTTGGAATACATACATTGTATCCGCAAGGCTTCTGCTAATATTGCTAAACTTCTTACGAATGGCCTAGTCAGACAATGAGACCTCTTGGTAAATCTATACTTATATCAAGTCAGAGACTGCAACTTCCTCGTGATCTTTTCGTGTTTCAACCAGCTATGCAAATGTAATGGCTGACATACTAGTAGATGGTGAGAATGACGCTGCTCAGTGCTCTTAGAGCCTAGCTCTAGGAAAATTAATAACCCTACTGGCAGGATAGATCAAGTACCTCGGGTATGTATCGTTTCTTCCTGTTTCTATGAAAGGTGCGTTTATACATTGCACGTGAAGTCGCGTCCTGGGGCCCGGTAGCTCTTTCTTTCTGCGAACCTCGGCCAAGCAAGAACATTCTCTCACACCTCAACCTCCGACGTCACCGCCATCGACCTCGAACTTTCATCCGCACCCCTAGTTGATTACCGATATACCTAAACTCTTTGAAACGATTCTTCTACAGTACATTGCGAAGGCACCGCAGCCATGGCAGACGAACAGCAACCCGTCCCTTCTCCCCCCGCCCTCGCGGACCCGACCACGCAAACACCCATTTCCCCTTCCAGCTCCACGTCCGCGCCCGCACCGCATCCTCGATCTTCTTCCCTGATCCAAACCCTCCGAGTCTACATGACCATTTTCGCCTCGAAGACCGATCACACCCTCGTCCGCTTGAACACCCTCCTCAGCACCCCTCGTGGCACCGATGTCCTCCTATGCACCCTATCGTACACCCTACAACTCCTCTCTGCGCTCCTCTCTCGCCACCTCGACGCCCAAATGAACGCTATCACTGCCACATTCGCCGAGAAAGCAGATGCCGTTCTGCTCCCTGGAGAATCGTTCGTCGCTGCAGTTCCTATCTCGCGAGGCACACGAAGATTACAGGAGATCGCTACAGGCACGAAAGCGTTGTCCGGCGTCATTGCCGACTTCCGCATCTTCGTCAGACTGTGGGGATGTGTGGGATTGTACGTCTGGTTACGAGACATGCTGCGTGGAGACGCGGTACGGAAGAACGGATCGATGCCGAAGAAAGAGAAGGCTGTGAGAGCAATCACGTATGCGGAAATTGTCAGCTTAATCGCGTTTCAAGTCCTGGAGAACGGAGCGTATCTTGCGTCAAAAGGCGTTCTGACTTCGGCGAGTTGGAGTGGGGAGCTGGGAAAGAGGAGGGAGACTAGATGGTGGGTGTGGAGCTGTAGATTTTGGGCGTTGTATGTCATTCTCGAAGGCGTCCGACTGGGCGCTTTGTGGTACTATGAGCCTGAAGGGCAGATTCGGGAGGATGATGGCGAAAAGGAGGACAAGATTGCGAGGGAGAGAAAGAGCTTGGAGAACAAGGTCTGGTGGAGAGATCTCGTTAGCAACGTCGCATACTTCCCGATGACGTTGCATTGGAGTACAGAAGAAGGGTTGCTGAGTGAGATACTGGTTGGGCTGTGTGGGGTCTTCGCAGGAGGCGCTAATCTGGTCGAGGCGTGGGCCGCCATCAGATAAGTGGAAGAGGTGAGGGCATGTTGTCGTTTGCAATCAACGGTTTGTACTATGACTAGGCCTCTGAAGTGCTTACTGTTCTACTGATGGTAGAGCACCAAGAGCACATCGCAGCGCGCACCCATAGCGGTGCATATGAGCCGAATACGGAAATTCTACCCTAAGAGTTCTCAACACCCCGCAGTCGGTTTCTGGTTGTCTTATTAGGCGCTTATTCTGTGCGGTGCTGGCGACTTCTCGTCATGCCGATGTTCCTTCGCTGCTCCGCCTCCCTCATCCATCCACCCTAAGCGCGCGCACCGGGAACGCGCCACGTCGACATTCCAACCTAACGAACAGATAAACACGCGGTTGCATCAAACTGGTACGGCTTCCAAGTTTTTGTCGCGTTGCATTGTCGTTGAGGCCAGTATTGCGGCATAGCTGATCCTGTCGAAGGCGCTGCCAGACTACAGTG
Organism: Sporormia fimetaria CBS 119925; assembly: GCA_010093795.1. Taxonomy (NCBI): domain Eukaryota; kingdom Fungi; phylum Ascomycota; class Dothideomycetes; order Pleosporales; family Sporormiaceae; genus Sporormia; species Sporormia fimetaria. The sequence goes on along the minus strand of MU006585.1, from coordinate 355,115 downwards.
TTGTTGTGTCAACAGTTTCGAAGGAAGCAGGATGAGGCTCTCCTCATCCCATATGGCGTTGCAGTTTCGCAACGTTATGTGTTATGTGTCGCGAAGAAGTCGGGGACGTGGAGAAGGATATATATGCATCGGTCTGTGGGATGTGGGATGCAAACATCGCGCATCCATCTCGCACGTTCGCTGTTCCGACTTCGTACTGCCATTCTTATTTATTCGATTCTTTTGTTCCTTCCTTGATCCAAGGTACCTTCTTGACCACTCCTTCAATCTCGTAGACGAATTCCACAATGGCCACGTACGGGAAAAAGCGAGGCCTTTTCGGCATGTTCAATCGATCAAACCGCCAGGAGAAGCCGGTGCTCTCCGCAAATTTCGCTGGGGGTGTAACTCCGAGAAACCTAATACCTCAGGAGCCCCCGTCTTTGCATTACGGCACGCCTGCTCAGCCGTCAGGTATCACCGGGACGCCTCAGACGTACCAAAATCAATACCAACATCAACAAGGAGATATAAAGTCACAGCAACAGATTGGCCAGCATCTTCTGCAGCCGGCGCCTATCACTTCGACGTCCCATAACCTGTATGCGACAACTGCGGGTGGGTATCCGACTCATCAAGTGTCCCCCCATTCTGGAAACCAGCAGTATTCGGGACAAACGAAGCAGGCGCTGCAAATGCAACCGGCTAATCCAGCCGGGCTAGCTCAACAACAGCAACAGATGAAAAATTGGCAGGTGAGACATGATAGAGATCAAGCCGCCCAACGGAAAACTTGGTGGGAATTAAATCAAGCCGCCAGATCTCGACGGGAGGAGAAAGCCCGCCCAAATAACAATCTCAGCTCTAAATTCTTCTCTGGCAAGAGGTTTCCTGTCCTGAAATGGGGAGGGGCGAATGGGGCAAATACCGGCGCCTTCAATCAGTACAGGGGCGACGTAAATCCTCCTGCATACTCGATCATGGACCCGAACATGCAAATCTATGCCCCACAGTCTGTACCGCAGCATCCCTCACAGTCTGTACCGCAGCATCCCCCACAGTCTGTACCGCAGCATCCCCCACAGTCTGTACCGCAGCATCCCCCACAG